>JAVLUX010000163.1:3085000-3600000 GCA_032164185.1 Moxostoma hubbsi | reverse complement strand
GAGAGGGAGAGACGCAGGGCTGACAGGCCCTTTTTTGTCTGTGTGTGTGAAAACGTCAGTTGAGATTTAAATTTCTGAACATTCCGCAATGTTAAGTCAATGGGAGTTTTTCCGAGTTTTGATCGTCATTTTTAGGAAAACCGTAAGTCCGATCAGTTAGAAAAGATATAGCACACTATTCGGGATTAGTCTGAAGGTCTGTGCCGAGTTTGGTGCATGTAGCTTAAAAGCTCTAGGAGGAGTTACATTTAGAAATTTAGTCTCAGAATAATAATAATAATAATAATAAGTTTAAATAGGATTTCAGTAAGTTGGCTTTCTCAAGCCAACCTAATAACTAGATTAAAAAGTTTGAGTACAAACTTTAGGTTGGCTTGAGAAAGCCTAGCATAAAGTTTGATGTAGTTGTAAAAGTTTGAAGATTTACGGTTTCTAGTTTGATGTAATTATAAGTAGTAGTTTTCAAAGTTCAAAGTTTAGAGATTATAAAACCATTCAGTCTATCAAATAGATTAGATAGATAGATAGATAGATAGATAGATAGATAGATAGATAGATAGATAGATAGATAGATAGATAGATAGATAGATAGATAGATATTGACCCTCAGATAGATAGATAGATATTGACCCTCAGATAGATAGATAGATAGATAGATAGATAGATAGATAGATAGATAGATAGAGTATGACCCATAGATAGATAGATAGATAGATAGATAGATATTGACCCTCAGATAGATAGATAGATAGATAGATAGATAGATAGATAGATAGATAGATAGATAGATAGATAGATAGATAGTTATTGACCATCAGATAGATATATAGATAGATTGTTATTGACCATCAGATAGATAGATAGATAGATAGATAGATAGATAGATAGATAGATAGATAGACAGATATTGACCATTAGATAGATAGATAGATAGATAGATATTGATCCTCAGATAGATAGATAGATATTGACCCTCAGATAGATAGATAGATAGATAGATAGATAGAAAGATAGAAAGATAGATTGATAGTCATTGACCCTTAGATAGATAGATAGATAGATATTGACCGTCAGATTTATAGATAGATAGATAGTCATTGACCCTGAGATATAGATAGATAGAGTATGAACCACAGATAGGTAGATAGATAGATAGATAGATAGTTATTGACCCGCAGATAGCTAGATAGATAGATAGATAGATATTGACCCTCAGATAGATAGATAGATAGATAGATAGTCATTGACCCTTAGATAGATAGATATTGACCGTCAGATATATAGATAGACAGATAGTCATTGACCCTGAGATATAGATAGATAGAGTATGACCCACAGATAGATAGATAGATAGATAGTTATTGACCCGCAGATAGTTAGATAGATAGATAGATAGATATTGACCCTCAGATAGATAGATAGATAGATATTGACCATCAGATAGATAGATAGATAGATAGATAGATATATCATTTTTTACTTGGTTGCTAGGGTAACCCAATCTGGTTGCTAGGCAGTTTCCAGGGTGATCCTTATCAAGCCTCCTTTTCATTCTGAGTGAATAAAGTCAACCCGGAAGTCTCTATGATTTTCTGTTGCATAGATATGTGATTTGTTACTTGGTTGCTAGGGTAACCATATCTGGTTGATAGGCAGTTACCAGAGTGATATATATCAAGGCTACTTTCCATCTTGAGTGAAATAAGTGAAACAGGATGTCTCTATGATTTTCTGGTGCAGAGATATGTGACTTGTTACTTGGTTGCTAGGGTAAACACATCTGGTTACTAGGCAGTTACCAAAGTGATACTCATAAGGCTCCTTGCAATCCTGTGTGAAATATGTCAACCCCTAAGTCTCTACGATGTTCTGGTTCAAAGATATGTGATTTGTTACTTGGTTGCTAAGGTAACCCTGTCTGGTTGCTATGCAGTTACCAGGGTGATACATATCAAGGCTACTTTCCATCCTGAGTGAAATAAGTGAAACAGGTAGTCTCTACGATATACTGGTGCAGATATATGTGATTTGTTACTTGGTTGCTAGGGTAACCCCGTCTGGTTGCTAGGCAGTTACCAGAGTGATACATATCAAGGCTACTTTCCATCCTGAGTGAATCAAGTCAACCCGGAAGTCTCTATGATTTTCTGATGCAGAGATATGTGATTTGTTACTTGGTTGCTAGGGTAATCACATCTGGTTGCTAGGCGGTTACCAGAGTGATACATATCAAGGCTACTTTCCATCCTGAGTGAAATAAGTCAACCCGGAAGTCTCTCTGATTTTCTGTTGCAGAGATATGTGATTTGTTACTTGGTTGCTAGGGTAATCACATCTGGTTGCTAGGCAGTTACCAGAGTGATACATATCAAGGCTACTTTCCATCCTGAGTGAAATAAGTGAAACAGGAAGTCTCTATGATTTTCTGGTGCAGATATATGTGATTTGTTACTTGGTTGCTAGGGTAACCCAGTCTGGTTGCTAGGCAGTTACCAGAGTGATACATATCAAGGCTCCTTGCAATCCTGTGTGAAATATGTTAACCCCTAAGTCTCTACGATGTTCTGGTTCAAAGATATGTGATTTGTTACTTGGTTGCTAGGGTAATCGCATCTGGTTGCTAGGCAGTTACCAGAGGGATACATATCAAGGCTACTTTCCATCCTGAGTGAAATAAGTGAAACAGGAAGTCTCTATGATTTTCTGGTGCAGAGATATGTGATTTGTTACTTGGTTGCTAGGGTAAACACATCTGGTTGCTAGGCAGTTACCAAAGTGATACTCATAAGGCTCCTTGCAATCCTGTGTGAAATATGTCAACCCCTAAGTGTCTACGATGTTCTGGTTCAAAGATATGTGATTTGTTACTTGGTTGCTAAGGTAACCCTGTCTGGTTGCTATGCAGTTACCAGAGTGATACATATCAAGGCTACTTTCCATCCTGAGTGAAATAAGTGAAACAGGTAGTCTCTACGATTTTCTGGTGCAGAGATATGTGATTTGTTACCTGGTTGCTAGGGTAACCCCGTCTGGTTGCTAGGCAGTTACCAGAGTGATACATATCAAGGCTACTTTCCATCCTGAGTGAATTAAGTCAACCTGGAAGTCTCTATGATTTTCTGTTGCAGAGATATGTGATTTGTTACTTGGTTGCTAGGGTAATCACATCTGGTTGCTAGGCAGTTACCAGAGTGATACATATCAAGGCTGCTTTCCATCCTGAGTGAAATAAGTCAACCCGGAAGTCTCTTTGATTTTCTGTTGCAGAGATATGTGATTTGTTACTTGGTTGCTAGGGTAACCCCATCTGGTTGCTAGGCAGTTACCAGAGTGATACATATCAAGGCTACTTTCCATCCTGAGTGAAATAAGTGAAACAGGATGTCTGTATGATTTTCTGGTGCAGAAATATGTGATTTGTTATTTGGTTGCTAGGGTAACCCTGTCTGGTTGCTATGCAGTTACCAGGGTGATACTTATCAAGCCTCCTTTCCATACTGAGTGAATCAAGTCAACCTGGAAGCTACTATACTGTGGCTATGAAGATTTTAGGTCATTACTTATTGGCTGCTTGATAAAAGAAATCCTCTGAGGGAGAGAGAGAGGGAGAGACGCAGGGCTGACAGGCCCTTTTTCGTCTGTGTGTGTGAAAACGTCAGTTGGGATTTAAATTTCTGAACATTCCGCAATGTTAATCAATGGGAGTTTTTCCGAGTTTTGATCGTCATTTTTAGGAAAACCGTAAGTCCGATCAGTTAGAAAAGATATAGCACACTATTCGGGATTAGTCTGAAGGTCTGTGCCGAGTTTGGTGCATGTAGCTTAAAAGCTCTAGGAGGAGTTACATTTAGAAATTTAGTCTCAGAATAATAATAATAATAACTAGATTAAAAAGTTTGAGTACAAACTTTAGGTTGGCTTGAGAAAGCCTAGCATAAAGTTTGAAGTAGTTGTAAAAGTTTGAAGATTTACGGTTTCTAGTTTGATGTAATTATAAGTAGTAGTTTTCAAAGTTCAAAGTTTAGAGATTATAAAACCATTCAGTCTATCAAATAGATTAGATAGATATATATATATATATATATAGATAGATAGATAGATAGATAGATAGATAGATAGATATTGACCCTTGATAGATAGATAGATAGATAGATAGATAGATAGATAGAGTATGACCCACAGATAGATAGATTGATAGATAGATAGATAGATAGATAGATATTGACCATCAGATAGATAGATCGATCGATAGATAGATAGATAGATAGATAGATAGATAGAGTATGACCCACAGATAGATAGATAGATAGATATTGACCCTCAGATAGATAGATAGATAGATAGATAGAGTATGACCCACAGATAGATAGATATTGACCCTCAATAGATAGATAGATAGATAGATAGATAGATAGATAGATAGATAGATAGATAGATAGATAGATAGAGTATGACCCACAGATAGATAGATAGATAGATAGATAGATAGATATTCACCATCAGATAGATAGATAGATAGATAGATAGATAGATAGATAGATAGATAGATAGAGTATGACCCACAGATAGATAGATATTGACCATCAGATAGATAGATCGATAGATATATAGATAGATAGATAGATAGATAGAGTATGACCCACGGATAGATAGATAGATAGATAGATAGATAGATAGATAGATAGATAGATAGATAGATATTGACCCTCAGATAGATAGATAGATAGATAGATAGATAGATAGATAGATAGATAGATATTGACCATCAGATAGATAGATAGAGTTATTGACCATCAGCTAGACAGATAGATAGATAGATAGATAGATAGCTAGATAGATAGATATTGATCCTCAGATAGATAGATAGATATTGATCCTCAGATGGATAGATAGATATTGACCCTCAGATAGATAGATAGATAGATAGTCATTGACCCTTAGATAGATAGATAGATATTGACCGTCAGATCTATATAGGTAGATAGATAGTCATTGACCCTGAGATATAGATAGATAGAGTATGACCCACAGATAGATAGATAGATAGATATTGACCCTCAGATAGATAGATCGATAGATAGATAGATATTGACCCTCAGATAGATAGATAGATAGATATTGACCCTCAGATAGATAGATAGATAGATAGATAGATAGATAGATAGATAGATAGAGTATGACCCACAGATAGATAGATAGATAGATATTGACCATCAGATAGATAGATCGATAGATAGATAGATAGATAGATAGATAGATAGATAGATAGATAGATAGATAGATAGATAGATAGATAGAGTATGACCCACGGATAGATAGATAGATAGATAGATAGATAGATAGATAGATAGATAGATAGATAGATAGATAGATATTGACCCTCAGATAGATAGATAGATAGATAGATAGATAGATAGATATTGACCATCAGATAGATAGATAGAGTTATTGACCATCAGATAGACAGATAGATAGATAGATAGATAGATAGATAGATATTGATCCTCAGATAGATAGATAGATATTGATCCTCAGATGGATAGATAGATATTGACCCTCAGATAGATAGATAGATAGATAGTCATTGACCCTTAGATAGATAGATAGATATTGACCGTCAGATCTATATAGGTAGATAGATAGTCATTGACCCTGAGATATAGATAGATAGAGTATGACCCACAGATAGATAGATAGATAGATATTGACCCTCAGATAGATAGATAGATAGATAGATAGATAGATAGATAGATAGATATTGACCATCAGATAGATAGATAGATAGATAGATAGATAGATAGATAGATAGATAGATATTGACCCTCAGATAGATAGATAGATAGATAGATATTGACCATCAGATAGATAGATAGATAGATAGATAGATAGATATTGACCCTCAGATAGATAGATAGATAGATAGATATTGACCCTCAGATAGATAGATAGATAGATATTAACCCTCAGATAAATAGACAGTTCGAAAGATAGATATAGATAGACTGATAAATAGACAGACAGACAGACAGATAGATAGATAGATCCTTGCTACCCTGAGTCCCATGAACAAAACCAGAAGTCTTTATGTTGTTCTGGTGCAGAGATATGTAATTTGTTACTTGGTTGCTATGGTAACCCCATCTGGTTGCTAGGCAGTTACCAGAGTAATACATATCAAGGCTACTTTCCATCATGAGTGAAATAAGTCAACCCGGAAGTCTCTACGATTTTCTGTTAAATAGATATGTGATTTGTTACTTGGTTGCTAGGCTATCCCCATCTGGTTGCTAGGCAGTTACCAAAGTGTTACTCATAAGGCTCCTTGCAATCCTGTGTGAAATATGTCAACCAATAAGTCTCTACAAAGTTTTGGTTCAAAGATATGTGATTTATTACTTGGTTGCTAGGGTAACCCTGTCTGGTTGCTATGCAGTTACCAGGGTGATAACTTGTCAAGCCTCCTTTCCATCCTGAGTGAATAAAGTCAACCCGCAAGTCTGTATGATTTTCTGGTGCAGAGATATGTGATTTGTTATTTGGTTGCTAGGGTAACCCTGTCTGGTTGCTATGCAGTTACCAGGGTGATACTTATCAAGCCTCCTTTCCATCCTGAGTGAATTAAGTCAACCCAGATGTCACTACGATTTTCTGGTGCAGAAATATATGATTTGTTATTTGGTTGCTAGGGTAACCCATCTGGTTGCTAGGCAGTTACCAAAGTGATGCATATCAAGGCTACTTTCCATCCTGTGTGAAATATGTCAACCCCTAAGTCTCTACGATGTTCTGGTTCAAAGATATGTGATTTGTTACTTGGTTGCTAGGGTAACCACATCTGGTTGCTATGCAGTTACCAGAGTGATACATATCAAGCCTACTTTCCATCCTGAGTGAAATAAGTGAAACAGGAAGTCTCTATGATTTTCTGTTGCAGAGATATGTGATTTGTTACTTGGTTGCTAGGGTAACCACATACGGTTGCTAGGCAGTTACCAGAGTGATACATATCAAGGCTACTTTCCATCCTGAGTGAAATAAGTGAAACAGGAAGTCTCTACGATTTTCTGGTGCAGAGATATGTGATTTGTTACTTGGTTGCTAGGGTAATCACATCTGGTTGCTAGGCAGTTACCAGAGTGATACATATCAAGGCTACTTTCCATCCTGAGTGAAATAAGTCAACCCGGAAGTCTCTCTGATTTTCTGTTGCAGAGATATGTGATTTGTTACTTGGTTGCTAGGGTAATCACATCTGGTTGCTAGGCAGTTACCAGAGTGATACATATCAAGGCTACTTTCCATCCTGAGTGAAATAAGTGAAACAGGAAGTCTCTACGATTTTCTGGTGCAGATATATGTGATTTGTTACTTGGTTGCTAGGGTAACCCCGTCTGGTTGCTAGGCAGTTACCAGAGTGATACATATCAAGGCTACTTTCCATCCTGAGTGAAATAAGTCAACCCGGAAGTCTCTGTGATTTTCTGTTGCAGAGATATGTGATTTGTTACTTGGTTGCTAGGGTAATCACATCTGGTTGCTAGGCAGTTACTAGAGTGATACATATCAAGGCTACTTTCCATCCTGAGTGAAATAAGTGAAACAGGAAGTCTGTACGATTTTCTGGTGCAGAGATATGTGATTTGTAAGTTGGTTGCTAGGGTAACCCCATCTGGTTGCTAGGCAGTTACCAGGGTGATACTTATCAAGCCTCCTTTCCATACTGAGTGAATCAAGTCAACCTGGAAGCTACTATACTGTGGCTATGAAGATTTTAGGTCATTACTTATTGGCTGCTTGATAAAAGAAATCCTCTGAGGGAGAGTGAGAGGGAGAGACGCAGGGCTGACAGGCCCTTTTTTGTCTGTGTGTGTGAAAACGTCAGTTGGGATTTAAATTTCTGAACATTCCGCAATGTTAATCAATGGGAGTTTTTCCGAGTTTTGATCGTCATTTTTAGGAAAACCGTAAGTCCGATCAGTTAGAAAAGATATAGCACACTATTCGGGATTAGTCTGAAGGTCTGTGCCGAGTTTGGTGCATGTAGCTTAAAAGCTCTAGGAGGAGTTACATTTAGAAATTTAGTCTCAGAATAATAATAATAATAACTAGATTAAAAAGTTTGAGTACAAACTTTAGGTTGGCTTGAGAAAGCCTAGCTTAAAGTTTGAAGTAGCTTTAAAAGTTTGAAGATTTAAGGTTTTTAGTTTGATGTAATTATTAGTAGTTTTCAATGTTCAAAGTTTAGAGATTATAAAACTATTCAGTCTATCAAATAGATAGATAGATAGATAGATAGATAGATAGATAGATAGATAGATATTGACCCTCAGATAGATAGACAGATAGATAGATAGATAGATAGATAGATAGATAGATAGATAGATAGATAGATAGATAGTTATTGACCCTCAGATAGATAGATAGATAGATAGATTGATAGATAGATAGATAGATAGTTATTGACCCTCAGATAGATAGATAGATAGATAGATAGATAGATAGATAGATAGATATTGACCCTCAGATAGATAGATAGATAGATAGATAGATAGATAGTTATTGACCCTCAGATAGATAGATAGATAGATAGATAGATAGATAGATAGATAGATAGATATTGACCATCAGATAGATAGATAGATAGATAGATATTGACCCTCAGATAGATAGATAGATAGATAGATAGATAGATATTGACCCTCAGATAGATAGATAGATAGATAGATAGATAGTTATTGACCCTCAGATAGATAGATAGATAGATAGATAGATAGATAGATAGATAGATAGTTATTGACCCTCAGATAGATAGATAGATAGATATTGACCCTCAGATAGATAGATAGATAGATAGATAGATAGATAGATATTTATTGACCCTCAGATAGATAGATAGATAGATAGATAGATAGATAGATAGATAGATAGATAGATAGATAGATATTGACCATCAGATAGATAGATAGATAGATAGATAGATAGATAGATAGATAGATAGATAGATATTGACCCTCAGAGAGATAGATAGATAGATAGATAGATAGATAGATAGTTATTGACCCTCAGATAGATAGATAGATAGATAGATAGATAGATAGATAGATAGATAGTTATTGACCCTTAGATAGATACATAGATAGATAGATATTGACCCTCAGATAGATAGATTGATAGATAGATAGATAGATATTGACCCTCAGATAGATAGATAGAGACCCTCAGATAGATAGATAGATAGATAGATAGATAGATAGATATTGACCCATAGATAGAGAGATAGATAGATAGATAGATATTAACCCTCAGATAGATAGATAGTTCGAAAGATAGATATAGATAGATTGATAAATAGACAGACAGACATACAGATAGATAGATAGATCCTTGCAACCCTGAGTACCATGAACAAAACCAGAAGTCTTTATGTTGTTCTGGTGCAGAGATATGTAATTTGTTACTTGGTTGCTAGGGTAACCCTATCTGGTTGCTAGGCAGTTACCAGAGTAATACATATCAAGGCTACTTTCCATCATGAGTGAAATAAGTCAACCTGGAAGTCTCTACGATTTTCTGTTAAATAGATATGTGATTTGTTACTTGGTTGCTAGGCTATCCCCATCTGGTTGCTAGGCAGTTAACAAAGTGTTACTCATAAGGCTCCTTGCAATCCTGAGTGAAATATGTCAACCCCTAAGTCTCTACGATGTTCTGGTTCAAAGATATGTGAATTGTTACTTGGTTGCTAGGGTAACCCTGTCTGGTTGCTATGCAGTTACCAGGGTGATACTTATCAAGCCTCCTTTCCATCTTGAGTGAATAAAGTCAACCCGCAAGTCTGTATGATTTAATGGTGCAGAGATATGTGATTTGTTATTTGGTTGCTAGGGTAACCCTGTCTGGTTGCTATGCAGTTACCAGGCTGATCCTTATCAAGCCTCCTTTCCATCCTGAGTGAATTAAGTCAACCCAGATGTCTCTACGGTTTTCTGGAGCAGAAATATATGATTTGTTACTTGGTTGCTAGGGTAACCCAATCTGGTTGCTAGGCAGTTACCAGAGTGATGCATATCAAGGCTACTTTCCATCCTGAGTGAAATAAGTGAAACAGGAAGTCTCTACGATTTTCTGGTGCAGAGATATGTGATTTTTAACTTGGTTGCTAGGGTAACCCTATCTGGTTGCTAGGCAGTTACCAAAGTGATACTCATAAGGCTCCTTGCAATCCTGAGTGAAATATGTCAACCCCTAAGTCTCTACGATGTTCTGGTTCAAAGATATGTGATTTGTTACTTGGTTGCTAGGGTAACCATATCTGATTGCTATGCAGTAACCAGGGTGATACATATCAAGCCTCCTTTCCATCCTGAGTGAATAAAGTCAACCCGGAAGTCTGTATGAATTTCTGGTGCAGAGATATGTGATTTGTTATTTGGTTGCTAGGGTAACCCTGTCTGGTTGCTATGCAGTTACCAGGGTGATAACTTGTCAAGCCTCCTTTCCATCCTGAGTGAATTAAGTCAACCCGGAAGTCTGTATGAATTTCTGGTGCAGAGATATGTGATTTGTTATTTGGTTGCTAGGGTAACCCTGTCTGGTTGCTATGCAGTTACCAGGGTGATGCATATCAAGGCTACTTTCCATCCTGTGTGAAATATGTCAACCCCTAAGTCTCTACGATGTTCTGGTTCAAAGATATGTGATTTGTTACTTGGTTGCTAGGGTAACCACATCTGGTTGCTAGGCAGTTACCAGAGTGATACATATCAAGCCTCCTTTCCATCCTGAGTGAAATAAGTGAAACAGGAAGTCTCTACGATTTTCTGGTGCAAAGATATGTGATTTGTTACTTGGTTGCTAGGGTAACCCCATCTGGTTGCTAGGCAGTTACCAAGGTGACAGCCAACAGTGCTCCTTGCCATCCTAAGTGAAATAAGTCAACCCGGAAGTCTCTGTGATTTTCTAGTACAGAGATATGTGATTTGTTTCTTGGTTGCTAGGGTAACCCCATCTGGTCGCTAGGCAGTTACCAAGGTGACAGCCAACAATGCTCCTTGCAATCCTGAGTGAAATAAGTCAAACCGGAAGTCTCTGTGATTTTCTTGTGCAGAGATATGTGATTTGTTTTTGGTTGCTAGGGTAACCCCATCTGGTTGCTAGGCAGTTACCAAGGTGACAGCCAACAATGCTCCTTGCCATCCTGAGTGAAATAAGTCAACCCGGAAGTCTCTGTGATTTTCTTGTGCAGAGATTTTTGATTTGTTTCTTGGTTGCTAGGGTAACCCCATCTGGTTGCTAGGCAGTTATCAAGGTGACAGGGAACAATGCTCCATGCCATCCTGAGTGAAATAAGTCAACCCGGAAGTCTCTACGTCATTCTGATCCTAAGATACACATCTTAGTGATTTTGAATGGTTGTCAATGGTTCTTTGTTGCTAGGGTGCTTTAAATGGTTGCTAGGGCGTGGCTAAGTAGTTCACATGATGAAAGCTGAAGACTGATTACTCACCCAATTAAAACAAAGCAACTATCATGTCTCTAGGACATTCTGATCTGAAGATATCTTACTGTAATTGAAATCAATAAATGTGGTTGCTAGGGTGCTCTAAATTGTTGCTAGGGAGTGGCTTGGCAGCTGCCAATGATGAATCTCCGAAGGCTGCTTGTCAGTATGAATGATATAAACCAACTCCCATGCCTCTGTGACATTCAGAATGGAAGATATTTCTCTTTGGATTTTGGTTGCTAAGGTGCTCGAAAATGGTTGCTAGGGAGGGGCTAGGAAGTGTTGAGGGGATTCATGATTGGCTGTTTTACTGTCCCAAGTCAAACGAGACCACCCTCGTGTTTCTATGATAATTCAGTCCGGAGAAATCCCTTTGATCTCTTTCAATGGAATTCTATGGGACTTGTTGCTAAGGTGCTGTAAATGGTTGCTAGGGCATGGCTTGATAGCTTCACAATGATCCTGAGAGACTGATTGGTCGTCTGAGTAAAATGAGCCCGCCCCCTTGTCTCTAAGACACTGTTATCCAGAGTTATGTTCAATACAATATCTACCATAGACTTAACATTGGGGCAAATTTGGGCAGCTCCTGCCCCCAAGGGGTGCAACTTTTACCCCATTGTGAGGTATGTTCTCACAGAGCCTGTCAGCCTCTTCAAATGTGGTAAATCACACGTCTCTGTGAAATCCTCGCTCTGAGCTATGACTCGTCAAAGTTCGGCGCAATGTTAAGTCAATGGGATTTTTTGCCCAATTTTTTGCCCCTGGGGCAAATACCGTACCCCCGATCGCTTGTAAAAGTCACAGAACACCATTCCCAAATAATCCGCACGATTTGACGCCTCATTTGTGGGTCTGCGACCAAAAAAATTTTCAAAAAATTCCATTGACTTACATTGGGGCAATTTTGGGCAGCTCCTGCCCCCCAGGGGTAAAACTTTTACCCCATTGTGAGGTATGTTCTCACAGAGCCTGTCAGCCTCTTCAAATCTCGTAAATCACACGTCTCTGTGAAATCCTCGCTCTGAGCTATGACTCGTCAAAGTTCGGCTCAATGTTAAGTCAATGGGATTTTTTGCCCAATTTTTTGCCCCTGGGGCAAACACCGTACCCCCGATCGCTTAGAAAAGATATAGCACACTATTCGGGATTAGTCTGAAGGTCTGTGCAGAGTTTGGTGCATGTAGCTTAAAAGCTCTAGGAGGAGTTAGATTTAGAAATTTAGTCTCAGAATAATAATAATAATAATAATAAGTTTAAATAGGATTTCAGTAAGTTGGCTTTCTCAAGCCAACCTAATAATAAGTTTAAATAGGATTTCAGTAAGTTGGCTTTCTCAAGCCAACCTAACTAGATTAAAAAGTTTGAGTACAAACTTTAGGTTGGCTTGAGAAAGCCTAGCATAAAGTTTGAAGTAGCTTTAAAAGTTTGAAGATTTAAGGTTTTTAGTTTGATGTAATTATTAGTAGTTTTCAATGTTCAAAGTTTAGAGATTATAAAACTATTCAGTCTATCAAATAGATTAGATAGATAGATAGATAGATATTGACCCTCAGATAGATAGATAGCTAGATAGATAGCTAGATAGATAGATAGATAGATAGATAAATAGATAGATAGATAGATATTGACCATCAGATAGATAGATAGATAGATAGATAGATAGATAGTTATTGACCCTCCGATAGATAGATAGATAGATAGATAGATAGATATTGACCCTCAGATAGATAGATAGATAGATAGATAGATAGTTATTGACCCTCAGATAGATAGATAGATAGATAGATATTGATCCTTAGATAGATAGATAGATATTGACCCTCAGATAGATAGATAGATAGATAGATAGATAGATAGATAGATAGATAGATAGATAGATATTGACCCTCAGATAGATAGATTGATAGATAGATAGATATTGACCCTCAGATAGATAGATAGAGACCCTCAGATAGATAGATAGATAGACAGATAGATAGATAGATAGATAGATAGATAGATAGATAGATAGATAGATAGATAGATATTGACCCATAGATAGATAGATAGATAGATAGATAGATAGATATTAACCCTCAGATAGATAGATAGATAGATAGATAGATAGATAGTTATTGACCCTCAGATAGATAGATAGATAGATAGATATTGACCCTCAGATAGATAGATTGATAGATAGATAGATATTGACCCTCAGATAGATAGATAGAGACCCTCAGATAGATAGATAGATAGATATTGACCCATAGATAGAGAGATAGATAGATAGATAGATATTAACCCTCAGATAGATAGATAGTTCGAAAGATAGATATAGATAGATTGATAAATAGACAGACAGACATACAGATAGATAGATAGATCCTTGCAACCCTGAGTCCCATGAACAAAACCAGAAGTCTTTATGTTGTTCTGGTGCAGAGATATGTAATTTGTTACTTGGTTGCTAGGGTAACCCTATCTGGTTGCTAGGCAGTTACCAGAGTAATACATATCAAGGCTACTTTCCATCATGAGTGAAATAAGTCAACCTGGAAGTCTCTACGATTTTCTGTTAAATAGATATGTGATTTGTTACTTGGTTGCTAGGCTATCCCCATCTGGTTGCTAGGCAGTTACCAAAGTGTTACTCATAAGGCTCCTTGCAATCCTGAGTGAAATATGTCAACCCCTAAGTCTCTACGATGTTCTGGTTCAAAGATATGTGATTTGTTACTTGGTTGCTAGGGTAACCCTGTCTGGTTGCTATGCAGTTACCAGGGTGATACTTATCAAGCCTCCTTTCCATCTTGAGTGAATAAAGTCAACCCGCAAGTCTGTATGATTTAATGGTGCAGAGATATGTGATTTGTTATTTGGTTGCTAGGGTAACCCTGTCTGGTTGCTATGCAGTTACCAGGGTGATCCTTATCAAGCCTCCTTTCCATCCTGAGTGAATTAAGTCAACCCAGATGTCTCTACGGTTTTCTGGAGCAGAAATATATGATTTGTTACTTGGTTGCTAGGGTAACCCAATCTGGTTGCTAGGCAGTTACCAGAGTGATGCATATCAAGGCTACTTTCCATCCTGAGTGAAATAAGTGAAACAGGAAGTCTCTACGATTTTCTGTTAAATAGATATGTGATTTGTTACTTGGTTGCTAGGGTAACCCCATCTGGTTGCTAGGCAGTTACCAAAGTGATACTCATAAGGCTCCTTGCAATCCTGAGTGAAATATGTCAACCCCTAAGTCTCTACGATGTTCTGGTTCAAAGATATGTGATTTGTTACTTGGTTGCTAGGGTAACCATATCTGGTTGCTATGCAGTAACCAGGGTGATACATATCAAGCCTCCTTTCCATCCTGAGTGAATAAAGTCAACCCGGAAGTCTGTATGAATTTCTGGTGCAGAGATATGCGATTTGTTATTTGGTTGCTAGGGTAACCCTGTCTGGTTGCTATGCAGTTACCAGGGTGATAACTTGTCAAGCCTCCTTTCCATCCTGAGTGAATTAAGTCAACCCGGAAGTCTGTATGAATTTCTGGTGCAGAGATATGTGATTTGTTATTTGGTTGCTAGGGTAACCCTGTCTGGTTGCTATGCAGTTACCAGGGTGATGCATATCAAGGCTACTTTCCATCCTGTGTGAAATATGTCAACCCCTAAGTCTCTACGATGTTCTGGTTCAAAGATATGTGATTTGTTACTTGGTTGCTAGGGTAACCACATCTGGTTGCTAGGCAGTTACCAGAGTGATACATATCAAGCCTCCTTTCCATCCTGAGTGAAATAAGTGAAACAGGAAGTCTCTACGATTTTCTGGTGCAAAGATATGTGATTTGTTACTTGGTTGCTAGGGTAACCCCATCTGGTTGCTAGGCAGTTACCAAGGTGACAGCCAACAGTGCTCCTTGCCATCCTGAGTGAAATAAGTCAACCCGGAAGTCTCTGTGATTTTCTAGTACAGAGATATGTGATTTGTTTCTTGGTTGCTAGGGTAACCCCATCTGGTCGCTAGGCAGTTACCAAGGTGACAGCCAACAATGCTCCTTGCAATCCTGAGTGAAATAAGTCAACCCAGATTTCTCTGTGATTTTCTAGTACAGAGATATGTGATTTGTTTCTTGGTTGCTAGGGTAACCCCATCTGGTTGCTAGGCAGTTACCAAGGTGACAGGCAACAATGCTCCTTGCCATCCTTAGTGAAATAAGTCAACCCGTAAGTCTCTGTGATTTTCTTGTGCAGAGATATGTGATTTGTTACTTGGTTGCTAAGGTAACCCCATCTGGTTGCTAGGCAGTTACCAAGGTGACAGGCAACAATGCTCCTTGCCATCCTGAGTGAAATAAGTCAACCCGGAAGTCTCTACGTCATTCTGATCCTAAGATACACATCTTAGTGATTTTGAATGGATGTCAATGGTTCTTTGTTGCTAGGGTGCTTTAAATGGTTGCTAGGGCGTGGCTAAGTAGTTCACATGATGAAAGCTGAAGACTGATTACTCACCCAATGAAAACAAAGCAACTATCATGTCTCTAGGACATTCTGATATGAAGATATCTTACTGTAAATGAAATCAATAAATGTGGTTGCTAGGGTGCTCTAAATTGTTGCTAGGGAGTGGCTTGGCAGCTGCCAATGATGAATCTCCAAAGGCTGCTTGTCAATATGAATGATATAAACCAACTCCCATGCTTCTGTGACATTCAGAATGGAAGATATCTCTCTTTGGATTTTGGTTGCTAAGGTGCTCGAAAATGGTTGCTAGGGAGGGGCTAGGAAGTGTTGAGGGGATTCATGATTGGCTGTTTTACTGCCCCAAGTCAAACGAGACCACCCTCGTGTTTCTATGATAATTCAGTCCAGAGAAATCCCTTTGATCTTTTTCAAAGGAAGTCTATGGGAATTGTTGCTAAGGTGCTGTAAATGGTTGCTAGGGCGTGGCTTGATAGCTTCACAATGATCCTGAGAGACTGATTGGTCGTCTGAGTAAAATGAGCCCGCCCCCTTGTCTGTAAGACACTGTGATCCAGAGTTATGTTCAATACAAAATCTACCATAGACTTAACATTGGGGCAAATTTGGGCAGCTCCTGCCCCCCAGGGGTAAAACTTTTACCCCACTGTGAGGTACGTTCTCACAGAGCCTGTCAGCCTCTTCAAATGAGGTAAATCACACGTCTCTGTGAAATCCTCGCTCTGAGCTATGACTCGTCAAAATTCGGCTCAATGTTAAGTCAATGGGATTGTTTGCCCAATTTTTTGCCCCTGGGGCAAACACCGTACCCCCGATCGCTTATAAAAGTCATAGCACACCATTCCCAAATAATCCGCACGATTTGACGCCTCATTCGTGGGTCAGCGACCAAAAATTTTTGCAAAAAATTCCATTGACTTACATTGGGGCAATTTTGGGCAGCTCCTGCCCCCCAGGGGTAAAACTTTTACCCCATTGTGAGGTATGTTCTCACAGAGCCTGTCAGCCTCTTCAAATGTGGTAAATCACATGTCTCTGCGAAATCCTCGCTCTGAGCTATGACTCGTCAAAGTTCGGCTCAATGTTAAGTCAATGGGATTTTTTGCCCAATTTTTTGCCCCTGGGGCAAACACCGTACCCCCGATCGCTTAGAAAAGATATAGCACACTATTCGGGATTAGTCTGAAGGTCTGTGCAGAGTTTGGTGCATGTAGCTTAAAAGCTCTAGGAGGAGTTAGATTTAGAAATTTAGTCTCAGAATAATAATAATAATAATAATAAGTTTAAATAGGATTTCAGTAAGTTGGCTTTCTCAAGCCAACCTAACTAGATTAAAAAGTTTGAGTACAAACTTTAGGTTGGCTTGAGAAAGCCTAGCATAAAGTTTGAAGTAGTTGTAAAAGTTTGAAGATTTACGGTTTCTAGTTTGATGTAATTATAAGTAGTAGTTTTCAAAGTTCAAAGTTTAGAGATTATAAAACCATTCAGTCTATCAAATAGATTAGATAGATAGATAGATAGATAGATAGATAGATAGATAGATAGATATTGACCCTCAGATAGATAGATAGATAGATAGAGTATGACCCATAGATAGATAGATAGATAGATAGATATTGACCCTCAGATAGATAGATAGATAGATAGATAGATAGATAGATAGATAGATAGTTATTGACCATCAGATAGATAGATAGATAGATAGATAGATAGATAGATAGATAGTTATTGACCATCAGATAGATAGATAGATAGATAGATAGATAGATAGATAGATAGATAGATAGATAGATATTGACCATTAGATAGATAGATAGATAGATAGATAGATATTGATCCTCATATAGATAGATAGATATTGACCCTCAGATAGATAGATAGATAGATAGATAGAAAGATAGAAAGATAGAAAGATAGATTGATAGTCATTGACCCTTAGATAGATAGATAGATAGATATTGAACGTCAGATATATAGATAGATAGATAGTCATTGACCCTGAGATATAGATAGATAGAGTATGAACCACAGATAGATAGATAGATAGATAGTTATTGACCCGCAGATAGTTAGATAGATAGATAGATAGATAGATATTGACCCTCAGATAGATAGATAGATAGATAGATAGATAGTCATTGACTCTTAGATAGATAGATAGATATTGACCGTCAGATATATAGATAGACAGATAGTCATTGACCCTGAGATATAGATAGATAGAGTATGACCCACAGATAGATAGATAGATAGTTATTGACCCGCAGATAGTTAGATAGATAGATAGATAGATATTGACCCTCAGATAGATAGATAGATAGATAGATAGATAGATAGATAGATAGATAGATAGATAGATAGATATTGACCATCAGAAAGATAGATAGATAGATAGATAGATAGACAGATAGACAGATAGATATATCATTTTTTACTTGGTTGCTAGGGTAACCCAATCTGGTTGCTAGGCAGTTTCCAGGGTGATCCTTATCAAGCCTCCTTTTCATTCTGAGTGAATAAAGTCAACCCGGAAGTCTCTATGATTTTCTGTTGCATAGATATGTGATTTGTTACTTGGTTGCTAGGGTAACCATATCTTGTTGATAGGCAGTTACCAGAGTGATATATATCAAGTCTACTTTCCATCTTGAGTAAAATAAGTGAAACAGGAAGTCTCTACGATTTTCTGGTGCAGAGTTATGTGATTTGTTACTTGGTTGCTAGGGTAAGCCCTTGTCATTGCTAGGCAGTTACCAGAGTGATACTTATCAAGCCTCCTTTCCATCCTGAATAAATTATGTCAACCCGGAATTCTCTACGATTTTCTGGTGCAGAGATATGTGATTTGTTAGTTGGTTGCTAGGGTAACCCCATCTGGTTGCTAGGCAGTTACTAAGGTGATACTCATAAGGCTCCTTGCAATCCTGTGTGAAATATGTCAACCCCTAAGTCTCTACGATGTTCTGGTTCAAAGATATGTTATTTGTTACTTGGTTGCTAGGGTAACCGCATCTGGTTGCTAGGCAGTTACCAGAGGGATACATATCAAGGCTACTTTCCATCCTGAGTGAAATAAGTGAAACAGGAAGTCTCTATGATTTCCTGGTGCAGAGATATGTGACTTGTTACTTGGTTGCTAGGGTAAACACATCTGGTTGCTAGGCAGTTACCAGAGTGATACATATCAAGGCTACTTTCCATCCTGAGTGAATAAAGTCAACACGGAAGTCTCTATGATTTTCTGTTGCAGAGATATGTGATTTGTTACTTGGTTGCTATGGTAACCGCATCTGGTTGCTAGGCAGTTACCAGAGTGATACATATCAAGGCTACTTTCCATCCTGAGTGAAATAAGTGAAACAGGAAGTCTCTACGATTTTCAAGTGCAGAGATATGTGATTTGTTAGTTGGTTGCTAGGGTAACCCCATCTGGTTGCTAGGCAGTTACCAAGGTGATACTCATAAGGCTCCTTGCAATCCTGGGTGAAATATGTTAACCCCTAAGTCTCTACGATGTTCTGGTTCAAAGATATGTGATTTGTAACTTGGTTGCTAGGGTAACCGCATCTGGTTGCTAGGCAGTTACCAGAGTGATACATATCAAGGCTACTTTCCATCCTGAGTGAAATAAGTGAAACAGGAAGTCTCTATGATTTTCTGGTGCAGAGATATGTGATTTGTTACTTGGTTGCTAGGGTAAACACATCTGGTTGCTAGGCAGTTACCAAAGTGATACTCATAAGGCTCCTTGCAATCCTGTGTGAAATATGTCAACCCCTAAGTCTCTACGATGTTCTGGTTCAAAGATATGTGATTTGTTACTTGGTTGCTAGGGTAATCACATCTGGTTGCTAGGCAGTTACCAGAGTGATACATATCAAGGCTACTTTCCATCCTGAGTGAAATAAGTCAACCCGGAAGTCTCTCTGATTTTCTGTTGCAGAGATATGTGATTTGTTACTTGGTTGCTAGGGTAATCACATCTGGTTGCTAGGCAGTTACCAGAGTGATACATATCAAGGCTACTTTCCATCCTGAGTGAAATAAGTGAAACAGGAAGTCTCCACGATTTTCTGGTGCAGAGATATGTGATTTGTTAGTTGGTTCCTAGGGTAACCCCATCTGGTTGCTAGGCAGTTACCAAGGTGATACTCATAAGGCACCTTGCAATCCTGTGTGAAATATGTTAACCCCTAAGTCTCTACGATGTTCTGGTTCAAAGATATGCGATTTGTTACTTGGTTGCTAGGGTAACCGCATCTGGTTGCTAGGCAGTTACCAGAGGGATACATATCAAGGCTACTTTCCAACCTGAGTGAAATAAGTGAAACAGGAAGTCTCTATGATTTTCTGGTGCAGAGATATGTGATTTGTTACTTGGTTGCTAGGGTAAACACATCTGGTTGCTAGGCAGTTACCAAAGTGATACTCATAAGGCTCCTTGCAATCCTGTGTGAAATATGTCAACCCCTAAGTCTCTACGATGTTCTGGTTCAAAGATATGTGATTTGTTACTTGGTTGCTAAGGTAACCCTGTCTGGTTGCTATGCAGTTACCAGAGTGATACATATCAAGGCTACTTTCCATCCTGAGTGAAATAAGTGAAACAGGTAGTCTCTACGATTTTCTGGTGCAGAGATATGTGATTTGTTACTTGGTTGCTAGGGTAACCCCGTCTGGTTGCTAGGCAGTTACCAGAGTGATACATATCAAGGCTACTTTCCATCCTGAGTGAATAAAGTCAACCCGGAAGTCTCTATGATTTTCTGTTGCAGAGATATGTGATTTGTTACTTGGTTGCTAGGGTAATCACATCTGGTTGCTAGGCAGTTACCAGAGTGATACATATCAAGGCTGCTTTCCATCCTGAGTGAAATAAGTCAACCCGGAAGTCTCTTTGATTTTCTGTTGCAGAGATATGTGATTTGTTACTTGGTTGCTAGGGTAATCACATCTGGTTGCTAGGCAGTTACCAGAGTGATACATATCAAGGCTACTTTCCATCCTGAGTGAAATAAGTCAACCCGGAAGTCTCTCTGATTTTCTGTTGCAGAGATATGTGATTTGTTACTTGGTTGCTAGGGTAATCACATCTGGTTGCTAGGCAGTTACCAGAGTGATAAATATCAAGGCTACTTTCCATCTTGAGTGAAATAAGTGAAACAGGAAGTCACTACGATTTTCTGGTGCAGAAATATGTGATTTGTTACTTGGTTGCTAGGGTAACCCCATCTGGTTGCTAGGCAGTTACCAGAGTGATACATATCAAGGCTACTTTCCATCCTGAGTGAAATAAGTGAAACAGGAAGTCTGTATGATTTTCTGGTGCAGAGATATGTGATTTGTTACTTGGTTGCTAGGGTAACCCCATCTGGTTGCTAGGCAGTTACCAGAGTGATACATATCAAGGCTACTTTCCATCCTGAGTGAAATAAGTGAAACAGGATGTCTGTATGATTTTCTGGTGCAGAATTATGTGATTTGTTATTTGGTTGCTAGGGTAACCCTGTCTGGTTGCTATGCAGTTACCAGGGTGATACTTATCAAGCCTCCTTTCCATACTGAGTGAATCAAGTCAACCTGGAAGCTACTATACTGTGGCTATGAAGATTTTAGGTCATTACTTATTGGCTGCTTGATAAAAGAAATCCTCTGAGGGAGAGAGAGAAGGAGAGACGCAGGGCTGACAGGCCCTTTTTCGTCTGTGTGTGTGAAAACGTCAGTTGGGATTTAAATTTCTGAACATTCCGCAATGTTAATCAATGGGAGTTTTTCCGAGTTTTGATCGTCATTTTTAGGAAAACCGTAAGTCCGATCAGTTAGAAAAGATATAGCACACTATTCGGGATTAGTCTGAAGGTCTGTGCCGAGTTTGGTGCATGTAGCTTAAAAGCTCTAGGAGGAGTTACATTTAGAAATTTAGTCTCAGAATAATAATAATAATAATAATAAGTTTAAATAGGATTTCAGTAAGTTGGCTTTCTCAAGCCAACCTAATAATAATAAGTTTAAATAGGATTTCAGTAAGTTGGCTTTCTCAAGCCAACCTAATAATAATAAGTTTAAATAGGATTTCAGTAAGTTGGCTTTCTCAAGCCAACCTAATAATAATAAGTTTAAATAGGATTTCAGTAAGTTGGCTTTCTCAAGCCAACCTAATTATTGAAACCATCTGCAACTTTGTTTGTGTTATTTATAATTTGTCCAAGTTTTTTCTTTTTAGTGTCCTGTCCTACAAGTTTCTTCAAATGGTTCCAAATTATTTTAGAATCCCCTTTTGCGTTTTCTATTATTGTCAAAAAAAAATCTGCTTTGGCCTTACGTATAGCCTTAACCGTCTTATTTCTCAATGTTGTAAACAGATTTTTAGCACTAATTGACTTAGTTTTAATTGCTCTTTTTAACGCAAAATCCCTCTCTTTCATTAGTTTGAGTATATCTGAGTTCATCCAAGGAAGTATATTTTTATTGTGTTTGTGTTTAATTATACTACTAAAACCTTTAATTGTTCTCTCAATTTTCACCACGAAAGATGCACAATCCACTTCACAATTCGTTCCCGACAATATGCGATCCCAATCTATCTGCTGGACAGCATTTATAAATCCTTCCTGGCAGTTTTTTGGGATTCCAACATACTCCCGTACTCTGGCTGAATAAACAAATCTCTTTTTAGAGAGCTTTCTCACCACAAGGATCAAATTGTGATCAGAAAGACCAGCCAACATATTATATGATTTAGTTATTCACTAAGGTCGGTTGGAAAATACTAAATCAATCTGAGTGCTGCTAGATGTAGTAATTCTCGTTGGCCCTTTGATCATTTGAAGTAGATCAAATTTGTCAGTTATTTTTTTTAGTTTCTACTACATAATATATCCTCCCAATTTATGCTTATATCCCCCAAAATAATGATCTCTTTATTTAGATTAGATTCTTTCAATAATTTTTCAAACCTTTCATAAAAAATGGCATCTGAAGATGGGGGGGGCGATATATCGCAACAATTGTAAAAGACATCTGTTGTGATAGTATGAGGTTTAAGCCCACACATTCCAGTTCATGACCATTCTGCCACTGAATTTCCTGACACTGAATGTTATTTTTTATACATTACATGACACCACCACCCTTTGCTCCTTCTCTGTCTCTCCTGAACATATTATATCCAGGGATGTTAAGTGCTGCAGATGGAGCATTCTTATTGAGCCAGGTCTCAGATAGACATAAATAACCCAAATTTGAATTAAGTAACAGATGATTAACTTGTTCTGTTTTTGACATGATGCTTCTTATATTTAAATGCCCACCCAGCAGACCTTTGGGTTTTGCTTTAGGGTCCCAAACTATTTTCGAGCGGTTAACAGTTTGAAAGAACGCCCATTTCCGGTGATTAGCTACCCCTGGATTAAGGCGCTTTCTGTTTGCTGACGTTACCATGGTGACCGAGCGGCCATGCAGGAAAGTTTGTTGTTGTTGTGTATCTGGATCTTGTCTCCCGCTCCCATGCGAAGCGAAAACTGCACCACGCTGCAGACCCACGGACTCGCCACTATAGCCTCTGTCCAACGCACCGCCACACACCCTCAGACTCAGACTTTCACCCTCAGACTTTCTGGCTCCTGGAAAGGGCCCCCACTGCATTGGCACATCAACTGCCTAGAGTTGCTGGCTGTATTTCTTGCCCTGTGGAGGTTTCTCCAACTAATTCAGGGCAAGCCCGTCTTGATCCGCTCAGACAGCACAGCGACGATAGCGTACATAAATCGCCAAGGCGGCATGCGCTCTTGTCATATGTCACAAATCGCCCACCATCTCCTCCTTTGGAGCCAGCAGTGACTCAGCTCCACCCCCAGGCGGTCCAGCTGGTTTGGGAATGGTTCTGCAAAGCACAGGTAGACCTGGTTGCTTCCCAGGAGACCTCCCACTGCCCGCTCTGGTACTCTGTAATGGAGGCTCCCCTCGGGACAGACGCACTGGCACACAGCTGGCCCTGGGGTCTGCGCAAGTATGCATTTCCTCCAGTGAGCCTTCTTGCACGGGAGCTGTGCAAGGTCAGGGAGGACGAGGAACAAGTCACTGGTGGCCCCCTAGGACTTGGTTCTTGGATCTTGTGCTCCTCATGACAGCCACTCCCTGGCAAATTCCCCTGAGGAAGGACATTCTTTCTCAGGGACGGGGCACCCTCTGGCATCCACGCCCAGACCTCTGAAACCTCCATGTCTTGCCCCTGGACGGGATGCAGAAGATCTAAGTTGCCTACCACCTGCCGTCATAGACACAATCAACCAAGCCAGAGCTCCCTCTACCAGGCAATTTTACACCCTGAAGTGGCGCTTGTTCGCAAATTGGTGTTCTTCCCGGTCTGAAGACCCGCAGAGGTGCGCAGTCGGGTCAGTGTTCTCATTTCAGCAGGAGAGGTTGGAATGGAGGCTGTCCCCCTCCACCTTGAAGGTGTATGTAGCCTCTATGGCGGCCCACTACGACACAGTGGATGGCAAGTCCTTGGGTAAGCATGACTTTATTGTCAGGATCCTTAGAGGCGCCCGGAGGTTCCCCTCCTGGGATCTCTCAGTGGTCCTCTCGGGCCTTCAGAGACCCCCCCTTCGAGCCACTAAAATCAGTCGAGCTCAAGGCCCTCTCCTTGAAGACGGCCCTCCTGATCCTGCTTATTTCCATCAAAAGGGTTGGGGACCTGCAAGCATTCTGTCAGTGATACCTGACTGGAGTTTGTTCTGGCAGACACTCATGTCGTTCTAAGACCACGACCAAGCTACGTGCCCAAGGTTCCTACGACCCCCTTCAAGTAGTGAACCTACAAGCACTGCCCTGGGAGGAGGCAGACCCAGACTTTTCATTGCTGTGTCCAGTACATGCTTTGTGTACTTATGTGGACCACACACAGAGCTTTAGACATTCTGAGCAGCTCTTTGTCTGCTTTGGTGGACAGCGGAAAGGGAACACTGTCTCCAAACAGAAAGGAGATTACACTTCATAATATTCACTATATTATAGACCAAGAATAGACCTCCACCCTATAAGCGTCTGTAACACAGTTCACGTTCGCGGGCAAGGAAGAGGCGAGAAACCGGCTTAACATAAACTAAAGGTTTAATGTAAAACTCAAAAGACAAACACATAAGACGACGGACATGTCCGTAAACGATCTCTCTCTTGCATCGCCGTCCGCGAGTGGCCTTTATCCCTCTTGACTGCTTAATTAGCCTAATACGGGACCGGGCGTGCGTAATCACGCCCTCCACCGTGCCACATTCCTCCCCCGTTCTTTCAGGCTGGGGACCCCCGGCCTGACGTACATCCCCTGGGGGGGGGGGGGGGGGGCGCCTCTGCCGGTAGGTCATCCCCATCAACCTGGACGAGGGAGGGGGCAAGGGGAGGAAAACAACAATTAAAAATGGGGGGGGGAGGTTCCTGCACTGGGCAGTACCTCCCCTCCCACGAACACCATAATTTAAAAAAGAGGGAAAAGGCCAACGCAGAGTGGCAGTGAGAGAGAGAGGAGAGAGAGATTAATTTAAAAAAAAACTTACTCGCCGGTTCTCTGATACGCCGCAGCTTGTTCCTCAGCCACTCCTCCACCCTCTACCGAACAGCAGCCGCGCCTCTCCAGGCGGATTCGAGGCAGTCCTCAGCACCTGGCGGATGGAACGCCCCGCCGCATTCTCGGGGAGCCGAATGGGACTCCCCCACCCCTGGCAGCGGTTCTCCCGCTCCAGGTGGTCGGTCGCGATCCCCTCCCCGCTCGCAGACGGCGGTCTTCCCTCGACCCCTCCGCATTTCAGCGGCCTCCAGGCGGCTGGGCTCCTCGTCCCCCGGCAGATGGCCGCGGCTGCTTCTTTGGGGTAGTGGCGAGTACTCCGCTACGGCGTATCCCTCTTCCTTCCCGGGTTTCAGCACCAATGTAACACAGTTCATTTTCACGGGCAAGGAAGAGGCGAGAAACCGGCTTGACATATAACTTAAAGGTTTAATGTAAAACTCAAAAGACAAACACATAAGACGACGGGCATGTCCGTAAACGATCTCTCTCTCTTGCATCGCCGTTCGCGAGTGGCCTTTATCCCTCTTGACGGCTTAATTAGCCTAATACGGGACCGGGCGTGTGTAATCACGCCCCGGTCCCGCCCTCCACCGTGCCACAGCGTCCATTAATTAACATTAGTTAACTAATTTGTAAAAATTAATAACAATTATCAATACTTTACAGCTTTGTTAATCGTAAATTGCTTAACGTTAATTTTAAAATATACTTACATAAGACAAAATACCTATAGAAAAAAAACTTTAGTTCCAGACATTTTAAAATTAATTTAACATGTAAACTGTACTCAAATTATTTATTTGGCAGTAACTTAATTGAATTGAGTAAGCCTTTTTTATGTAGCTCAATTGAATCTTGTCATGTTAAAAACTAAAACAATCTATCAATAGCACATGTTAAAATGCTAAATGTTGCTTTCTTTTACCTCATACTGTATAAATGTTTGCAGGAGTGAGAGAAGAGTGGTCACTGCAATGGCATATGCAAAGTAATTGCTGTATAAGAAAAACAACTGCCCACAGTCCGCTTTCTAACCGTCTGATGCACATAGCACACAAAACTGGAAAACTCCTTCTTGAACAACTCCATAATCTGACTGACTGGTTCGATGGAACTTCCATGGGCAGACTCGAGGAGAACTGCGTGTCACTAAATTACCCCCCCCCCCCCCCCCCAAACCCCCTCCCCCACCCCCCATGTTGGTCTTTTATTATGGTATGATGCATCTCTG
Source organism: Moxostoma hubbsi (assembly GCA_032164185.1). Classification (NCBI taxonomy): domain Eukaryota; kingdom Metazoa; phylum Chordata; class Actinopteri; order Cypriniformes; family Catostomidae; genus Moxostoma; species Moxostoma hubbsi. Next base: position 3,573,243 of record JAVLUX010000163.1, on the reverse strand, counting down.
AAAACCCCACCTGTAGACATCCCGTAATGGCAAAACCAACTGTGATTGGTGGCTTTACATGTCATTTTGATGGCTTTTCCTAACTAAATGGGCAGTTCTTGGCCATTTGAAGCTGCTGTAGTCATATGTCTGGCTAAGCAAGACTAACCTGTCTTCAACCTAAGTGTTGTGAGACAGACTAATGTCTTGTAGTATTTCCCCTAATTTTGTCATTTGTGTATAACTGTGACTTTCCCTTTTATGCATAATATATAAACTTTAATGAGACTTGCATTATGCAGTGTGTATAAGAACAGCACATCTGTCTGTTTTATTTTATCACACCTCTCAGTATTAGGTCGGTTTTTATAGCCCAATTGTTTTATAGCCCACGTATATCAGTGTGCGTTTGTGGGGTATATTAGGGCAGCTACGTGCCGCCTAGATGCCTAATGACCTCCCCCTTTTTGGTATTGGACGCTTCCACTCCAAAGGAATGTGTTGTTGTTGTCAGCCGTTCCTACTGTACAGAGCCTGTGGCTCCAGAAGTGATTAGAGTTTGGAAATTGTGTTATTTTGTACTGATTGAAACCATTTAATTTTGTTATTGTTTGTGTGAAGTTGGTCTTAGCATGGTGATTTGTCATTGCCATTCACACTAACATATTTTGTTTTGTATGTAAAAACCCTTTGAGTTTTGGTTTCTTTCTTTTTTTATTATGATTATTTGGTTCATTTTCCCTTCTGTATTCTCAAGAGCTGAAGGTCCAGTGTAGGGGGCTAGCTGTTCCCTGATAAATGGTGGCAGTGCCCCTGTCACCTGTGGATTGCTGTGTATTCACAACTGATTCACCTATGTTTGTGTGAGTGAGAGTGTACACATTTGGGTGAAGTGTCTTTATTGGGGGATTGCTGCGCCTGGCTAGCCTTCCTGCTAATGGTAAACCTCAGCCCTCTGTGGTCAGCAAGTGTATTAGTTGTTTTATTTGTGCGTGTGTGTGAAGCCTATTACAAACCATGCAGCTGATTGCTCATACATTTTAATACACTTTTGATGGAATGAGCGTGCAGTGCCCATCTGACTCATCTAATGTTAAAATAAAATATTTTTCTTCTTTGGTATTCACGTCTCTCGCCCTCTTTTTTTGAAACAACGAACCCGTGTGCCCTTTAGGGGTGATTTAAATAAATGTATTTCCATGTTAATTACAGGGCGGCGTAGTCAGCTTATCTATTGGTTTGCCATGGCAGCATCAGCCGCATTCTCCCCACCTCGGCTGGTGCTGCCGCCCTATCCTCCTACCTTCCCGCTCCGCTACATAAGCACACACACTGGGAACAGGAAATCCCTGCCCAGTTTCAGCAACTGCTTTGAAAACGCTTTGAAAGCAATGGTGTGTTGAGGTAAGAAAAAAACTCCAAGCTTTTTGTGCATTGTGGATGTTAGGATTGTTGGGGACTGAAGCTCTGTGTTTGAATCAATTGGCACTGCAGCGTCAATTCTTAGTTGAACAATAGGCCCATTTAGCAAACTGCTGAGACGACTCCAGTGTCTCGTCTCCACTTCATAGGTTTTGACCCCTCTGTGTTTTTTCCTCATCAATGCACATTTGATCAAGTTGTGTTTGCCTCCGTTTGTCGATTAATCTTTGCCACCTTTCCAAGTCTCTGCCTGCTGCCCACTACTGTCTCAGAATCCCGTTGCGGCAGCGTGCTCTGACAGCAACATAAGTCACAGGCTGCATTAAAAACACATTAGGCTAGCAGATGGAATTAGGGAGGCCTCTCTCCTTATCTGACGGCCAAATGCACCACACCCCTCCTGCCTACAGCTCTGTAAGTCCCACCCTCACTGTATGTATCACCATCTGCCTCTCTGACAATTGCATGACTTATGGATGCCTCCGATGCACTTCAAAGAGCTCCAGCCATGTGAATATTATGAATTTATGATATCTCGAAATAATCAGAGCTCGCCATGTCACTTTCCCCCAATGGCGAGAGTGAAAAGTTTTGCTTGCAGTAATTTAATTTGCCATGACTCTTAATGCTGGCATGCCCAGCTGACTGCACACAGAGAAATCACTCAGCGCAGTCCATTAGCAAGGCAAACTGTGGCCCACTTGACTGATAGTCAGAAATGAGACAGCAATTGCAATATTTTATGATTGAAGAAGGGCCGCGTGTAGGCCAGACAGATAGATAACGAACCTCTACCCCACTCCTGCCCCTCCCTCCTGCATATTTATGTTGCGGCTCGGCAGTAATCATCTTCACTGTTGCATTTATTTTGATTCTGAAAGTGTGGGGGGAGGGGTGTATGATGCACTTCATAAACACCCCTTTAAAAAACAAATTATCATGGCAGTTCAGAAGCAATGAAAAATCTTTATAGTCACACAATTTGTTTTACTGTTTTTGGAAGCTTAGTCAAAACATTAATGGCATGAATGTGTGAATTTACATGCACAGACATTATGACAATTTAAAATCAGTTTACAAATAAAACAACAATGTACGAAACCCACACTTACATGCAGTGTGGATGTAATCTGATTACATGGTGATTAGTTACAGAAATCTGATTACTTTTTTAATCATATTGGTATTATGAGGAATATAACGAGAGCCATAACAAGTATTGTAAGGGAGAAATGAGTGTATGACTTGCATGCGACAATGAACAAGGAGGAATTGTAGACATTATTTTTAATTTGTTAAGCAGAAAAACAAAAACATTTCAGTGAAATGTGTTTTAGAAAGTAACTTAAAAGTTAAATAATAAAAGTTATGAGATTACATTTTGATGAAGTAATCATTAAAGTAATCTGTTGAATATTTTACAGAAGTAATTAATCATTTTTAGTGGATTACAATCCGATGCCGGTAAAGGTGTTTGCAATGCAAAATTGCGGTAATGTGCAAAAATCTAAGTGAGCATATCACCTTTTACTTAAACCATTACGACCTTATTCTGATAAAGAAACTCTGTTTAAGGCATGCGTTTACATGACCACACAAATTGTAGGCATAAATCGTATAAGTAAATGTGCTCAATGTTGATGTCATTTGTTAAAGCAAGAAGCCATGAGATGCCATGGCAAAAGCAATATGTTTAATAAATATAATTACATTTCTTATAAATAAGTAATATAGTAAATAAAGTAACTTCTTGCACAAGTAATATAGTTAAAATGACTTTGAACGCAGCTCATCTGATCAGAATTAAGTCATAACGTTCTGTAAGATAAAAATATTTATGCATAATTCTATTTTCACCAATTAAATGTAAAACCAATGAACTGTTTAAATGACATTTCCATGGTGCTATCACTAGGAGCACTCTTTAAATGACCTCAAACTCTACTTGTCACAACCTGATAGGTTCTTTGAACTGGAAATCTGTTAGACAATCAACTTGAGTTTTGTATTTTTGTCTAATGTTTAAATGGTTTAGTTTTGCAGATAAGCCAGTTTCACTGTAGCACACTATGAAAGTTTTTCTTTGAAACCCTCCTCCACCCCAGCTTCACCGGTCTAGATCTGCTAAATGGGGATTGTATGTGTCTAATTGAGAAGCAACAACATGTCCTACATGCTCAATGCAGCATGTGTGTTTGTCTAATTCTGCAGCAGCAGCATGTCTGCATGCTAACACAGTATGTATGTTTTTAGCAGTAGCAAGTCTTCGTACTAGTTCTGCAGCAGCAGCGTAGCAGATCTAGTCCGCCAAGACAAAAGATCCTGTCAATATGTCATATATACATTATCATGCTAAAAGAGAGTTGTCATGACTGAAAAACAGTTTTACCTGTCACTGGCTTAGTAATCCCTTAAATTTTACTTTCTGGGATATTAATCTTTAAGACACTTATTATTTGAGTCATCATCTCTCAGGGAAATTGAGGATAACACTAATTAGGCTCATTGGATTTCTATTAGCAGGGCTTAAGACATGTCAGACTTGCTAAAGCCACTGATAAATTGGTTTCTGGGATATCTTGAGGGTGAAGCAATGTATAGATCCACAGGTTTGGGGAGTAACGAAATACATGTAATTGGAATAAGTATTTAAAATACAAAATATAAGTAACTGTATTCCACTTCAGTTACAATTTAAATCATTGGTATTTAGAACACAGTTACATTAAAAAGTATTTTGATTACTGAAGAGATTACTGATTTTTTTTGTCATTTGTTTCATAAAATAGTTAGTGCTTTCAGATCCAAAGTACATTTAAACAGCGGTGAAAAACCTTCTTATGATGTGTTACATTCATACGAGCAGACAGAAGTAAGTTTGGAGCATAAGAAATAGAAATAAACCTTGTGTAAATTGTCAGCTTTACACTAAGCTAAAATGCAATTTCTAGCCATTTTACATGTACATGTTAGCAGGCACGATCATACATTTTTTATCAAGAAAATTCATTTTTGTATCGTTTTCCTGTAGAAAATATCTAAAAATCATTAAAACAAGATCAATTTAATTGATCTTGTTTTATAAACGTGATATTTGGGTTTTTCAGTGAATGTATTTTTAACATGTGTATTTTGTCTTACTGTACTGACAGAGTTTTTAAAGTCAAAACAAGTGAAAAAATCTACCAGCACTGAAGAAGTAATCCAAAGTATTTAAAATATGTCACTGAACTTGAATAGTCTCATGGAATATGTTAAAAATTACATTTTACAGCATGTAATCTGTAATCTGTAGTGGAATACATTTCAAAAGTAACCGTCTCAACCCTGTAGATCCATGACTGAACTAACTATCTATAACTTAGTGCAGCTATAGTAGAGAGATCTGTCTATAATTCATACATGCTAAATTATAGCTACTGTATATTTGTGACTACAGTACATGTTTAATTTAATTCCTACTTTTGATGGTCTTACTAATGGATGCATTGGAAATAGTGTTTCTACTAATTATATATAAAATCAGCTACCTGTCCTGATACTTGGCATATAATGTGACTTGTGCTCTTTATTGTAAATCACGTTTGTAAAAAAGCATCTCCTGAGAATAAATAAGATAGAAGGTAATATCATGCAGTAAACCCAAGTTCAATTTAACCTGCTGCCTTGTAATGAGACATTGCAAGCACACTTGTGGAAATGAATTTTTGATGTAACATATTATTTTCCAGATAAAAATGCACAATGTAGCAATTTATGTATTTTTGTCAACTTTCCCAAAATGTGTCACTAAATTAATTGCATGATGGAGATCAATCTTTCTTGAGTAATTTTTCTAGGGGACATTATGATTTCAGTCAGGTAGCACCCAAATTATACTGAACCTAATGGTGCTTGCCACCAATAAATCAGTCAATAATATATCAATAAATATGTTCATATTGCTTCTATATGGTTAAAACACAAATATTTCCCCCCAGATGCATTCATTATCTCACCAGTTGAGTTCATTTATGTGAGTCATATTTTACAGTAAATCTACCAGGGAAAAATAAATGACACCTTGTGTTTACGTTTGTACAGACTGGGAAATTAGAGTATTTAGCACTTAAATTATGAACCGGGTTAATTGACAGGTATAATTTAATCTTCTTAGGCAGCTCACTGTATCATCATATTTCTCATGGGTCTGTAATCCTAAAGGTAATTTATAAGAGTCAACATTTATAATTTCATGCCCACCTGCAAACACTGTATCTCTCTCTCTCTCTCTCTCTCTCTCTCTCTCTCTCTCTCTCTCTCTCTCTCTCTCACTACACACACACACACATATGCAATATATGTATAGTAAAAAATATATATATATATATATATATATATATATATATATATATATATATATATATATATATATATATATATATATATATATATATATATATATATATATATTGTTTTCCATCAGAAAAGAAATCTCACTCCAATGAGATGGACGACTGGCTGATCAGTGCAGTCAATCAAGCCTAAAGACTAGAATGGATTGCTTTGCTAAAGTGCCAGAGGACAGAGCATTTTCCCTTGAAAGATTTTTTGTGGAAAAAAGCCAAAATGATTTGTGTAAGACAATCTTTATTTGATGTGAGGACATAAATAACAGGTCTTTCGTTGGAAAATCCTTCCTGCCTCATAGAATATTTTAAGCACAACTATATTTGAGCATTCTTTTATTTGCTGTTTTCTTCCCCCAACCAATTTACAACTGGTATTTTGTGATTCTGCCAAACAGCTGGTCTAGGAGAACATCTTGTCCTGCATTACATGTAGCAAGATGATTCACAATAAACAGTGTATCTTTTGGAATGAACACTGAACATTATCAAACAGCCCAGCCTGGAGCTTTGCTGAGATCCAAGGCCAACTAAATTGCTTTGAGGTAGCCATCTTGAGATGTGTTTGTGGACCTGGTGTATTTATTTATTTGAGGGAAGAGAAACTCAGTTTTTCCATCTTGAAGGACAGAAAAAGCTAAATATACTGAACAACAAAGGCTGTACATAGATAAAACTATGGGACATATAATTGTTTAACATATGAATCCAACATAATTTAGTACACAAACATTTTTTTTTTCCTAGCGCTGTCAATTATTTAATTTTTAAAATCTAATTAATTACATGACATATCAATTTATAAGACAAATGAATTGCAATTAATCATATATGTCGATATTTGCTGAGAAAGGCCTCCAAAAGAAAAAAAGGTTAAATTAGGAATTAATTAAATTCAAAATAAATAAATATTTAATAATAAAATATTTATATAGTTGTGCTTCATCCTTTTGTCAAAAATGCATCCAGGCTCTCATTCTGTGACTGCGCTGCCTGTCCCCTGGTGTAATTCAAGCTAAAATTGCTCCAATGGTAGGAATGTGTACTTTTATTATGGAATTTACATAATGATCAGGATGTATAATTAATGCCATAAATACATTTAAAATAATAGTCTTTTCAATACAATAGCAGTTAATAGTTACTCACTCTAACCTCCTGAGACCTGAGTGTGACTGCCAGGGTTGGACTGGTAAGCTGGCGTACCGGGCATTTTCCCGGTGGGCCGCCGCACTTTGGGGCTGATCAGGGATGGACTGGCCATCGGCAGAAGCGAGCGGGATAAAATGAGCCACCGCGTTATGCAGAACGGACCACAAAACGGCACCGTGTTATGCAGAAAAAGACAGCGAACACCTCCCGCCCCCGCTCAACTTTTGGGCCAGTTGCTTTGTAAAATCCTGGGCAGATTTCTCTTCCCATTCCAGCCCTGGTGACCACTGTGTGCATTTTGGACAGCTGGAGTAAGTAGTGAAATTTTTAAATAACACCAAACCATAGAAATTCTGATTTTTTTAAATTCTAATTTTTTTTTATGTTTCCAGGAGTGTTAGTTATTCATGTTTTTGAGATGTTACAGACATTTCAGCTGCTCTGGAACAATATGTTTTGGGAAAAGCACAAATCGAAAACTTTTTTATAACTTTATTTTTTTTCTACTTTGGAAACAAAATCTATATGTTCTCTCATTGCACTGTCAAACAAACAAGTGGCAGCCAGTTCTGAAGCATTTTACCAATCAGAAATTAGCAGAATAAATTCTGATTCAAGTACTTATTACCATTGTCCGATGTCTGTCAACCATGTTGAGTGATTCAAACACAATTTGCAGCCTGAAACTGAACTTTTGATTGGAAGATTGGCTTGTATGCACTTGGCTTCATAGGAAAGGTATAGGATTTTCCCTTGCTCCCTATTTAGTGAATGACTTAACCTCTAGTGCGCTGTCTGTCTTCACTGGTCTCAGAACAGTTCGAAATGCACCTTATTTTCATCCTAACTCCATATAATGCCTCTGAAAGCAATTTGTTTTTTCTCAATGTGATAATGCACAGTAAATGTAGAATTTCCAATAAAACCTTGTGCTATTATACACTTTAATGTACATTGTGTTTAACAGCGTGCCGTTTCACGATATATTGCTCAAATTTTCTAACAGGCATATTAGATGAAAATAGAGACTCAAACAGGTTTCAATGTAAAAAAAAAATTATTAGGTTTCATACCAGGTGTAGTTTTGTTGCCGTTACTCTGCTGTGATGGGTGCCATGTTGTTTTGTCACATGACTCAGAGTCTCTTGAACTGAGATCAGTCGGTTTAAATTAAATTTAAATATGGATTGCATAGAACGAAGGCAAAATATAACATCCATGCACATGTGCACAGGGGTCGCACAAGGTTAAAGCTTAAAAAAGAATCCAAAAGTATCATAAAAGTAGCCCATGCTGTCCATGTGCCATATTTTAAGTCTTTTGAAGGCATGCTATAGTATAATATGGTGACTACCAACCCGCCCTTCGCACATTTATGAGTGCATGAGAGTTGCTGTCGTTTTGGTGAACTATTCCTAAAACATAACATTCAAAACTTAAGAAAACTTATATGCTTGCTGTATGGCTTTAAATACATTATGATGTTCAGACTCAGCAGGATTTGAAAAGAAACAATATATATATGTAGTCTATATATATTAATTCAAACTTTGGAAATAATATTGGAGCTGTTTACAATTACAGCTGTCCTGTGGTGGGTGAAAGCAGCGTGAATAACATGAATGTAATTTTTCCCCACAGTTTTTGCCCATTAGAATTCTACAGGAATTATAGAGGAATTTTTGAAGTCTGGCAATAATGTGAAAACAATGCATTCATAATCAAGGGCATATGACTTGAATGGAAGTCATTCAAAAGAGTGCCCCTGCATTGTATCATGCTGATTAGCAGCCCCTATGGCCAAATTCAATTTGAGTTTCTTCTCCACGGTATGTGACACTTCTCCAGGAGATAAAAATGACGGGGTTGTGTGGTTCTTTCTGTATTCCCTGGATTCTCTAATTGCAGCCACCATCTCTGCCTGGAGACGACTGAGCAATTAAAACTTTGTCGCTGAGTAATCGTTTTGCAGGGGACTCAAGTTTAATGACATTGATTGGTAAAGCCAAGTCAATGAGTGTAATCATTCAAAAGCCAGCCATCATGCTAAATACCTCTGCCTCAGGAAAATCTTTAATTAAAAAAATATGTCATGACTACATACACCTTTGACTTATATTTAACGCTACACATTTAAAAATTTGCAATGCCAGCATGTCTTGCTTTCTCAAACTACCTACAAATGCACTTAATAAAAAAACAATAAATTACTTATCTGAAAAAAACAAAAAAATTGCATTTTGGTATCATCCTTAAAATAATATCAATTTAAGCTTGAGAAGCAAAATTGCAAAAAAAATTACCTAATCGCCAATCCAACAAAATGCAACAGTGTTTATTCTTAAAACAACAAGAAAGAAAAAAAAAACATGGCTAATTATCTTAATAACTTATTTATAATAAATTATCTATAACTGAAAAGTAAATATTAAGTTATTATTAATATGAAATTTGTCCACTATCATGTCAAACCATTCTCACTGCAAAACTGTGCCGATTCGGGCAAGTTGACATGGTTAAGGTTTCTTTTTTACTGTTGTGCTTCAAAATCAGGAACAGATTGTACATAACAAAAACGTAATTTGCCGACAGCGTGAGAGGTAAACATTGGAGCAAGAGCACTATATTGTCATGGTTACTGTTGTAACCTCCGTTCCCCGAGGGAATGAACGAGACGTTGTGTCGAATGAAGTGACACAAGGGATCCCATTTAAAAATGCCACGCACTGACCGTGCTACGTGAACTGCCAAGACAGGCTACTGAGTGCTAGAGGCAACTGTGTCGGCTGCATGTAGCCCTCCCCAATGCCCACAAAGAGGTGTGGGGGGGGGGGGGGGCAGGTGCTACATGACTAGCATATGAGCATGCCCGGCAGCCACGCCTTTTCTCTCACTATGTCTCTCACATAGGACGTGAAGCAGCTGGGGCTATCTTAACGCTATGAAATGTGTCAGGGAAGGCGGTCTTTCCACGTCATATTCTATCAGGGGGAAAATACCCTGTGGAGGCCACATCCTGCCCAGTCTAGAGGGGAGGTATCATGTGGCAAATACACCACGAGTGTTGTGAATCCCCCATAAAATCTGGCAAATGTATTGGGTGTTGCCCAACCCGCTGCTTAGCAGATGCCCTGCTAAGGAGGTGCCATGGGCCAGTGCCCACGAGGATGCCACACTTCTCGTAGAGTGTGCTTGAACCCGCAAGGGGCGGGCACGGACTGGGTGTGATAAGCTAAGGAAATAGCATCAACGACCCAGTGAGCTGACCTCTGTTTGGAGATGGTGTTCCCTTTCCGCCATCCACTAAAGCAGACAAAGAGCTGCTCAGAACATCTAGAGCTCTGCGTGCGATCCAAACAGATACACAAAGCACATACCGGACACAGCAATGAGAAGGCTGGGTCTGCCTCCTCCCGGTGCAGCTTGCTTGCAGGCTCACAACCTGGTCCCTGAAGGAGGTCGTAGGAACCTTGGGCATGTAGCCCGGTCGCAGCCTCAGGATAATGTGAGAATGTGCCAGACAGAACTCCAGGCAGGTGTCGCTGACAGAGAACGCATGCAGGTCCCCAACCCTCTTGATGGAGGCTAACACGATCAAGAGGGCTGTCTTCAGGGAGAGGACCTTGAGCTCAGCTGAATCAAGCGGCTCGAAGGGGGGTCTCTAAAGGCCCGAGAGGACCACAGAGAGATCCCAAGAGGGATCTGCCTGGTTGAGGGAGCTCTGGCTTGGTTGATCATGTTTACAACTGCAGGTAGTAGATCCACTAGATTCTTCCGCATCCCGTTCAGGGGCCAGACGTGGAGGTTCCAGAGGTCTGGGAGCGGGTGCGGGTGCCAGAGGGTGCCCTGTCCCTGAAAAAGAAGGTCCTTCCTCAGTGGAATTTTCCAGGGAGGTGCTGTCTCGAGGAGCATAAGATCCGAGAACCAGGCCCGGATGGGCCATTAAGGGTCCACCAGGAAGACCTGTTCCTCATCCTCCCTGATCTTGCACAGCACCGGCACAAGAAGGCTCACTGGGGGAAATGCGTACTTGCGCAGCCCCCGGGCCAACTGTGTGTCATTGCGTCTGTCCCAAGAGGAGCTCCTGTCAGGGAGTACCAGCCGGGCAGTGGGAGTTGTCTTGGGAGGCAAAAAGATCTATCTGTGCCTTGCCGAATTGGTCCCATATCTGCTGGACACCTGGGGGTGGAGCCTCCACTCTCCGCTGGGCGAAACCCACCATGTCAGTGCATCCGCCATTTTGTTGCGGTTGCCAGGGATGTGAGTGGTGCGCAGCGACCTGAGTCACGGCTGACTGCAAAGGAGGAGATTGTGGGCGAGTTGTGACATATGACGAGAGCGCACGCCGCCTTGGCGATTTATGTACGGTACCATCGCGGTGCTGTCTGAATGGATCAAGACGTGCTTGCCCCGGATTAGTGGGAGGTCTTGGTGTTCTGTCCAGAGGCCAGCGGAAGCGTGGTGCAAGGGGACTCTGGTCCGCAGAAAGCAGAGGTCTGTCCAAGGGTTAAAAGTCTGATGGCAAGAAGGGGTGATTGTCACATGGTATGTGCCGTGGTGCCATGCCCATCTTGGGACTCGAGTCTGTAGCCAGTGCTGAAGCGGTCTCAGATGCATCAACCCGAGCAGTGTGGACGCGGCTGAGAATGCCATATGCACCAGGAGCCTCTGCAATTGTTTTAGAGGAACCGCTGTGCCGGGCTCGAGAAGAGTGAGGCACCTAATCACTGACTGAGTGCGCTCGTTGGTGAGATGCGCTGTCATTGAGACTGAGTCTCACTCCATGCCGAGAAAAGAGATGCTCTGAACTGGGACAAGCTTGCTCTTTTCCCAGTTGACCTGAAGCCCTGGATGGCTGAAGTGCCTGAGGATCTGGTCCCTGTGAGCGCCCAGTAACTCTTGAGAGTGAACCAGGATGAGCCAGTCATCGAGGCAGTTGAGTATGCGGATGCCCACTTCCCTTAGCGGGGCAAGAGCTGACTCTGAAATCTTTGTGAAGACGTGAGGGGACAGGGACAAGGGCTGGAGGTGAGGGAACTGCGTCTAGGGAGCCGGGACTGTAGAGTTTGGGGCCGGGGTGCCGTGAGAACGGCACGCAACGGCTGGATGACCCAGGGAGTGAGGAAATCGCTCTTTATTGAGAATGTGGGTGCCGCAGGCCGAAGGTGGTTTCCCCTCCTGGCCCTCCACCAGGGGACGGAGTGGTCTTGGTACCAGCTCCGGAGCGAACATCTGACTGCCTGGGTCGCCCATCACAGGAGCTCTTCAGAGCTTTCCTGGTCCTGGAAGGGGCCTTGAAGATGGGGGGGCGTACGCCACCTGCGAGATGCTCGACACTGGGGCCTGAGAGCTGGCCCCGGGTTGAGGCGGAGCTACCTGTTTTTAGCCACAGGGGGACACATCCTTGAGGAGCAGGCACTGTGACATTCTCCGATGCAGCAGTGATTCCGTCATCCAATTCTGGGGGCTCAAGGGAGAATGCTGGCTGGCCACGAGGCGAGCCGCATTCATCCCGATCTCGGATGGAAGCAAGCAAGCGTGCCAGGGGGTGGGTGGTTCGTGGGGATTTACCCTGTGAAACCGAGCCCGTCGTCATCCCCGAATCACCTTCATCGCCAGCCGGGTCATACTCAATCCTGTGGGAAGAAGGAACAACGCGGGGGGGCGGCTGAAGTGGCTTTCTCTCGTGAGAAAAGAAAGCCGCGACCGCAATGTTGCCATGGCTATGTTCTCGCACTGAGAACATGAACCATTCATAAAACGCTGCCTGCGTGTGATCGCAGCCCAGGCACGCGAGGCAGCTTTTATGGCCATCAGAAGTGGAGAGAAATCAACCGCATCTAGGAACTACACAGAAGCAGAAAGTCATCTTTAAAAAGACGTGTCCTGAAAAGGACATTCAATGCCTGATATGTATTGCTCTTTTATGAGTGGGAACTCAAACTCTTTTAGAGGAAATAAACACTTTTTAGGAGGAGAAACACTCTTTCAGGCAATGAAAGCGCTGTCGAAGTGCTCAGGGGCGTAGACTGCACAGCGTGGAAACACGCCGTAGATCCAACAGCAGTAGAGGTGAGTGAAACAGTGGTGAACTCAGCTTGCTGTTGCACAACCGTTCGGCTCCGAAGAAAAATTCTGACTGTCACTCGCTGCCCCACTTGCCTTTATACCCGTATGTCCGGGGCGGGGCATGCCAATTCTGTCTGCCAACTTGACTGTGGCACGGCGGAGGGTGGGGCCGGGTTGTGACTCAACAATCCCGGTCCCGTATTAGGCTAATCAAGCCACCAAGAGGGATAAAGGCCGATCGCAGAGTGTGGTGCGGGAGAGAGAGATCCTTACGGACATGTCCGTCGTCCTATATGTTTGTCTTTTGAGTTTTACATTAAACCTTTATTTGTATGTCTAGCCGGTTTCTCGCCTCTTCCTTGCCCGTGAGGGCAAACTTCTTTACATTGACATTGGCCTTTTCTCAGGTTCAGAGGTACATTTGGCGTCCCAGGAAGACCCCTTGTGTCACTTCATTCGACACAACGTCAAGTGAGTGACAGAAGGGGAAAGGATGATAACATATTCCAGTTTTTAGGACTGCTTTTTCCCTTGGTTTTTACTTTGCTAAAACACTGGAAAGACATGGCCAATGTCGCAAAAAGGAAAGCAAAGAGAAAAAGGCAAACGTTTGAAAGGTTGTGTATGCCAAGAGACACACAGAAAGTTAAAAGTTCCCGGACTAGCTAAAAATGACAAATTTACTGACAAAATATTAAGTGAGTAATATATTGATACATTATATGAGTTTTAATGAGCTAGTTAGCATAATCTATCTCCTTGACAATAAACATGTGTAGAAGAATATACTCCACCAGTTAAACCATCATCATGAAGATACACTATACATACACTAATTTCTGTTACATTTTATTAACTTCACCCAAATATTAGTGAACTTCACCAGCACCCCAGAGACATCAGAGTTACCTTGGCACTGGCAAATTGACAATAGTGAGTCGCAACGTACTAAAACCATTCCAACAGCAAGGTTGAGCATGGAGGAGAACTTGTACCATTTAATCATACCGTGCCAAACCATGCTCAAGTGCAAATGCTACTGAAACCTTTCCTCACCATGATCAGGACCATTATGTCAGATTGTGGAAAAAACATATAGTTTACACAGTATTGATGTAACAGAAACATTCTTAAAAAAAATTACATATAAATGCTAGTAAGTCATCTAAATAAATCAGTAAATAAGAAGAGTCTAATTTACAGTAGCTGGTGTTTTTTAAGCAGTATGTGGTTTATTGCACAGATAAAATTCTTCTCAGCGCAGAATACCAAACACCCTTGAGTTAATAATGGACAAGGCTTTCTTTTTTTTTACATCCATGTCAGAGTTGGAGAATGATAATAACTATGAAATGGAAGCTGGGATGAAAGTACTGCTAACGAGGGAGTGCGTACTGGACTCTGGGTTCTGACTTCAAACAGCAGCCGATTGATTTTCCTGCAAGTATGCTCAATTACAGTATGCCTGCTATTACTGGTCTTGACATGCAGTTGGTACCATGGAAACGAATGAAGAAAGGAAGATAAGAGGAGTCCTGCTACAGTATATCCTTATACTGGACTTAAAATATTTTTTATCTCATGAAACCTTGTGATAATTAAATTATGAAGTTAGTGGCAACACTGTTGATCCCAGGTGTAGCAAAAGGATGCTGGGACATTTATTTTTTCTTTTTATGTTATTCTTTCTAATTTTTTAGGGCCAGGCCAAAAAGAGTTGTGCAAAAAAAGTAAAGATTAAGTTTTTGAACTGATAGTATAATAAAAGCAAATGTGAGATAAAAAAATGCAATTGCTGACACAACCATGTTATTTTGTGATATGACACTTTTATCTCATGTGTCGACTCGAGTGCTCTTAAGGATTCGTACTTGTTTATGTGTTCATGAACTGATAATCTGCCCATTTTATTTGTGATTTGTGTGAAAGCGAATAAAAGTAATTGTTGTTGTAGCACCTCTAGTGTTCACCAGGAAACTGCTGTAATAGATTCAACATGGAATGTAAAAATAATTTAGCAAAAATGGTGGTATAGTAAAGGGATTCTTCTGTTCAAGACTAGGTTGTACATTTTGCATTCTTGACTGGACTGAATTAGTTTATAAGTTTAAGCATCATCGAGGATGCCCATTACATGAAGTATTGTTATCGGCTGATCCGTAAGAGTGGGTCTGGGGGGTTATGGTTGTTGTTATCGGCTGAACCATAAGAGTAGGGGGATGGTTTCACACAACATTTCTTTCCACTATCTGAACTGCTTAAAGCAAATATATTTATTTATTTATTTTTTAATCTTAGGTGCTGGAACTGCATGTAGGAGGTGTCCGAAGGCCAGTTTAACCCCTGATAAAGTAAAGAAAAAAGCAACAATCTAAGTTAAGCTTAAACTTACATTTCTTCTGTACACCAACAAAATAAATGGCACCATTTTATCTTAGTTTGAAACTTACATGATACTTAAAGGTGCTGTTTTAGCCATTCAGCCATGAGACTGAGCCATTGGATATACCAAATGAGCTACTGATAGCAAAATGGGTTCTAGTCCCATGGAAACCAGAAAGTAATCATGTTCAGATACACAATGGTGTGAGTCGGAGTTTGCATTTTCACTCTAAACTTAAACATTTTTTCCACTGAGTTTTAGGGTTGGGGATTTGGTTAGGGATAGAGTTTAGGTGGTAGGTTTAGGGTTGGGGTTTGGGTTAGGAGGTAGAGTTAATAAAATATGCATTCCTATTGACTGCATTACATCATTTACAACTAAAAATAAGCTACAACTCACTTTTGGGGCCACTAAATGGACATTATCCTACCTTTTTACAAACTGATTACATGACTTCATTCCAAGTATTCCATTACTCCCCAAGCATGATTAGCACTGAAACAGTATTACAAAGTTCTGCTTTTCAGATAGATAGATCTTACAGGTCATGCTGTCGATAACTCAATAAGTCTGCTAGGCGTTTCGGCAACACAAATTCAAAAGTTGGTTTCAAGTTCAGAATGGTAACATGCCTCATGTAATCAGACATGATTACATTCATGTAAATTCTAATGTTTTAGAATTTCCCAAACTGTCAATCTCCATGCCACGTTTAGTCTGAACCCCCTCACCCTCGTCTACAGAGCAGACAGGGGTGTTAAATGATCGATGAACAGACAGAAGGGCAAAGGCATTCAACAAACTGATCCCTGAGCCAAGCTTTTGGGTATTTCAGACCTGATTGGCTGGGCTCAGCTGTGATCATAACTGCACAGTATGAAAGGTCACAGTCAGTCAGACTTCATATGGAGTTATGAAGCTGCCCAGCCAATCATCACCCTTCCTTGAGGAAATCACAAAGACAGATGACTTTTCTCGGAAATGACACCCTGTCAGCACTGTGAAACAAGTACAGTAAAACACTTAATTTATTCCCCAACTACCTTACTTGGCTACATATGTGATTTTTATTCTGAGTGATGGCAGTCAGGTTCCCTCAGGGTAAGTGCCCTGCTCAAGCAGGTAGGGGATCTCAGTAAATCATTCACACCAATCTAGTAGATTGTTCAAGCTGCACTTTTCCATACAATAAAATTAAATAGTAACCACGGTTTGCCCTGGTCTCACTCCATTTTCAATGTACAACATGAAGGTAGTTAAATGATGACAGAACTGTCCTTTTTGGGTGAACTATCCCAAGAATAATCAGGTTGTCACCAGTACCACTTGGATACCACCATTGACATCCTATAGGCTTGGGTCCAGTGTCTTACCACATGACCAAAACAGTATCTGAGTGGAAATATGTGTGGAAAAAGACAATCCCTAAAATGACCAGAATGCTGTCCAGCACAAATCACAGCAAAAGTATCAAAGCGAAATGCCTTTAGCCATTATGTCTTGGTTTCAGTCTGTATAATATACTATGCAGCTCATTAAAACAATACAATACAGTAGGCCTTTCTTATAGCAATGATGTCAAGATACATTTTCATCAACTATAAAGAATAAAAGCAAGAGCTGTCATGATGTGTTGAACATGTGTGACTGTTGCTTTAGATTAGGCAGTTGTGTTTGACGCAGTAGCTTTTTTCCTAAGGGAATCTACTATCTACAAACACAAGGAAGAATAGTAAGTGCCCTTGAAAATTATAGACATATTTTTTTTCATTCAGCCAGGTCACTGTTGAATGGCTCGGGGGAGGAATATAGCTATTCGTGTAGAGCCTAGATTTGTGTTTCATATGTTTCGCTATACTGCAGGCTTATCTGACGTCATAAAACCGCATTATTCTAAACCAGTGTTTTTCCACTTTTACTGATCCTCTGTTACACTTGCTTTGATGTGAAGAGGTTTTCTAGGATAAACTTTAATAACTATCAGTAATAACATTAAAACATTAACAAGCATTATTACTTTCTAAAATGTATACAGGTAATGTATTATTTAATGTAAACTTTTATGCTCGGGTGCCAAACATGGATATCCGGTCAAAAACTTTGACTTAACTGTTTTGAAATTTACATGTTCACATGGAATAATATGCATAATTTAATGAGATTTGATGTGATTTAAAAGATCAGTGGGTCTTAAAAAACAGGTTTAAATGTACACTTTTCACATTTTGGGGTTTGGAACAAAACTGCAGATAGGTAAACTTCTGTAGTGGTGAATGTGAGAACATAGCACATATTATTTTTGGTTTCCAATTGCTACATCACACGAAAAAAAATACACCATTAAATTTCCATGACTATCCATACAGAGGAAAAAAATTGTTTTGATAGTCTGAATGATGACAAATTTACTGCCATTCCCTGAGCAGCTTAATCTTAAACCCTGTCGTCGCAGTATTGACAAAACTTTTATATTATAATGTAAATTAAATTATTTAAAAATAAATTTTAGGGTTAAAGAATCACATGCCAAAAATAGGGCAGATTATCAGGCTTGCCACTGTAGCACCACTGCAGACTCATCTCACGCTTAAGCACAGGAACTGCCAAAAGCAGACCGTGAACTCCAGGGAGGTTCTCTTCCTCGGCGCCCCGCACAGCTCGATGGTGTGTTGTCATTCTGTCAGAAAAATTATAGATGTGCCTGAGATGGGTGAGTCACAATTCAGTATTGCAAAGAGTCTTTTACAGCAGTTGACATACCTTGGATGTTTTAAAATGGGGGAAACACTAGAGTGAGAGAGAGATGCTAGCAAGATCTATTTATACACACTGGCCGAGGTCTGGTCTTCCTTCCTTGGCTTTAAAGGTCAGTCCCATTAAAGATGCACTACATGTATAGGAGCTGCAGTGTTAAAGTATTGTACAGGTACCTACTCCAAAACAAGTGTTTATTGATATAGTAGAGCAGTGGTTCTCAAAGGCTTTGTTCACAGTCAGTGTTTGGGTTTGACAACCGTATTTACTCTTCATGTGATAGTAGCAAATATCCAACATGTTCCCCCTTACGAAAATCGAGAGTTCATGGCAAATTTGCCACTGATAGTTTTCACATGCAAATGAGGTTTGCGGCAAACTTGTGGCAAATTGTCCATTCTTGCCAAAGGTTTGCCGGAGGTT
This sequence comes from Moxostoma hubbsi, assembly GCA_032164185.1. Lineage (NCBI taxonomy): Eukaryota > Metazoa > Chordata > Actinopteri > Cypriniformes > Catostomidae > Moxostoma > Moxostoma hubbsi. The sequence continues at coordinate 3,554,673 of JAVLUX010000163.1, read as the reverse complement.
CACCACTACCGGCGAAGACCTGCAAACTTCTGGCAAACCTTTGTGGCAATTCAAAAGCTCATATGCATGTGAAAATAACGAGCAAATCATTTGCTGAAATTTTATGTCCAATGTACTGTATACTTGCACTACAGTATATGTACTCAACCATCAAATAGTGTATGAATTTGTCTCCAGTGGAACAATAAAATGTTTAATTGCTAGGCGGAAACAGCTGGCATCACACAATGTACAGTAGGGTGATGGTAAAGCAAGGTTTTATTAGTATCCACATCCATCACCTTGAAAGAAATTGGCAGGTCAGCATCAATCAATTGTTTTATTGTGTATTCTTTGTAGCCATTCTTCATTGAAGTGTACAACTTACATTCTTTCATTACTCAACAACACATTGAGAATTGAGAAAGAAGTTCATGTTAAAGCAATTTTTCTGAGCTGTTTTCTTAACTGTTTCTAAAAAAGAATTAAACATCAAAACAAGTTTTTTTTTATCCATTATTCCAGTGGTTCTCAACCTTCTTGACTAAAAGGCTCCCCATTGCCTAATACAATATTAGATATTATTACAAGATAATATCTTTGGTACTTCTTATGCATTGATGACAAAGCGCCTTGTTTTCAAATGTACTTTATAGCAACTGCGAATGTCAATAGATTAAAATAAATAAGCATGTTTCAAAATGTGTACGTTCTTCAGTAACCATTGTAGTACAGTGTGTAATAGAGGAAATTCTGTATCATCATCCCATGCTCATTCACACCAGTGATATGCATGGTATGAATTTGATGCCTCGTATTATGTGGGTTTGAAAACCTTATTTGGCTAATGGAAAGAACTGGCATAATCCTTTTCCACTGATTCACTGTGGACCCAGCTGATTTTCTACTGCACATAATCTGTTAAACAGGATTTAATGACCCTCAAAATTAGGTTCATTGACCATAAACTAGGGAATAGATAGTAGTAATCCTTAATGGTTTTAACAAAGTCCATTTCAAATGGTTAAACGGCTGTTAGTTTGTTCTTGTTAAAAGATAGATAAAGTAAACACAATTATAGTAAACTTTGAAATTATATCCACCAAAATATTCCCTCTTAAAAACTCAGCTGCACACCTACAGCCATTGATTGGAGGCAGAGGCTTCAATTGAGGCTTTTTACCCCTAGCTCCTCATCGTCATTTATTTTTTAACGTTCCAGTTGCCTGATCCGTACTTGCCTCAGTCCCCTTCCGCTGGAGCGGAGGTATATCATTCTGTCGTTTCAATAAATAAATTAGTTCCAGCCAAATTGGATATTCTCTACCTTAACCATGTAAGAGCTTTTGTTCTCTGAGGGTGCTTCTTCATACATCACAGAAAATCGAGAAGGCAAGCAATAATTCAAGAGCACTGTACCTGCTCTAATTATGCAGTTTTTCTTTATTTGTCCTTGAAAAATGAGCTAAAAGGGTGCTTTGCGTAATGTGCTATTATAATGTTTCATAAGAAAAAAATGTAATATAACAGCAAAAGTACTTTGATAACTTAAGCGAAACAAAATTGCAAATCAAAACAAATGACTGACATTGATGTATCTTTGTGTCACTGTGTGAAACCCCCCCAAATCGCATGTCAAAACTATTCATAGGGATTCGCATTATGGGTTGATTTATTTCAGAGTTTTGTCTCAGTATGATTGTCTAACTGAGTTAGTGCAGCCAATGAAGTTAAATAATTAGCATGTTTGTGCTTCACAAGAATACAACAACTACATGATCAGCAACATATCTAATCAAAGTTCATTTAGGAGTTTGCTAGGTAGATGATACGTTTTCAAGTAAAAAAAGCCAATCCCCAAGTCTCTGGTCCTTGATCACATGGGAAATTGACATATTGCTACCTTAAAATCGATCCCACTCTTTTAAATTACTGACAAACGGCATCCCCCATCAGACATTTTTGTATTCATTCAAATGTGTTAAACTTTTCCAGTGCCGCTTCTGATTGTGCATTGTTTTATCCCATTGAAACCAGGAAATGTTTGTATTTACATAAACTCTCAAATAAACATTTTACTCCGTTGATGATTAGGTTTTGGGTTAGGGTATATGGTTAATAAAATATGCATTCCTGTTGACTGTATTACATTATTTATAACAAAAAATGCAATTTGCTTTTAGCACCACTCTGTGGACATTTTACCTGAAAACTAGAGATGTCCATACGTAAAACTGCACTTAAAACTTTCGACCAACTATCGCAAATTCACAACCCGACAACTCTGTCCCTAGGCATGGCTTTTGTTCCTCTTCCAATGCACCTTTCCACAACAATCCACATGATTAAAGTATCATTCATGTCCATTGCACAAATGGTGTAGGGCAAATTACACACCAAAATTAATTATTTAGGGTTATGGGTTAGTTCCAATCCCTAGGATTACAAACTATCTCATGACTTTCAATAGTTAATGGACTGTATATCAACTTAGGCATTTGTGAAATACTACCAGATCTTTTGCAATAATAGAAACTAAGCCATTTAATGGACCAAAGCTTATGTTTACTGAGCATGCATCAGTGATCAAAGTGTTTCAATTTCAAATAAAGTTCTGCTTCTATCAGGACCAAACAGAGTGCTTTTTTTCCAGTTTCTGCTGGAAAAAGGGATTCTCCATTCAAACCCTCTTTAAAAGTAATTACATATTTTTATTTGTAAATTAGCTTGTTTTTTGTTTTTTTAATTAGGCACTATTTTCTTTTTTTATTATAAGAATACTGATTACAGGTTTTAGTGGTTTGAGGACTTTTTTTAGGTTACAAACTGGTAATTACAAGCGTTTCATTGTCTTATTAGTTCAGTCTTGTGATTGGTTAACTTGTTATTGTTTTACCCCATGTCTGTGTATTTAATCCCTCATGTTTGCCGTTGTCTCTTGTCTAGAATTGTGTATGTAAATGTAACTTTGTTGTTTTGTTTAGCCAAGCCAAACCATGTTCATGGTCAAGTCAAGTTATATCAAGTCTAGTTTATGTTTTGTTTTTGGTTTCTGGATTTCACTTTTCATAATAAACTGCACTTGGGTTCCTACATCATCGTCTTCATCATCATCATTATTGCCAGCATCTTTACACAGATGGCCAGTTTGATCATGTTTGATGTGTTGACTGTGCGTATATGAGCTGAACTTTTTATCGTGGTACTTTGGACTATATGGATGTATGGTAATAAACTTACCACATGCTTGAAAAGAGTGTATGATTCAATGTTTGTGTGAATAATAATAATAATAATAATGTGAAGATGGTGCCACAAATGGCTGCCTCGATGAGGAGCTCTCCAATTCGTTCTTATTGTAAGTTTTTTGTCCTGTGTTTAGTAATTTTTTTACAATCAGATTTACCAGAGACGAACTGTTGAACATTTAGAAGCAAATACCAAACAATCTTATCCCATTTTTCTACTATATGGACGCTTTGCTGGACAGTTTAGTCGGAGGCACTGCTGTGTTGTTTAAACACGCTATGAGACACAGACGAGGGAAGCTAGTCAAGCTCTGTCAGCACGGCTTTCAAACAGCACTGCAGAGTAGTACAAGACTGAACTAATGGCGAATATCCGCTCTCTTCCTAACAAAATAGACGAACTACATCTCCTCACCTGTAAAATTAAAGACTTTTCAAACTCTGCTGCCTTGTGCTTCACTGAAGCATGTTTGAGGGAAGACATTTCAGACAGTGTGTTACATCTGCTGGGTTTTCAGCTGTTCAGAGCGGATCGCATTGTGGAGTTAACGGGGGAAAATGAGAGGCGCTGGAACATGTTTTTACATTAATGAAAGTTGGTGTACAGATGTAACAACGTTAAAGAAGATGTGCTGTCCTAATTTGGTCTTTCTACTTGCTGCGGAAGTTTTCCTAATATAGTCTGGTGTTTATGTTCCTCCACACGCATGCGTGAATGCAGCCAAGGAACAACAATACTTGGACTTAGTTATTATTATTCTCTGCGATTTTAACAGAGTCAGTCTCACCCGTGAACTGACAAAATATAGAGAGCACATTACATGCCCCACCAGGGACAGAAATATACTGGACCACTGCTAAACATCATTAAAAGATGCATATCTCTCTGTCCCTAGAGCAGCTTTGGGACTCTCTGATCACTTTCTGGTTCATGCTCTTCTGACCTACAGGCATAAAAACTTAAATCAGCTAAACTTGTAGTAAAAACTGTAAAAAGATGGATCAATGAAGCAGAGCTGGAACTACATGCCTGCTTTGACTGCTCTGATTGGAGCGTTTTTGAAGCTGCAGACTCCAATCTTGATGAACTCATAAATACTGTGACATCATCATCAGTTTCTGTGAGGATATGTGCAATCTGACTAGGACTTATTTAACAATGACAAACCATGGTTTACAGTTAAACTCAGACAGCTTTGTCATGCAAAAGATAATGCTTACAGAAGCGGGATAAATTATTGTATAATCAGGACAAAAACAAAATGACTAAGGAAAATAAAGTGGTTAAAATAAGCTTGTTTTTCAGCTAACAAACCTGCATCAGTGTGGAGACACTTCAAGACACTATCCTCCAACTCTGTAGGGAACCAAAAACTGACTTAGGACTTGAATGTGTTTTACTTTAGATTTGAAAAGCCCGATCGCACACCCTACACCCGCTTTGAACTTCACTTCACACCAACTTCTCCTGCAACCACCCTTCTTCCCCCCTCCCTGCTACTCAAACTGCACTTAAAATATTTGAAGAAGAGGTGTGCTGGGTCATCCGGAAACAAAAGACAAGGATAGCACTGGGCCCAGATGGTGTTTCACCCACTTTTCTATAATATTACAATATCATCTCTGTCCCAAAGAAACCCAAGATTAAAGGACTTAATGACTACAGACCCGTCACTCTGACTGTGGTCATGAAGTCATTTGAGAGACTAGTGTTGGCCCAACTGAAGGACATCACTGTACCCTTTCTAGATCCCCTTCAACTTGCTTATAGAGCAAACAGGTCTGTGGATGATGCAGTCAACATGGCTTTCCTTTTTCAACACCATCATCCCAGCTCTCCTATGGAATAAATTAATCCAGCTCTCTGTTCCCACATCTATCTGTCAGTGGATCACCAGCTTTCTGACAGACAGGCAGCAGCAAGTGAGACTGGGGAAATTCACCTCCACCACATGTAGAATAAGCACTGGTACCCCCGAGGGATGTGTGCTCTCCCCACTACTCTTCTGTCTGTATAACAATGACTGCACCGCCAAGGACCCCTCTGTCAAGCTCCTGAAGTTTTCAGATGCCACTACTGTTATCGGCCTCATCCAAGATGACGATGAGTCTGCAGACAGAAAGGAGGTTGAACGTCTGGCTCACTAGTGCAGTCAGGGACGTCACTAGGATTGGAAGACAGGGGGGTCTTAGCCCCAGGGTATTTGTAACTTGCGTTTGCAAAATCTTTGCACTCACATCTAGAGCTACACTTATGTCAACAACTAGTCAAGAAACCAAGATGTTAACAAGTAAAACGTGACAGACATACCCTCTTCTTCCATTTCTACTCTGTTAAAGAAAAGTTACTATAATGTTGCTTTTAGACACATCAAAGCTGCATGGGGGAATTTACTTAGGCCAGACTTTGCTCCTGATGAGTTATTCTATAAGCAATTATTTAAATGCTATCTGTCTGCTCATGTAAATGTATGATAAAGTAATTACATTTAGGTAACATCTACGTATTTATTTAATTTATCACAGCCAATGAATGCAGAAAGTTAAATTGGTATAGCTAGCATATATAATAAATATAATAATTTAGTTTAGGTTATGCATAGTGCCTAGACCTGCCAACAAATGCTTATTGTTAGAAGAAAACAAAACAATCCTTAGACCTATAGACCATTACTGACCTCAATCATACCGGCTCCCTCAGAATCAACTGGCCTGCCAATCTCCTGCGGCTGCTTCTCTTTCTGTCTCTGCTAAAATATCTTTGAATATCCATCTTATCTGCTCAATGAATTGAAGGATACAATGGTAATAGCATTAACAGGGACCCTATGACATTTAGTTTTTAGTGACAACAACATTCTATGGGGATTGATATTGTTTTATATGCCTATTATAGAGATAGGTTATATTATTGGCAAAGAATAAAGAGTTGTCATTAGCTTGCTAAGTTAACCATTTCTTGTATTTTGCTTGTTCACTCTAGCTAGACTACAGTTTTCCATAGCAAACCAAAATATCCCCTTTCCTTTACCTCAAGAAATGTAGCTAAAGGTAAGCAGGTAATTAAAAACAACTTACAATTTCACTCTGTATCACAACAGTTTACCAATCTTCCTTTCACCATTAGCGTGTGTATCGGTGTGTGTGCGGGGGGAGCGTGTGTATCGGTGTGTGTGCGGGGGGGGGGAGTGTGTGTATCGGTGTGTGTGGGCGGGGGGAGTGTGTGTATCGGTGTGTGTGGGCGGGAGGGAGGGTGCATAGCGAGTTCAACTTCAGACCAAACTAGAGTAACGACGAGAATCCTCCAGGGGTCAGGGTAGGTCAGGGTATATTCTGGCAAACCGTTTGCCAGTCACGTCTAGCAATCGGCAAAGCAAAATGTGGTACACTCCATTTACCAACAAGCGATGTTGATAACTCGCAAAGCACGATGTTCTTTCCCGTTTTCCCAGCACGATTCCATAGAACGGCATAAAGTAAGAGGGTGAGAAGTAAGAGGCGTGGCACCAGTAAAAACATTTACTTGCAGCGCTCCGGTCTGCAACGCTCTGAAAGCTGCCACAGTTCACACCAATGCAACGAGACGCTGCGGTGCATCATCTTGATAGCACAACGACTCTTTGTACTTCTGTCCAACTTTCGACTTTTCGGCTATTTTTTGTAGCTGGATATATATCATTTGTTGCGTCTAATTATAAATATGAATGAGGATACGGTTATTGATAAATCGAATTGTTATTGTTGTTCTTATTATCATTTAGGGGGGCTTAGGAACATTTTGGGGTAGCTTCAGCCCCCCTAAAATAGGCCTAACGACGTCCCTGAGTGCAGTCATAATAACCTGGAACTGAACACACTAAAAACAGTGGAGAAAATTCCCTTACACTGTATATATAACAGATTTGTATTTGTACATACTATATGTATTTCTATATATACTTACATTTCTATTCACTCTAAATGTATATTTTTTTTATTATTATTCTGTCTTGTTGCTGTATTGTTTGTGCAATCAAAGCTTCTGTCACCAAGATAAATTCCTTGTATGTGGAAGCATACTTGGCAATAAAGCTCATTCTGATTCTGATATAAATGACAGGTGCAGCTGTGTGTCAGCATGGAAGCTGATTTAAATCTGCCAGCTTGTAATGTAACTGGCCGTGGCAGAAACACATATGTGTGAAGCTACTCTGCAGGGACCAGTTATTAACTGTCTGTGTGACGATATGTCTGAAAGGGTTAAACAATACAGATGGCCTTTACAAGAAATTGAGAGTATATCATAGGTGTGTGTATGCGTGCATGCATGCGGTTATATGAAAGTTCCCAAAAACTTTGTCGTAATATTTTTTACAAAGTTCTTTTTTCCTATGGAGTCAAGAAAGGTTCAGAAGTTGCCTGGGATATCAAAGAATAAAAGTGTGTGTGTGTGTGTGTGTGTGTGTGTGTGTGTGTGTGTGTGTGTGTGTGTGTGTGTGTGTATGAGTGGGGGCGCGCACATATGTGCTCATCTAATGGTTAGACAGGCTCCTGAACACTACATTTTCCTAATTCCTAATGGTCGGTCATTTCTGACGGGGAACACCACAGGCGCATGTTCATATGTCCGAGCACACACACATACTAGCCCAGACACCCCGTGCACCCCTACATGCCCTTTGGATTCCCAGGCAACCTCAGAACCTTTACTGCATTGGTAAAAATCATAAAAAAAATTCAGCGCTTGCCTAGGAAACCAAAGGGTGTGTGTATTAGTGTGTACACACATCCAAGGACTTGTGAAATGTGCGCATCAGAATTTTTGTAATTTCTTTTTTGTAGCTCCACCAATTCATTTTCAATAGCCAACAGATGTAACAAAGTAAAAAAAAAAAAAAAAACTATGTGTCAGATACTGTATGTGAACATAAACAAGAATGTTGTTTTTCCCCAATTGGATTAAGTAAAAAAAAATTGTAAAAAAGAAAAAGTTTCCCAGGTCAGAATGACAGGAACACAACATCAGTGGTACTTTAATAAGTGGTATCCCATTCCTTCTTAAGAACTTATCAAGCGTCAACACTGAATTAAAAAAGATGCTATGTGCTCAGAAAACTTTTGTTCTGGAGTCTCATTAAAATAAATGGAGCGCAGATTGTCATCGGAGAGTGCTTTCTTAATGAGCAAATCATTCAGAGATGGAATATGTCGTTTCATAAATAAACCATTTATAAGACTCTGCTAGGCCATTTTACATTTAGATTATGGTCCTAATGTGTTGTTCACCGGGTTTGGGAGAAAGCTAACTTTAAAAAGCTTGTAAATAATGAATGTTGCTCAGATCAAATGCAATTGAGGCTACTTCAAAGACTTGTTTCAGATGATTATTGTAAATATGGCATGAAAGACATAAAACATTCCATACTGTCAGACTCTTTTAAGCTTTTTATCAACCATGTTTTCAACTCTTGGACTTTTCCTGACAGATGGGATTTTTTTTATAAAATAAAACCGTTATGTTACTGTGAGAAAGTTGAAAGTTATATGTTTGAACACTTTTCTGGGTTTTCATAGTGTAACTATCTAGTCAAATATTGGCAAGGAGAATGGTCCTTTAACCAACCAATCAGCTGCCAGCTTCCGAGATGTCACTTGTGAAACACCACTAGATTTTCACATTTACAGGAGAAAATGTGAATGGTTCATCTCTTTGCTCAAAATCAAAAGTCTAACATGACCACACAAGAAACTGACATGTTGCCATTCTGCCTAGTTACTGACAAGTGCTATCTCCTATCAGACATTTTCTCATCAATTCTGATGTGTTTACCTTTTCCTATGGTGCTACTGAAAACTCCTTGCCCCAGCAACCTCTAAGACACAGGTTCTCATCCCATGGAAACCAGGAAGTAATTGTGTTCACATAAACAATAATGAGAGCAATTTGGAGGTTGGATTTTTGCTCTAAAAAGACAATTTTACTCCACTAATGGTTAGGTTCAGGGTTGGGCTTTGGGTTGGGGGGTGGAGTTAAATAATTATGCATTCCTGCTGATTGAAATATATCATTTACAACTAAAAATAAAACTCCCCTGAAATTTTTTTTACTTGGAAACTGAAGCTCATATGTGCCCATACGTTCAACAACACTTCCATCTTTGGTCACTGGGGGCAGTGATTTGAAGTTCAATAAGCACAGACAGATTTCAGCAACAGAACTTACTGCCGTCACGCTGAGATCAGTCTGGATTTGAAGTGTTATTCGTGTTTGTAGCACAAACAGTGCAAGACGAGTCAAGTCCCGTGGTTAACACTTCGGATTAAGGGTTTGTTTAAATCTGTAACCCAGATATGAGCTGTAGTAATAGTGATGCTTGCCTTAGCTAGCACCACTAATTAAATTTTCTGCAAGCTAGGTCTCACCCCATGGCTCTATGCATATATGAGTGTGTTTAAGTGTTTGAGGTGGGGGTGGGTGGATTGGGGTTACTATCTCACTGTAGATAATTTCTGTCAGTACAAATTAAACTCAACTGAAAGCTGCCTGTCAGTGTTAACCCATGGCTTTCTAATAATTAATCAGAGAGCTGGACAGATCTATACCTCCATTTAAATGGCAGGACTGGAGCAGATGTCAGAAGACATTATTCAAAAATAGACATTGCAATAAATCACTCATGGCTCAAGATGAATAAGTGAATGAATGAATGAATGAATGAATGAATGAATGAATGAATGAATGTATGTTACATTTATATAGTGCTTTTGCTGACACTACACTCAAAGCAACTGGGGACTCTCCTCAACCATCACCAGTGTGCAGCATCCATCTGGATGATGATGCAGCAGCAATAGTGCACCAGTACACATCAGCTATTGGTGGAGAGGAGAGTAGAGTTATAGAGCCAATTAATGGATGGGGATGATTAGAAAGCCATGACTGATGAGGGCCTATAGGGGGAATTTGGCTAGGGCACTGGAGATACACCCCTACTCTTCTCAAGAAAGGTGAGCACAGACAGTCAGGACCTCAGTTTAACATCTCAAGAGGGTGTAGAATGCATCTATTGCGAGCTTTGAGATGTGCTGTGATCTTCCTGTTACACAATTAACCATCACAACACATTTGTAGCTCAGTCTGCCACAGTTGTACAGGATTCTTGCCCATAAAGTCAACGTCCAATGCATCCTCCATATTCTGCCTGATCAAGAACACATCCAGGTAATTTTATGCATTCTCTGTACTTGCGCTCTTGAGTATTGGAATTGAAATTCGGCAGTGGATGATGATGTTGAATGAGTCCAAGAGATAATACTCACTGTTTCAAAAGTGTTGCCACCATATGTAAACATTAAACATGCTAACAATACTTTAATGTGATAAAATCTATTAATACAACATGTTGTCTTGCTGACATAATGTTGGTAAACCCTATAATCTCAGTAAGCAATTTTAGCACACTAAAATGAACAGAGATTTTATCACATTAAAATTATGTTAACACTAAAAATGTTATGTATTGTGGCTATACTTTTAAAACAGAGCGTATATTAATGTTTACAGACTGGCTCCAATCACTTACATTTTAAACTTATTTCTGTAACTGTGATTTAAAAAAAAAAAAAAAAATTAATATACAAGGAATGAGTCAAAATAATTTTTTGTGGTAATCAACATTATGCCACAAATTATACCGACTGAGCTTTTTTTTTTAAAGCCAGAACATTCCTTTAATATGCAGTAACAACAATAGGTAAGTCATTCAAAGGTTGATTTTCCCTAAAAAGTGTACACAGAACCATCTTGACCAGCCCAATACAGCAGCATTGGCTCTACCAATGGTTTGAGTTTGGGCTGAGACTATAGTGCCTGTTTGTCCACCCAACATCATATGGCGGGGAGAGTACGGGAATCATGCTTGAAAATACACATTAGATTTTGTAGAAGGATAAATTATGTAATTTAATTGCTTTGGTCATTTGTACATGCAGATTTAGCAGTTTCCAAATGTGAAGAGACACCTGGCATCTTGAGAAAAATCCTGTGACATACTTGAGTCTTTTCTCATCTCAGTTAGAAGGTGTCATCACACAGTCAAAATGCAAAATATCTTTTCACTTCTGCAGCAAGAAGTCTTACTTTCTTGCTATTAAAAAATAATGGCTCATGTCAGTGGAGACTCGCTTTCAAAGGCTTTATTCAGCATAGCATGAATAATTCATCACAAGACAGACAACACAGATTTCTCAAAACAGTAAGGACAGGATTTAATACCCCATGATTTTGCAAACTTAATGCATTGCTTTGACCGTGGCATAATGAGGCTAACCTCTAAAAATAACTTCTGAGGACTAAGTATTGGCAGACTAGTCTTGACGAATTTAGTCGAAGAGGTGTCATGTATTTTCATAAATTGATTCCTCAAAGATGAGGCCATGATGAAATATAATATTAAAATATAGCTGCAAGTATCAATGATGTGGCCCTTGCACAGCCAGCATTGACTATGTACAATTCAAAAAGTTCAATGACAAGAGAGGTGCAACCTTAAGACTACCTAGGTAGGGTTTGAACCAACAACTTTTGTGGTAACTTGCACCTAGCTTTACCCACAGTGCCACACTGCGAAAAGCTATGTCCTTTGCCAAAGAGCCATACCAAGTCGAGAGTTAACATACAAAGCTGTAAGAGAATGCAGAGGCAGCCCAATTGCAGAGTAAAAAGTGGATTTATTTATAAATCCGGCAAACAAAGTGATGTCACGCATTCTCAAACAAAACCTGAGTGTACGTCGTGAGGCAAATACCTCGCGATGGATGCAACAGGTGACAAAAACAAGACAAGACACCTGTGCAAACGTTCGACCACACACACACCTGACACCTTAGACCAAAGTGACCGAACATCAGCACAACATGAAGACAGCTCACGACCCCAGTGTGCAAATAATCGAGGTGCACCCATATTCGTGAGAGGCAGACAAACTATAGACACCGTGCTCCGCACAGCAAGAAATACAACTGAAACCATGCGCTCAATCAAGACAGATGACGAAACACAAGAGAAACATGGGATGATAATGCTAATGATAAAGACAAAAACCCAGACTGACAGAGTGACAGGACCATGACACAAAGCATTACTGAGAAAATGCTTTTTCTTCTACAGCCAAACAAAATTGGATTTGGACTCCAAGAGACAGTCTCATAACTAATGTAAATTAAATGCCACATTACAACCACTTTGATGCTGTCAAGACACAGTATACGTCTTGTTATAAGTCGTCTGTGTATAAGTATAAACACAAAATCTTTGAAGTGTGGTTAAATATAGCGCAACACTTCGTTTTCTCGATAGGAGAATTGATTTTTAACAATAACCTATAAACCAATCATTTATCGTAGACAGACCTACCTTGAACTCTGAGGTTATTAATCTATGGTATATATGATTCTTTTGAAGCCTTCTGTGTTATTTCAACTCCATTAAAAAAAGAAAAGAAAAAACACAGAATTCCTGATGAAGAACTACTGAAGGGAAAACATTCACCAATCAGAAAATCATGGCCAACAAAGTGTGGCAAAAGAACTCAGCAGCGCCCGCTCACTCACATGATGCAATCAAGTCGGTCTCCCTATACTTTCAAACTACGTATACACTCAATGAGCACTTTATTAGGATCAGCAGCAGCAAATAAAAAAAAACACTATTATGCTTTCACAAAAGAAGAAAAAAAAGAGAGCGGCGTATTACAGCAGTCATAAGAATTAAAATATTAATTCTGCTGCTATATATGAACACTATGTCCTAATAAAGTGCCAGATGTGGTCTTCTGCTGTTGTAGCCCAACCATCTCAAGGTTCAATGTGTTGTGCATTCTGAGATGCTATTCTGATCACTACAATTGTACAGAGTGGTTATCTGAGTTACCATAGCCTTTCTGTCAGCTCAAAATAGTCTGGCCATTCTCCGTTGATCTCTCTTATCAACATGACATTTCTGTCCACAGAACTGCTGCTCACTGGATGTTTAAACTCTAGAGACAGTTTTATGTGAAAATCCCAGGAGATCAGCAGTTACAGAAATACTCAAGCCCACCTGGAACCAACAATCATGCAACGGTCAATATCACTGAGATCACATTTTTCCCCATTCCGATGGTTGATGTGTACACTAACTGAAGCTCTTGACCCGTATCTGGATGATTTTATGCATTGCATTTCTGCCACATGATTGGCTGATTGGATAACTGCATGAAGAAGCAGGTGAGCCTAATTAAGTTCTCAGTGAGTGTTGTTAAAAGTATGAAGTTTACATAAAAAAATAGACAGCACACCTAAGGCTCAAATTCTCTTCGAAATTAAGTTTGAATAGAGTCTGTACTTTTAAACTTGTCAATGTTAAACATTTTCTCCTATCCAAACTTGATATGTAAAATCAACTTCAAGTAAGCCGTTTGTAGGTTGTTTACACTTAAAAGTCTGTAGCTCTATGACCGATCAAAACGTTCTAGCCCCATCTAGCCCAACGCAATAACAGTGACACGACCAATGATGTGAGTTTGAATTGGGACTGTCTGTTTGTACAACCAACTGAGGATGGAGGGAGTTTTCTGGAATCTGTTTGAAAACATTGATTTTTGCAATTATGTTTGGTGATGCTAGTTGTGCAGAAATTACACACTTCAGCTCTACTCGGTTTAGGCTACCCTTTAAACAACCCCTAACCTAAATGTTTGATGAGTAATACTGCCGTCTTGCAAGCACTGTAATGGTTAATAATGTTACACATGTACTTATTTGACTATATTACATTGCCCAGGTCAGAATAGATGAATCATTTAGATCTTTGCATTCACCCATGACTACTGCTCTCAGCGACTGTGACATCATGTGCTAAATTTTGTGGGCTGAAAACCTACAAATCTCAGTTTTCTCCTGAATTGATTTATTAGGAAATGAGGTTGCGGGATCAGCCATCTGCCCTGTAGAGTGAACATTTTGGCCCAGCTGCCATTCATCACTTCCAGACACATTACAGATGTTGAGATCAGAGGAGGTGTGGTGCTCAATAATGCTGGAGAGTAGGGTGTGTGAGAATGGTTCTGAATTCTACTACACTGAGAATACAACAGTGTTGGGGGAGTAGTTTACTAAGTTAACTTAAGTAGTGACGTTACAAAACTACATTTTTAAGTAGCGTTACAGAACTGATTGCAGACTTAAAAAATATAATACAATTGGTATATGTATATATAAAAATATTTTCCTCTTTACATAGCTTCAAAGGAGTAGCTTGACTGTACTTTAACTACTTTAAGTTATGAGGAGCTTGTAGCTAGAGAAGCTACAGTTTCAAAGCAGCTTCCTCAACACTGGAATACGTGTACCGTATCAATCAGTTCCTTTACCTCTAAACTATGGAGTGTGATTTCACTGAGAGATTATGAATAAATGCAGTTACAAATGGAGATAGACTTTATTCAGAGTATTGAATAAAGAGTTTCAGAGTATTGATTTTTGACACGAATGAATACAAGGCTGTGAGTGATAGACTACAATGTCTTTTCAATGGCACTGTCTTTTATAAAGCTCCTTGGAGTTTTTTGTCAACTAAAATTTATTAGATTTTTTTTTCAATGTTTCTTCAGTGGAACGATCCAAAAACACTATAAACAACAGTACAACCCATTGAAGAGAGCATCCATTTCTGTCAACAATTAAAGATGGCGCTACTCTGAATATGCATTTATTTTGTGCTTTGTGATTCTATGCAACTTCCAGAAGTATAGATAGTCAATTATTTACTTCCAAGTCATTAAGCTGTCTCTACAAAACTCATTAAGAAAACATTTTCCTGTAAGTGTCCACTAGAAAAAAAAATCTTTTAGGGCCTTTTTCATGAAACTAATTTCTGTATAAATCATATGTGAAACCTGTATTAGTTAAACTGACATTCAATAATGCACAAATGGATTTATGAATGATTTACATAGAAATGTTGTGTTTGATTACTAATGCGGCATTCAAGTGCTAGCAGAATTATCATAAATACAAGTGTCCTACTTGAAGCTGCACATGTTTGACCCATCAAATCGTAATTATGGCAGGAAAACTTTGAGAGAATTTTGATACCAGAGTTTCCATGTTGGGAGGAGACGTCAATTTAACATGGCAGATTAGAGTGCTGTTTCTATAGTGAATGACAGGTTTTATTTATTTCTGTAAACACAGCTAATTGTTAGCGAATGGTCCTATTAATTTATGTATATCAGCAACCATTTGATGCATGATGGACATTTTTCCACCGTGAAAATGGGTTGTATTTGACCAAAATTCCATTTTTGGCAGCAAGCTAACTGAGTAACATGTATTATGCTCTCAAAATAAAAGTTTTCTGGCAAGCAAAGACTGTGAAAATATCAAATGATAATGAATCATTAGGCTAACATTTGTAGAACTTGGAATTCAGCCAATCAGGAAGCATGAATTCTTTAGCTAGCTTTTCACATATTCAGGGGATCAAAATGTATTCAGAAATTATATTTAAGTGAAAGTATGGATACTGAGTGAATATTTTACTCAATTAAAAGTCCAAGTATCTAGCCGAAAACAAACTTGAGTGAAATTAAAAAAGTATGCACATTAAATTGTACTTAAGTATTAAAAAAGCAAAAAGTAATGCGATAGAATGAAATGAAGAGGAGATAATTTCAAAAGTCACCTTTTTACTGTCTGTGACGACTGTCATATGTTTCACCCAGTGGCATTCCCAACCTGGACATAAAATAATTTTACAATAACTACATTTTTGTTACATTTGTTTTATGTGGCCTGCTGTATGTAACACGGCAATTTCCTGGTGAAATAAACACTAGAGGTGCTAAAACTACAATGACTTTTATCCCCTTTCACTCAAATCATGAGTAAAACTGCAGATTATCAGTTCATAAACATATACTTTTCCCTCTATTCCTCACACAATGCTATTTTATGACATCTAAACATGAACGCTTGTTCATGTGTGATCAAATTGCATGGTAGCTCAGCCGATAAAGTGTTGCATATGCGATGCAAAGAAATGTGGAACGAGTCCTGAAGAGCATACAAATTGCGAAATCAGAGCACCCAACCCCTTGAGACATAGAAAAAGATACAAATAAAAATTATCAAAGTAAGCATTGAAGAAAGTTAGTAATGTTGTTGGTTTTCTGAGGTGTGCTACCAAACCTTGCTGTTGAGCAGATGGAGGAATTAATACAAATTCATAATTAATATTTACTCAGATTCCATTATATTTATTATCATTATTATCCTCATTATCATTGCTGGATTTATAGTTTTTATTATAATTAATAGTTGCCTAACAACAACAACAATAATTCAGCAAATAGGGAGCAGAATTTCATAGAGATGATTTAAATATGAAGGCAAGTGTAGAAATAAATGACATGACGTTAATTACAAAAGCCTTTTGTGTGTGTATGTATGTATATATATATATATATATATATATATGTGAAACTTCACTGGACTGGACAGGGGAAACAGGACACGATAACAGGAGGGTGAACTCAAAGGTATGGGTTTTAATTTCCAAAACAAAAAGTACAACACCGAACATAAATTGTCTAAAAGAACACAGGAACGATCTCTCTATAAACAAAACTTCTTTGGGCTCCGGATGGCAACGCTAGACTGCCCTCCCCACTGGCGTTGTTGTGGCTCTTATATGCCGCTCTCCCCGTGCTTACTGAAATCAGAGACAGGTGTTAGACATATTTTAGCTCAGGTGCAAGCGCCCTTACCGCTCCCTCTCTCCGAACGGGCGCTTGACCACGCCCCCGCTGCCACATACCCCCACCGCCCGACTCAGGCCGGGGCGTCATCCGGCCTGCCTACCACTCCCCCCCCATTTCTGGAAAGGAAGTCGGCGACAGCCATCTGCACCCCCGGTCTGTGGACCACCTCGAACTTAAAAGGCTGGAGAGCCAGATACCAACGGGTGATCCGGGCGTTAGTATCCTTCATGCGGTGGAGCCACTGCAGTGGGGCATGATCCGAGCAGAGGGTGAAGGCCCGCCCCAGCAGGTAGTAGCGGAGTGTGAGGACCGCCCACTTGATGGCTAGACACTCCTTCTCCACGGTGCTATACTTAGTTTCCCTCAGTGAGAGCTTCCTGCTGATGTATAGCACCGGGCGCTCCTCCTCCTCCACCACCTGCGAGAGTACGGCCCCCAGCCCTCTGTCTGAAGCGTCCGTCTGTAATAGAAAAGGGAGAGAGAAGTTAGGGGAATACAAGAGCGGCCCCCCACAGAGTGCGGCTTTAATTTGTGAGAACGCCTGCTGGCACTGTTCCGACCATTGGATCGGGTCTGGAGCCCCCTTTTTAGTGAGGTCAGTCAGCGGGCTGGTGACGTCCGAATAATTAGGTACGAACCTTCTGTAGTAGCCAGCCAGCCCCAGGAACTGCCTCACCCCCTTTTTGGTCTTGGGCCTAGGGCAAGTCGCAATCGCCGCGGTTTTATCAATTTGGGGCCGCACCTGGCCATGGCCCAAGTGGAACCCCAGATACCGTACCTCCACACGCCCAACCGCGCACTTCTTAGGGTTTGCAGTGAGCCCTGCCCGCCGCAGCGACTTCAGGACCGCCCTCAGGTGTTGTATATGCCGCTGCCAGTCATTACTATAGATAATAATATCGTCTATGTAGGCAGCGGCGTAAGCAGAGTGCGGCCGGAGGACACGGTCCATCAAACGCTGGAACGTGGCTGGGGCCCCGAACAAACCGAACGGAAGTGTCACAAATTGGTGTAATCCGAACGGCGTGGTGAAGGCTGTTTTTTCGCGGGATATTGGTGTCAAGGGGATCTGCCAATAACCCTTTGTTAAATCCAATGTCGAATAAAAGCGAGCAGTACCTAACCGATCGAGCAGTTCATCAACGCGGGGCATTGGATACGCGTCAAATTTAGACACCGCGTTGACTTTTCTATAATCCACACAGAACCGCACCGACCCGTCACTCTTGGGAACAAGAACGACTGGGCTGGACCAGTCGCTGTGGGATTCTTCTATTACTCCCATATCAAGCATGGCATCTAATTCGTCCCGGACAATTTTCTTTCTATGCTCGGGGAGGCGATAAGGGCGGCAACGAACGACCGCCCCTCGCTCGGTCTCGATATGGTGCTGGATGAGGTTCGTGCGGCCCGGCAGGGGAGAGAATACGTCCGCAAACTCCTTCTGCAAACTGGCAACCTCTGCTCGTTGACACGGGGAGAGGTGGTCTCCACAAATGACCGGGGTATTGAAGTCTGGATTTGGATTTACCTCCGGTCCGAGCTCCGCCCTCTCCGGGACCACCGTAGCCAACGATACAGGGACCGCCTCCCTCCATAATTTAAGGAGGTTGACGTGGTAGATTTGACGCGCATTCCCTCTGTCGGTTCGCTTATCTTCATAATCGAGATCCCCCACTCGTCGTGTGACCTCAAAGGGCCCTTGCCACTTGGCGAGTAATTTGGAGCTCGATGTGGGAAGCAATACAAGAACTTTATCTCCCGGTGCAAATTCCCTCAGCCGCGTTCCCCTGTCGTACAGCCGGCATTGACGTTCTTGGGCCCGGAGCAAATTCTCCTGTGTTAGTTTCCCCAAAGTGTGGAGTTTTGCTCGGAGGTCAAGAATGTATTGAATTTCATTTTTGCTATTTGTAGGTCCCTCCTCCCAACCTTCTCGTAAAACATCTAAGATGCTGCGCGGGCATCGCCCGTACAATAGCTCAAATGGAGAGAAGCCGGTTGAGGCTTGCGGGACCTCTCGCACTGCAAACAACAGGGGATCGATCCATCTGTCCCAGTTTTTAGCATCCTCGTGCACGAACTTACGAATCATGTTCTTAAGGGTTTTGTTAAAGCGTTCCACTAGGCCATCTGTCTGCGGATGATACACGCTAGTGCGAATCGATTTAATGCCCAATAGATCGTAAAGTTCGCGAAGTGTGCGTGACATAAACGTTGTGCCTTGATCGGTGAGGATTTCTTTTGGAATCCCCACCCGGGAGATTATTTTGAAGAGCGCCCCAGCAACACTACGTGCTGAAATGTTGCTTAGAGGCACTGCTTCCGGATATCGCGTTGCGTAATCCACTAGGACTAACACAAAGCGATGTCCGTGTGCTGTCCGCTCTAATGGCCCGACGAGGTCCATTCCAATTCTCTCGAAGGGGACCTCGATCAACGGAAGAGGGCGCAATGGCGCTTTTGGGGTGGCCGGTGGGTTTACCAGCTGGCATTCACGGCACGCCGCACACCACCTGCGGACGTCACCGCTAATGCCCGGCCAATAAAACCGGGCTATTAGGCGGAGCAGTGTCTTTCTTTCCCCTAGATGACCCGCCATGGGATTATAATGAGCCGCTTGGAATAACATTTCCCGGCAGCTCCGTGGAATCAAAAGCTGTGTCCTATTTTCTTTAGTTTGAGTGTCCTGCGTCACTCTATACAGTCGGTCATTTATAATTGAGAAATAGGGGTATGCGAGTGCGATGTCTGGCCGGAGACGTTGACCATCGATCACTTCCACCCGACCAAAGGCATGTTTGAGGGTTTCGTCCCGCGACTGCTCCAAAGGGAAATCCTCGTCAGGGAATTCCCTGCGAAGAGGAGGGGCGGAAGCCCCGCCCCTCTCCTCGTCATCCCGATCTGGAGCAGCCGAGGACGGACCCGGCTCCGCCTCCCCTGTCAGAGCATCGCACATCTCCCTACTTTAGTGCAGGACCCATCCGTACAAACTCCCCCTAACACATCTTTAAATGCTGGCCAATCGGTTCCCAAAATCAGAGGATGGGTGAGGCGGGGACTAACCGCTGCCTCTACTCTATGCTTTTTTCCCCGGAATTTCATTAACAAGGTCACCATCGGGTACTTGTGAATATCCCCATGCACACACCTCACCCTCACCCGTCTAGCTATGCCCAAAGCCCCGGGTTGAACCAAGCGTTGATGGATGGTGGTCTGATTGCAACCGGTATCCAGCAATGCTTGGTGTGTACCCCCCTGGATTCTTACCGGAATCCGGTACGCTCCAGCCCGATCGGGGGCAGCATGCGGTGGATCGGAGACCCGAACCACCGTCCCCACTTCCATCATCGGACACTGATCGCGGAAGTGGCCCGGGTCCCCGCACCTCCAACAGGCTGGCCCAGGCGCCACACCCGTACCTGCGTCGGCGGACGCCCCCACCTGAGGGGGAGAGCGGCTGAATGTGGCGGGGGGGGTGTGCGATGCCACCGTGGGTCTCTGCCAGGCTCCTCGCCTGCGGGGGGCAGGAACGGACCCTGGAAGAAAGACAGAGCGAGAAGGGGGAGGGGGATGGGGAAGAGCGGAAAAAAACACAGGGGAAGGGGAGGGAGAAAGAGAGGGCTCGTCCGCCCTCGGGATCGCCGCCATGTGGTCCTCCGCCAGCTGCACGGCTGCCTCCAGCGACGTCGGGCGGTGGCACTGGACCCACTCCGCCGTTCTCCTGGGTAGCCGCTGAGTGAATTGCTCCAGCACCACCTGATCGATGAGACCCTCGACGCCGCGGTCCCCCACTAGCAGCCACCTCCGGCAGGCATCGCGGAGCCGCTGAGCAAACGCGAACGGGCGGTCGGCTTTGTCCAGCTTCATGGCCCGGAAGAGCTGGCGATTCTCCTCGGGGCTCCGACCAACCCGCTGCATGATGGCTCTCCTCAGATCGGGGTAGGCCAGGAGGTTCGCTGTCGGCAGTTGTTGAGCCGCGAGTTGGGCTTCCCCGGACAATAATGGGATGAGGCGGGCTGCCCATTGGTCGCGCGGCCAGGCCCAGATCTCCGCCGTGCGTTCGAACAAATCGAGGAACGCCTCAGGGTCGTCCGTCGCCCCCATTTTCTGCAACATGGGAGGGGGTAACGGAGGGTGATTGTCCGGGGTCGCGGCTGTGGCGGGAGCGACCTCCCGGCTGAGGAGGCTCCGGATGGCCAGTCGGTCCTCTGCTTGAGCCCGCATGATCTCAAAGAACCGTCGATCCTGGTCCTCCCGGAGCTCAAGCAGGGAGTGCTGGTGGCTTTGATGGAGTGTAGCGAGGGACTGGAGGACTTCGGTCAGCTGGGCGGACTCTACGGGGCGACCTTCCATAACTAATTTCCCGGGTTTCGGCACCACTGTGAAACTTCACTGGACTGGTCAGGGGAAACAGGACACGATAACAGGAGGGTGAACTCAAAGGTATGGGTTTTAATTTCCAAAACAAAAAGTACAACACCGAACATAAATTGTCTAAAAGAACACAGGAACGATCTCTCTATAAACAAAACTTCTTTGGGCTCCGGATGGCAACGCTAGACTGCCCTCCCCACTGGCGTTGTTGTGGCTCTTATATGCCGCTCTCCCCGTGCTTACTGAAATCAGAGACAGGTGTTAGACATATTTTAGCTCAGGTGCAAGCGCCCTTACCGCTCCCTCTCTCCGAACGGGCGCTTGACCATGCCCCCGCTGCCACAATATATATATATATATATATATATTAAAAGACAAAATTTTGCTTTCCAATTCACTCTCAATGTGCAATGTGCCCAAAAGGACAATACAATGCCGATATATAACACAATTTAATATAGTAAATAACATAAACATAAAATTGCTAAAAAATAATAAACTCGGAGGGCTGGGCTAGGTCGTGATTCCGCACACCCGGCCCCTAATCAAGCTAATTAGCCATCGAGAGGGATAAAGGTCGACCGAAGACGGCAGTGCAACAGAGAGAGAGAGAGATTTACGGACAGCTGTCCAACACCTGTGTGTATGTTGGTCTTTTTGGTTCAGTTTTATATTAAACTATTATTTATATTATCAAGCCAGTTCTTGCCTGCTCCTTTGCATTAATCCCTTTACACTCTTGAGGGCTAATCAGCATGATTATGTGCCGGGTGTGTGGAATCACTACCCGGCCCCGTCCTCCGCACTGCCACAAGCTCTATATTTACTCAATTTCACACAAAACTACAAATATGTAAATAAATAATTAAAAAATAACATTGTATTTTAAATTGTAGATAGCAGTTTCTTCTGATTTAGGTTTAGTCATCAAATTGTAGTAATTTATTTGCACATGAAGAAATTGCTAATATATTAGGAAGAAAGAAATAACAGTACACACAGTAGTCCAGCAACCATAGATGGCATGTCCACGTTAGCAGTCGCATTTTCTCAAAAATACAGAATCAAACCAATTGCACATACAGTGCATAGTGAATAAGACATGTACTTATAGCTCACGTGAAGCACTTTTACTTTGAAATTGCATGAGGCTAATTAGCAGAGACGGGGCCACTTCTATTAAAATGAATGGGAAAAATAAGAATCAACTCGAGAACATGCATTAGCTTTGGAGAATTTGGACTTTCTCCATTCAAGTAGATAGAAGCTGCATATTAATGATGAAATAGCCTCCTGAGAGTTTTCCAAAGATGGCCGACAGTGGACTGGCAGTGGAAAGAATTTGGTTGCACTCATGCACTAGTTCAGATCCAGCGATTAGCAGCAATCTCCTGACAGTTTAAACAGCCTGGGTTGCCTGCTTGGATTGTTGTCATGATTTGTGAATCAGAAGAACTTTTGATTCTGATCCTGAAGTTTTGATTCTGGCTGATAGAATAAGTACTTCAGAGGACGATGACGGCAGACGAAAACGCTGGATTTTCGTGAGGTTCGTGAAATACATCTATTTAAACAAAATTTTTGTAGAGTGGTATATAAAAGAAGCTTTATTTATGTTTGCCTTTTATCATTAGAAATGTGACAGGGAACTGTTGAGGAGAGACTTTTAGGATACATGATTCAGAGGAAGATTTATATTAGTTTGATTGATATTTGCCTTTTTATCATTAGACAAGTTACAAGAAGTTACAATATTTATCAGCCTCTACACAGGACGTGTCGATGTGGCAGGTGGCAGTTGTGAATCTAGTCACTGACATACACTCAAAAGTAACAAAGGTTTTGATACTTAAAAAAAAGAACAAAGTGATGTTGACGAGTTTGCAGGTTAGTGTATGAAACTGGTGTAACTGTGCAAACTGGTCATGCCATGCAAGGCTAGCATGCAAATGGGTGACATTTTTCACATGGAGGGATGTAATCAGAGACACCATTTTAAAGCACTCTGAGATCTTTCCCTTAAACGTGCATCATACAGTTTTAGTATCATTAGATAAGAAAAAGAGCTGGTATATTACTGATCTGAATGTGATCTTGTCTGAATTCACATTAGGGGGACTCCGCCTTGAAATGCGATTTGACATTTGCGGAAAGCACAGTTCACTTCATGGTCATCGGAAGGATGGAAATGGGCAAGTATTGTTGACATAGCTATTAGCTGCTTTCAGTGATGTACTAAAGCTCAGACTAGGTCTTTTCAACTACTGGCCCATGGGCCAAATCCGGCCCATTTGAAATTTTCAGTGGCCCACATGAGCTTGTCATTTGTCTTAGGTGCTGTTCACACCAAAAGAGTTTTGTGTCTGATCGTGCTATTTTTCAATTGTTCTCCTATGTAAACTTACACTAGACGTAAGTCGCAGGTCTCAATTTTTTTACAATGTCCCGTGTAGGATTGCCGTGTTTCTAGACACTTTCAGAGTTTGTGCTACAAATAATACTTTGTCATTTTGATGAAAAAGGTAGAGTAAATAGCTAAAATCATGGACAGCTGATGAGTGTGAGTTTGGAGAAACAGAAAGCTTTTTTCATTAATTTGGCGAAGAAAACATTTGAGTTTGAATCATTGCATCTATACAAACTTTGCTGTTATTGTTCAATACAATTTTTAATATAAATCTGATTTACTCTCTCAGCTATGGACCAAATTTAAAGCACTTTTTACAAAATTTCTGTCTCATGTTATCTTATATCAAATTTTTTTTAAGAAGTTCCTGCTGGAAAATGTTTCTCTTTATGTTTTATTTAAGTAGTGAACAAATATTATAGGCCTACTACAACACAATATCTGATAGCAGCTTTTCATTAACAAAATTATCTGGCTTGGCCTGCATGCCCCTGGAAATTTTCTCCATCTTGGCTGTGAAGTTGAATAGCTCTGGCTTAGACCTTCAACAGGAACACCTATTGTAAGAGAAATTCCCAGGATTATTCTGCTTTTGGAGAAAGAGGGATTCTTTATGTTAAACCTGTAAGCTCCATGAAAATCACAACACAGTCAGATTTATCTGTTTTTGTCATCTGTTACAATTTGTCATTATATGGCCAGTTATGAAACATTAAACATAAGAAATGAGTCAGTAATTTTGACACTCTCGATCAGTATCCAGATTTGCAAATTTTCTGAAGACAGTGTGTTCAAAACTCTTATCTGTGTATGGTTTCCAGGGCATTATAATTGAGTGATATGTGTTCTTAATAGCAAAGGAATAAGTGTTAATCTAGGTGGGTCTATAATATAAGCATTAACATTTTTCAATTTTCAAATGATGTGTTAGAGTAAAAGTGTTTTGATATCATAACATAGCAGTGTGTAATAAAGTGAAAAATATGTTTTATAAAGTCATAAACAGCCATAGCCCTTAAATAAATATTTAAATATGTCAAAAATCGAATGAACAAAAGATAAATAGAACATTCTAGACTTATATTACGTGATTAATCAAAGATAGAAAACAATGTTTTAGGTGCAATGATTTACTATAATTTTTCAGCTTAAATATTATATTTATCTACCCAGTTTTTGAATTGTAGTTGCTTAAGACTCTGTGTTAAATCAAGGCTAGTCATGCATTGGAATCTTTTGTGTATTCACAAATTACCTCTGAAGTGCTTCCTGTCAATCACCGGGAGGTCCAGCGTAACTATAGCTGCACAACTCTGTTTATTCACACAAGCCTGCAAGACTGCCTTGCTTTGACAAGTTAGTAAGCCTTCTCTCCTTCAACACTCCTTCGCCTTGTCTTTCTATCTCAGAAAACAACAGCAGGGAGCAGGCAACAAGGTCAAGCCTCCTCCAATCATCTAAAACATGGCCAAGTCCACCTGCCACTCATCTCCCCGCTTTCTGCCCCCCACAGCCTGCCGAGAGAGAAGAAAGAAAGAGATAGCCTGTCCTCCAGGAATAACTCCATGTTGAAGCTCGACCCTCCCATGTCTGAAGCACTGACGCAGGACTGTCAGATCCTCACCGTTGGTCTTCCTCTATGGGGCCTGTGCTAGAATATACAGCATGTCAGAGGAGATCGCATCTCACTGCATGTTTGTCAACACAAGGTGAATGACCAGCACTGGGCTACTGGGGACTTTGCACATGGTTCACAGATATCCAACTTTTCATTATTACCTCTGGGCACATATCGTTTTTTTAAATAGTCTTGGTCAGTGCATCAAAGTGTTAAGGCCGAAACATACTTTATGCAATATTGTATGTGAATGTAGACGCATCTTGGTGCGCAAGCTTGACTTCATGTGTCGTTGCCTTCTTAATTCTTTCAGAGCGCAATTCATAACCCAACGCAAGTATGCGTTGCATCCTTAATGTTGCCGCTATTGCGAGATTAGTGTGTACTGTCCGCTTCTACAGTGAGTTTTCTCTTTCAACTCAAATACTGTCATGGCAGAGCAACAGTTCCCAGAGAATATTGCTGAGCAAGTAAGTTCAAATATATTTTATTGCAATTTACCAGAATAATAACATCCAGTATAATGGCTCTATTGTATGAATGTAACTGTATCGCCCCCTTGAGTACAGAGGTTTGTTCCTGCCACAGTAACTCTAGAACACACTTTAAACATGTTCAATCAGACCGCGCGTTGGCAATGCAGTGGGCATTTTAAACTTCAGCAAATTAAACTTTAGCATTCAATTTGTTTTAAATCTGTATGTATAGTGTTTAATAATGCATTAGCAATGTACACTAAGTTTATCTCATCAAGCTTGATATTAATTGAATCCGCCCATTTGATTTTATTATTTAAAAAGTCCATTGTAGAATGGCAGAAGACTTACCCAACTTTTAATTGAGGCATGTACACTGATTTTATGGCATGTAAACATATACTTTCATCAAAGATTTATACCTGTAAAAATGTGTCTTATTAATATTTTATCATTTAAATATTTAAATAATTGAAATAAATGACTGACTAACCGATTTCTTGCAAGTTCTTTGAGACAAAAAAAGTATACAATTTATGATTAACTTTAATGTTTGTTTTAATGTACAATGTACATTCATCTTGATTAATCACAGAAAACTCAGATTAATTTGTTAATTCACATTCTTAATTTTTATGAACATTTTGGGATATCGCTGGGCACCAAGATCCAAAGAAAGTTTCCCAAAATGCATAAAAAGCATTGAGTTAAAAAATTATAGGACAATTAATAATCAGGCCCCTCCTATATAAATCCTGTGAATATAATCTACATTATCAACTAATCTCACGTAGAACTTTATTAGTAACACTGTGGCCCTTTGTAAGTGCTCAATGTGGTCTTCTGCTGTTGTAGCACATCCGCCTCAAGGTTCAGCATGTTGTGAATTCTGAGATGCTATTCTGATCACTACAATTGTACAGAGTGGTTATCTGAGTTACCATAGCCTTTCTGTCAACTCAAACTAGTCTGGCCATTCTCCGTTGACCTCTCTCACAAACAAGGCATTTCAGTCTGCAGGACTTTTTGTTTTTGGCAGCATTCACCTGCACCAGCAATCGATTTCTCAAGTTGAAATCACTGAGATTCCATTTTTCCCCATTCTGATGGTTGATGTGAACATTAACTGAAGCTCCTGACCCATATCTGCATTATTTTATTCATTGCACTGCTGCCACAAGATTGGCTGATTAGATAATTGCATGAATAAGTAAGTGTACAGGTAGGTGTTCCTAATAAAGTTCAATAAGTGTATATTTTAATAAACACAAGTTCTCTTAATTTTGTTTGGCTTAGTATGGGATTTTTTATCTCTTCCTCTATGATTGCTTTATAATTTATGGTCATAAATATTTAATACTTTGAGCATTGGATCATTTCAGGCTTGCCTCATGTTTGCGAATGTAACATGAACATACAGTATATGAACAAATCTATTGTATATATCATAGAAGCAGACTTGCAAAACCACTGTGGATGAAAAAAACTAGAGGTAGGAGGAAAAAACACACACGTGTGAACTTGAAACCCTGGTAATTCCAATTATGTTCTTCTTAACTATGAGAAGTTCTCACACAATATAATGTCTAGGTTACGTATGTAACCATCAGGGAACGAGACGTTGTGTCCTCCCGGCCACGTCGCTGAACCGAGCCACTGTGGTGAAAAATCCTGAATGAATTCAACGTATTTCCCCGCTTTTATACCCGTATGTCCAGTAGGCAAATACTGTCTGCCAACTTTTCATTGGCCTTTTTTCATAGATTAGAGGCATATTCAGTGCTCAAGAGAGACCCCTAGTGTCGCTTCTTCGACACAACGTCAAAGTGAGCGACAGACGGTGAACAGAAGTACATCGATGTGAAGTACAGTGAATTTTTGTCTCATACTATTTGTTTCTAACTTCTATAAATATCCCTAGAGTCCAGCGTGACAGTGACGCACACAGTGTATCATCCAATTTCTCCCCTGCACACCACTGCCATCTTAAAATCTGTCAAGGTGTTTGGTCAGTGTTGCCTCTTCCTCTAGTTCACTTCTATCTGCACTAGACATCACAGACTCTTCATTGAAATATCTGGATGCTGTGGATATCTCAGCCTTTTGATTGTATCTTGTTTTTTTTTATTTGTATTTATTTATTTTTTTAACACTGCAGACACTAATGAAGCATGTCATTAGTGTCTGCAGTGTTAAAAAAATAAATAAATAAATAAATCAGAAGCCATGCTCTTATTTTACTGAACTGCAGATCTTTCATTAAATTTCTGTTCCCTGTGGCTTTTCTTTGAAGCATTGTAACTCAAGACAGGTTGGTTTTATATTAGAAAACACTCTTAGCAAAATAAAGATATGGAAATGGTTTGTTTACATGTATATTCCATTACTGTGTTGCAAAAGGTTACACAGGTGAAAAACAATTGCCCTAATGAGGACATAGTTGCCTCGCTATTGGCCGAGTCATTAAAATAGTAACCGCATTGAATAAAGCGCCACAGTTTTGCAATACCAAGGGCACACTATTCAGGGTTGTGAATCTGAAGTGCAGCAGAAAAAATTACGAGCATTATTGATATTTAGAATGATAACCTTGGAAAGCTTCGATTCCATTATCAGAATATCTTTGAAAGGCAAGACACTGGGTATGTTCATACAGACTGTTCGCACTGTGAATTCGGCAACAGTTGGTCGAAAGTTCTGCTACTGAAATCGGTCTTTGCTTACTGCAGTTCAAATATGACCCCCGTGGCCAATGGGCAGGTGTGATCCCCAGTGAAAGTATGAAAATTTGCTGCAATTTCACCACTGATCATTTTCACATGCAATTGAGCAAACATGCAGCAAATTGTCAATCGGTGCCAAAGGTTTGCCAGAGGTTCACCACTACTGGTGAAGAGCTGCAAACTTCTGGCAATCATTTGTGGCAAATCAAATTAATCCTACACCTAAACGAAACCCCAAAACTAAACCTTACCGTCAGTGCGGTAAAAATTTTATTTTAGGGTGAAAATGTAACCTCCGAATCATGCTCATGATTGACTATGTAAACATGATTACTTGCTGGTGTCTATGTGACCAGAACCCATGTATCTGAGGTTACTCACACAATGCAGTAGCACTAGAGGGAAAGGTGAGCACTTCTGAATTGATGCAAAACTGAACTGATGGGGAATGCCGCTTGTCAGTAATTCAGCAGAATGCGAATCAAATACAGGATACATGCACTTTTGGAAGCAATATGTCAATTTCCTGTGTGATCATGTTAGTTCGGAACTATCTTATTGTACCGTATATGATGGGTGTGTTCCATTCAGAATTGATTATACCTACATAGTCCTATTCCTTTTGAAAACTTTACCATCCAGCATGAGAGATTTGGAGACCTGAAAAGTGTGGGGCTCAAAAATAACGGTCATTCAGAACTCACTTTTTAAGTCTTTTGGAAAATTCTGTTGGGAACGACCTCACAACATGGCTATTAAGATTGTTCTCCCTTCAAAGAGCTATCCAAAGGCATAATTTATGCAGCTTGGAACGTAGGGACTGTGTAACGTCTACTATTTTTTGTAACAGCATGAGGGAGTTTCCTTCACATCAATTGCCTAGAGATGTTGGCTGTACTTCTTGCCCTTCAGAGATTTCTCCCACTAGTTTGGGGTAAGCGCGTCTTGATCCGATCAGACAGCACCACGACGGTAGCATACATATATGTATGCAGCTTACACTCCCGTCACGTCACAACTACTTGTGTGACAGTAGAGCTATGCATAAAATCACGCAAATATGGGTCAGGAGCTTCAGTTAATGTTTACATTAACCATCAGAATGGGGAAAAAATTTATCTCAGGGGTTTCGTCCATGGCATGATTTTTGGTGCTTGTTTGAGTATTTCTGTAATTGCTGATCACCTGGGATTTTCACACAATCTCTAGAGTTTACTGAGAATGGTGCCCCAAAAAAATCCAGTGAGTGGCAGATGGAAACGCCTTGTTGAGGAAAGAGGTAAACGTAGAATGGCCAGACTGTTTCGAGTTGACAGAAAGACTACGGTAACTCAGATAACCACTCTGTACTAACTCAATTGTAGTGAGCAGAATAGCATCAACATGTGTATCTGTAATGTGTTGTGCATCAGAATGCTATGCTAGATCAGCAGAAGACCATGTCGGGTTCCACTGCTGTCAGCCAAGAACAGAATGCTGAGGCTGCAATGGGCACAGGCTCACCAAATCTGGACAGTTGAAGACTGGAAAAACCTGGCCTGGTCTGATGAATCTCGATTTCTGCTGAGGCACATAGAAGGGTCAGAATTTGGCCCCAACAGCATGAATCCATGGACCCAACCGGCCTTGTGTCAACAGTCCAGGCTGGTGGTGGTGTAATGGTGTGGAGAATGTATTCCTGCCACACTTTGGGCCTGTTAATACCAATCAATCATCGCTTGAATGCCACAGCCTATTTGAGTATTGTTGCTGACCATGTGCATCGCTTCATGGTCACAATCTCCTAATGGCTACTTCCAGCATGATAATACACCATGTCGCAAAGCAAAAATTGTCTAAAAATGAAACTTCATGAAAATGACAATGAATTTACTGTTCTTCACTAGCCTTCGTAGTCACCAGATCTGAATCCAATAGAACACCTTTGGGATGTGGTAGAACAGGAGATTTGCAGCATAAATGTGTAGCTGACAAATCTGCAGAAATTGCATGATGCAATCATGTCAACATGGACCAGAATCTTAAGGGAATGTTTCCAACATCTTGTGAAATACATGCCACGAAGAACTGAGGCTGTTCTGAGTGCAAAGGTAAAACCTACTCAGTATTAGTATAGTGTTCCAAATAAAGTGCTCAGTGAGTGTATATACTGTGTACATAATACTATTATTAAATTTTTTTCAGCAATGGCTTTTAGCCAACTCTTCTCATGGGGATTTTTAGTACATGCATGAAGTGAAGTTCCACACAACAATTCCTTAAAATGTTTTGCTTTAAAAGTGTGCCTATGCTGTATTTATTAAAAATAAATAAATGCCACTTGGTTTAAAAGACATGCATTCATTATTAAGTGCGGTTAAAGTGTCCAAATATATTTTGGGCCAACTGTACTGTTTGTGTTGTATTTTCTTTTTGAGAAACGATACAAATGTTTACAAAGCTGAGGTGCATTTATTGCTTTGAAATCTTCCAGTGCAATTCTCTCAGGTTCTACGCTTTATTGCTGTTTGCTTTGAGAGCCAAAAATAGGATGATGCATGGTCTTAGTTGTTCCTTTCCCTGGTGTGCAGATCACAGATTAAAGAGATATCATTTCACAAGTGAACAGACAAAAAGACAATCACTGTGAGGTGTTTTTATCTGTGCTGGATGTTGGCGAACCCCACATTAAAAAAACAAACTCTCTTGAGTTTGCTTAGGATTTCTGATTTCTGTGATGATAGCACAGTGGTCCTGTACAGGTTTTGCTTCAGGACCAAGATTTTACATTGAACCTCAATGGTGAAACAGCCAACATTATCACATGGGAAATAAACATCCCAGAGAGCACACATTCATCTCCGAGATGTCTGTTTTAGATCTTTTCATTAGGAAAGCATCGCAGTCTACATAACGTCTGCAAGCATGTTAAAAAGTTTAGATTTACAAACTTTATCTAATTGACATACAAGAGGAAACGTCTTATAGACGTATTGCAAATGAGCAAACAACCTAAAAAATAGGTCTTTCAGATGTAAACACACACATCAAATAGACATCTGGGCGATGTACGTGTGCTATCAGGGATGTTGCTTCTGAAAGTTCATGTACTTGTAAATTAACCCCATGAAGCCATATTACTAACAAGTAGGGTACTAACAAGTCTAGTATTCCACTACAGATTACAGAATACATGCTGTAAAATTTAATTTGTAACGTATTCAGTAATTTATTCTAAACACTTTGGATTACTTCTTCAGCACTGTTAAATTTTTTCACTTGTTTTAACTATAAAAAATCTCTATCTTATGCCGTGTTGTTTCTAAAACAAGATAAATCAAATTGATCTTGTTTTAAGGATTTTTAGATATTTTTACAGGAAAACAATTAAAAACATTATTATCAAGAATATGATTTTTGCCCTTATATCAAAGGTCTTACTAGACAAAATCTAACGTGAATTTTCTTGATAAAAAATATGATCGTGCTGGTAACATGTGCGTGTAAAATGGCTAGAAATAGCATTTTAGCTTAGCATAAAGCTGACAATTTACACAAGGTTTCAAATGTACTTCAAATGAACATGTACGCTGTTCAAATGTACTTTGGATCACATCATTTATATGTATGAAAGGACTAAATATTAAATGAAACAAATGATAATAAAATGCAAAGTAATCTCCGCACAACCTTTGACGTCAACAATAAAAAATATGGGAAGCGTCCTCACTTTTACAAGTTAATAAGCATATTTATTTTGCTATCCTACCAATGATGATTATACGTCTTGTTGCATTTTATTATTCACATTTAGCGTTGTTCTTTTAACAGTTGAGAGCTGCTCTAGCCCATCTATTCCAGCTTTACTAATTTTACACTGTGTAACTTGTAGCTCTCCAGTGGTCTTTTAAAATAGACTAACAACTAGGAATTTAAGTTATAGATTTTTTTTTTGTAGGCTAGACACTAGTAAACCCATTGTAATGATGATAATGCTCTTGTCGTCGAGTAAACTGATTTGGATTACCCTTCCTTTTTGTTATCCTGACAACAATAATGAAGAATCATTCACTTTCCTTGGTCCTAGCTTGTGTTGAGAAGCAAACATTAATTAATCACACTAAAGGTGTGACAACCTCCCTCTGCACCCATTTGAGAGAGGACAAGACCTAATTTTCCCAATAGCTCACAATCCAGCAACAGATTGTATCTCCCTTCATCCGTTCCTCATATTTATCCCTCACCTGATGGAGCGTCTGTGAAACGAGGAAAATGAGAAGTTAATAGAATTTTTTAAATTGAGGGGAAAGAGGGAAGAGTTTGAGAAGTTTGCTCATTATTTAAAAAAAGAAACTGAGTTGAATTAGATTGGTTATGTGGAACTGGAGCGCACAGGTCATCAGATCGCTCCTGCCGTGTGTGTGGGCTTCAAAGCACAGGCTGTCGCGGCACTTTCAGACGGACGCCGATGCTGTGATGTGGGTCCCAACTGGAAGGGCACGAGGTGAGCCGGGGCCGAAACGGCTCTTGCAGCTGTTGTAATTAAAGCATCGCCCAAACTCGCAACACTTTCTGGCTTTGATTTACAACTAATAATGGTGGAGAGCTCTGTCGCAGCAAAGAA
This sequence comes from Moxostoma hubbsi, assembly GCA_032164185.1. Lineage (NCBI taxonomy): Eukaryota > Metazoa > Chordata > Actinopteri > Cypriniformes > Catostomidae > Moxostoma > Moxostoma hubbsi. The sequence continues at coordinate 3,521,464 of JAVLUX010000163.1, read as the reverse complement.
AAGAGGTAAAAACTGCTGTAAATGATGAGCCATGCCGATAATCGGACGTGGCAGTGCACAGACATGCTCTATTGATCATATGTTCAGTTAAGGTTCTTCTCCTTAATTAGGGTGACTGCAGATTTTGTGTCTTCCTAAGCCTCGAGTATTCTCTGTTTATTGGTATATTTATCATGACCAGAGATGGCGCCCTGGGCCGGAAAGGCCTGCCAATTCACCATGTGTCATGGCCTGTTATCATTACATACCGGTATATCTTAAGCCAGTGTTTCCTAAAGTATTCTTTTTTGCTAAATATATTTAGTCTTAGCTACTCATAGTAACTCAATCCTAATAAACAACACAATAGTGTTTTTGCCATATATTTTAATGTTTTGTATATTTTAATACCATTTATTACACAAAGGTCTGCTGCGAATATGTAAACTCTAATTAGGTCTAAAATTGTTATATGAACAACCAGTCAGTAATCGTATGGATGCTCAGCAGTAGGGTTGCCAACCCTACTATAAAGATCAGCTTACCCCCATATGAAACCATTATAAAGAAAACATTTAAGAGTGCATACTAAATTTGGTCCTCTAATTTCAGTGTCATAGTACATTTAGACATGTTAAGCTTTTTTCTCATTAAGCCTTTTAGAATGTCCTCGTGCATACTCTTCATAATGATGCTGGTTATGAAAAAAGCTTGGTTCAGACACCAGCACACAAGCATCCCATTATGGGAGACCAGCACCCAAACACAACAGAAGCTGGTGGCTAGCAATGCTGGTCTTTTCAGCAGGGAACTGTCCCATTTTAGAATGGGCATCCTGTATTATGACCGAAATAAAGACACCTATAAGAGGCCACATATTTGCATTGCGTAAGAATTTGGTAACCCTACTTCCAAACCACAATTCAGAATGTGGTGCATAGAGGGTTAAGTACACCTTGGTAATAGTTACTGGTTCATTTAGAGTTGGACATAAATGAAAGGTATGATGACTTGCGGTTAAGAAAGTAAGTCAGATGTTCATTCAGTAATCATTCTGGTGTATTCAGTGAAGGATTCCTTAGAATTATTTAAACCTATAATTCAGGACTTCATCAGTCTTTTTAGCTATCATTTAAAGAATTGACTCATTCGATTGCACTGTGTATTTGTTTTTGCATGCATCCAGCGAAGACAAAGCAACAGAAAGATGTGTTTTCTTTGTTTTATTTTGGTGTAGCCTTCTCGGTTAGCGGCCAAAACGATCACACTTGAAGTTGACTTTTTGCTATAGAATGTTCCGGTAACCTGACCCCATTCTGAAGAATGGCTTACAACCACCATCTCCCATCAAACATTTTTGCATATTTTTCAATTGTGTATACCTTTTCCTTAGATGCTACAAATTACTCAAAAGCGTTGAGTCAGCAGCCTTAGAAACACAGGTTCTGGTCCAACGTTGAAACCAGGAAGTAATTGTGTTAACATAATCAAGGTTGAAAGGTTGCATTTATAAGAATACATTTTTATTTCACTTAGGTTTAGGGTTGGGCTTTGGGTTTGGCAGTAGAGTTAATCAAATATGCATTCCTGTTAAATGTATTACATCAATTACAACAATAAACAACTCTTTAACACCACCTTTTGGCACCACTCTTTGGACATTTCACCAAGAAACTGGAGCTCACCCGCAGCCAGAGATCTCGAAATGTGGGCAGAATCTCCAAAAGAGGGTGGGGTTACTCCAGAAGTGGGCGGGATTACTCCAAAAGTGGCATCGCTTCCACTCACAATTAGGTTTAGGAAAAGGGTTAGGTTAGGGGCACCCTGTATCTTTGCTGGCGGTTTGGAGATCCCACCCCATTTTGGAGTGCTGCCTGAGGCTATACCTACTTGCACCTGTGAGCCAACAACACTTCTTGCTTTTGGGGGCAGTTTTTGGTAGGCACACACCGATTTCAGGTGAATAACTTTCAATCTACTGTTGCCGAATTTACAGTGAGATCAGACTGATTTCAGGTGAAGAACTTTCAACCTACTGTTGCTGAATTTACAGTGAGATCAATGTTAGTAACACAGGGCCATCACTGTCTAAACTGGTTTAGACATAATGCAACTTTTAATAATAATAACAGGTAGCCACACAGCTAGAATGTAAAACTGTTTTTAACAGTATCAGGTCACAGTGCAAACTGAAATAAATAGCCTAGTACATCACCTTCACCATTTAGCCTTAAGCACACACCAGAGCCATTTTCACAAACATGGACACTCTTCGGGTAACAAGAGGGAGTTACTGTATATGGATTATTATGTTTTGTGTTGAGCAACTTCCCAGCTGAAAAGACCAGCATTGCTGGTCACCAGCTGATATTGTGTTTTGGGTGATGGTGTGCTGGGAAACCATATGGCAAACCAGATAAACCAGTAAAACTATTTCCAGGCTGGGTGACCAGCTAAGCCACACTGAAATACTGTATTTTAGTAACCTTCAATTTTTACCTCAAAGATCTATTTCTACTTGATCTAACCCATAGCAATCATTTTTGTTGGAGTAACCTAATTTGTCAGGTTGATTGTCATCTCAAATAACATTTTTGACTTGAATAAAACCAGTTTAAGTACTACATGAAGCACATTGTTTAGTTTACCTGTAAAAAAAAATTGTTTACAGTGTCGCAAACCACCTTAAGCTGGTTGAAGCTGTTTTGTTTCAGCAGTGTTTAAATAGTAGCTATGACTAAGCTAAAGACGTTACAAAATGTTCTAAAAATGAATATATAACAATTGTGTTTATATATATATATATATATATATATATATATATATATATATATATATATATATACACATTAGAAATATAGCACAAAATTATATTCAAATCACACTGTGTAAATTGCAATTGTCAAATCTAGACAAATATGGATTCAGTGTCAACACTGTAATGACAAAATACTACAAAATGCTGCGATGCTTGTCTCCCTCGGCCTGAAATCTTGAGCAGTACTTACAAGCATGTGGGAATTCTTAATACAAGGCCTCCAAAAAGGTGATACTCAGCAACTAGTAAAGAGCTCATTACCTCAACCCCAGTGTTTCAGGCCATAGTCATGAATAATGAGGACATTATGGAGATGTAACCCCATGGATCAGAAATGGCCTTTAAACCTTTAAATCCTTCTGCTGAAATTGAGTACTCCGCTGTTTTGTCATACTTGTTTTGCGTGCTTCACATTGCAAAAAGGAATCAGAATGAACCCACATCCACTCTAATCCGTTTTTGTTTCAAATCTCAGTTTTCAGTTTCCTATTGTCATCATTTTCCAAAGTATGCAATAATGAAGTGTTTTCAAAGCACTCAATATTCAGTGACGAAAAACACCATCATGTGTGGTAAGAGATGTAAACTAGTGAAATCAATGCATTTTCAATTTAAAGTGTACCTTACTTTACTATTGCTTATACCTTTTTATGGTCGCACTTTATATTAGGTGACTTTAACTACTATGTACTAATATTAGATACATACAAGACTATGTATTTATTGTGTAACTACATGTTGTTCTACCACGGCCCCCCGACTTTTAGCCTACACCTCAACTAAACTTCGGCATACATAAAAATATGTGCACTCTTGGTGCACACATTAATAATAGTAAAGCATGGGAATTTACATGGGAACAGGAGTGACTACTAGCTGATTTGAATCCTTGCTTTCCTGTTCTTGATAGATAATCATTATCAAGCTGATATTTTGCTCAAGCAATCAATAGGTCAGGGTTCAACAAACTGAAACAAGTGATGGGCGCTTAAGAAACACATTTCATAGAACTTTACAACCTAAATGAATCATTTGTTTGTACCAATGCTTCCAAGTGTGTAACACTCAAATCATGTGATATCATTAACAGGTGTTGCCAGATCTTGGGATTGCAAATATTTCAAAGCATGACATTTTTATCTTAACAATTGTTTCACTTGAATCAGAGCTCTGAATTGTTTTATGTTAGCCATAAAAATCTCAAAGAGTACCACAACTAAATCAAAGGAACTGTAGTCTCACTCAGGGTAACTAAAAAATGAACACATGTCGTAACCTAAAATGACATAACATTAAACAGAATGTAAAGGGGTTAAGGGAATGGAGGAGGCGAGAACCGGCTTGACAATATAAATAATATTTTAATTATGAACTTAAACAAAAGACACAAACACACACGACGGACATGTCCGTAAACGATCTCTCTCTCTCGTTGCACCACCGTCTGCCATCGGCCTTTATCCCTCTCGGAGGCTTAATTAGCCTGATAAGGGACCGGGTGTGTATCATCATGACCCGGCCACGACCTCCGCCCTGCCACACAGAACTTACAATGTAAATATTACCTCCAATAACTTTTAAATGTTCATTAATAACACCCCCAAACAGTCCTCAAAAACAGCACAAATGTACCTCATTAATTAGACAATGAAAACAGCCAATAGCAAGTCTTCAAGCATAATCAACAACAGATGTTAAAGAATATTCCTGGTAAGGACTAGAATTGTATGTAGTTTTAGCATCCGATGTTCATTTAAATCAAACGTGCAAATGTGCAATTTTGCCTTGTGCACCAAGAAAAGTACAAATAGACGTGCGATCGGTCCATCTATCCACTGGCCTACAAACGCCCCGGAACCTGAATAAAAAAAGACAGAAATGAATGAAAGTGGATGAGGGCATGCTTGCTTGATTTCACTGCCATTCTTTGTTGTTTGGAGATGCGTGTTGAACCATAAGGAGATGTTCCATTATATGCAAGTCCAGATGTTTATCCAAGTAGTTATAACATGCATTATATGCAGTGCCTGAAGTAGAAGAAAATAGTACAGGTATTCTCCTATTTAGTATTAAACTTGATTTTTTTGGGGAGTCACAGTTTTTGTTCGTAACATATGTTTATTTTAAAAGAAGTAAATAAACATTGGGTTTTCTAAACTGAACTGGAGCCAGTGGTGAAGAGTATTTTTTTTTACTTAAGTAAAAGTACTGCTACTGAAGAAGTAATTTACTTGAGTACAAGTAGAAATAATGAGAAATATTATGACGTAAGTAAGAGTAAATAAGTAGTTTGACGAAAAACTACTCAAGTAATTATGTTACAAGTTACTTTATGAAAATGATATTATATATAGTATATACGTTTCCCTTTTTAGAACACAAAGACATTTTTGTTCTTGAAAGAAATTGATTCTTCCGTTCACCAAGGATGCATTAAATTGATCAAAAATACTCCCAAAAATCATTCATTGCAAATTATTATTAGTCTGAAATAATTGCTTTAAGTGGTATTTATTCCACTTATTTCTTTAACCGTGATGGCAAACATATACTTTGTCACCTATTGCTTATAAAAGCATTCTAAAGTGCTAATTTGGTAGTCAAGAAAAATGTCTTATTATCATAACAATTGATAATGGTTGCACTAGCATGAGGAAATCACAATACAGTGTTTTTTTCCCAGTTTGCTGAGTTTAAGTTGCTTTAAACTTGCAAGTCACATTTTGGTTTTAAAAAGAGGCAAAAAGAAACCCATTTCTCCTGAAATTCTATTTTCTCCTAAAGTTTATTGTTTTAGAGAGATGAAGGCTATTTCATGCATTACTGTTTTGAAAAAAAGAATCTCTAACCAGGATAGAGAGGGAAGTGGATGGCCCAGATGCACAACAAAAAGACAAAAAAAGTAAATCACAGGTCCTAAACTAACAGCTTCTAAATGCCAAAGACCTGCATCGCTGAACGAGGATTCTTGAACAAACAGAACATTTTAAGAATACATTTATTTAAATAGAAATATCCATTTGTAACATTCTAAATGTCTCTAAATCGTCTCTAAACTACATAATGTGCATTGCGAAACACATTCGTATTTCAGGGTTATCGTATCTCAAACTCTGGTTGAAGACTTTTCCCCTACTCTTAGGAGCCTATCACCTCTTTATCTTAAAGGCTCCTCTCACTACACTGCTTTGCTCATTACTCCACACAGGAAGTGGAACTGACTTACTCTTAACTGTGTCTAAATGGTGCTTGCATTTTACTGTCTGCGGCTGAGGTGCAAAGCTGTGGTAAGATAATTAGCCACCTGTTTTTTGAAACCATCTGCCTCTTTTCTGGGGGTTTTAGTCATTAAAGAATGCAGGGTTTATGGTCCATATGCACCTATATAAGTGGATGTGCAGAATGCAGTGTAAAAATGCTTTAAAGCCTCTTTTATATGGATAATATATTATTGTTTATAGTTAATGTTGTGGTGCAAATCCCAGGGAGAACAGAATAATTCATCAGCAAATCATATTGGCGTGGAAATTATCTTATTTGAGGAGGGAATTTATGCCAGTAGACAGGGTGTTGCACTATACTGTAATACATTATGTATAGTGGTTTTAATGTTCATCAACTTTTCATTTAACACAAGAACAAGGTTTTAGAATTTTTATTTAAACAAGTTTAGGCAGTAGCTTATCTTTTCCTCTTTTGCCTGGAATTCAGCATCTATAAGAAAGACAACACTTATTTATCTCATCTATATTACATAGTATCTCTTTTCTTCAAAATATATAAACTTCCAAACAGTCTTCATCTTCCACAAATCTTGATTAGAATGGCGTTGGCCTTACATTTGTGGGCAACACCAAAAAATACTTTTAAATACTTTTACATTTAAAATCACACTCCTTCAATAGACTTGTAGATATTCTTAGTGTTGACAATGAAATTTATAGGTTTATGGCTGGTTTACAATTTTGGTGCTGTCAATAAGTGAAATGTATAAATCTTGAAAGTTGAGGATTTGATTTAATGTTGGACCAAATAAGGAGATATTGTGTGGGAAATAATTTTTCTTGAAAAGGGAGGGCCTTTTGAAAAGCTAATTAGATTGTTTTCATTGGTTGAAATAGGAAACTATTGATCCATAAAACATTTCCATTTCATTAATAATTTGTCTTATGTAATACTACATGGTCCATTGCTTTTGAAAAAAATAGTAGGCCTATTTGTAAATACAGAATGTACTTTGAACATACCGTATGTTTGCATTGCTTAAAGGGATAGTTGAAAATGAAAATTCTCTCATCATTTACTCACCCTCATGCCATCCCAGATGTGTATGATCTTCATAACTTTGAAGTTACAAAAAACATAAAAGCAACATAAAAGTAATCCACATGACTCCAGAAGTAATATCAAGTAATAAGTCTGGCACTCTGATGAGTAGTTTATGGGCGATTCTACTGAATTAACTGCGATCCCACAATAAAAATAACTATTAAAAAACAATTAAGAATTCAGATAATGGATATTTTGTAAAAAAAAAAAAATATATATCATGATCTATTTAAACTAGAGATATCAGTCTGTTAGCGCCCGTCTGGCACCAACAATCATGCCATAGTCGAAATCACTGAGATCATATTTTACCCCATTCTGATAGTTGATATGAACATTAACTGAAGCTCCTGATCCATATCTGCATGATTTTATACATTATACTGCTACCACACGATTAGCTGATTTGATAATCACATGATTATGTTGATGTACAGGTGTTCCTAATAAAGTGGCCGGTGAGTGTATATTTATATTTATACCATGGTCTGTTCGATTTCTCAATTCTGATTGGCTGGAATGCGTACGGTTCAAACCGTTGAATGCACATGTAGATCCAGTCAGTTTTAATCACCGTTCGATATTAATGCACTTTTTGTAACCCTAGCAACATAACATTACAGAGCAAGCAGAGTGAGCTACTGAAAACATTTCCTAACCACTTTCATAATAGGAAATCAGGACCTATTAAATGCGCTTAGATTGCAGTGATGGAGAGATTCTGTACAATCGCAGTGAAGTTTGGCAGATTGTGGTAGTCTGCTGCATCCTCCAAAATCTAGCACTCAAAACTGGTCTGCAAGATTGGGAATTGCAATAAGCACTATTTTTGCTGCCATTTATTTTATTTGCAAATAAATTATGCTATTAGTTGGTACAATTAAGTTTTAGTGAGTGTGTTTGTGAAAGAGAGAGAGGCTAAGAGAGAGGATCTAGTCCATATACTGTACATCTTCCCTTTTTGTTTGCCATTGCAGTTGATTTAACTCATCTTTTTCACATGGGCAAAAAGTATCTTGCCGTTAGATAAATCAAATCCAAACAAAATAAGCCTCAGAAAGGTTTCTGAAGGCATCCAACCATTTTTTACAACACTTTATATTGTTGAGAGAGTATGACTCTTGCACAAGTGGGATCAAGAACCATAAAACACTAATAGGAGGAGACATTTTAAATTTAAAGAGCATCAGAGAAAGACAATTTGAGAAAAAAAAGTTTTTTGTCATTACCAATTCATGCAGCATGATGCAAGAAGGGTGCTTACAGGATGCATCCCTTGTATTTTACAACAGTGTCAAACTAATTGGCATCGGAGCATTGTCTGGCATTTGCAGGAGGAGACAAGCTTTGCGTTCCTTATTCAGCCTGGAATTTGCCAGCGCTCAGTATGGGTGCCAGAAACTTTGCAGGGCGCCGTCTCTGATAACCTTTACCTAGATGATGGTTCACCTTTTGTTAGAGCAGCTCTAACATTCACAACAAAGCGATTTCCAATTTTGAGAGGGGCCACAGAAAACAATCAAGGTAAGCAAAAGGGAGGAACACAGGTGAGGCTGTCTGGAATCTGCGCCGCAGATATGTCTTATCTGACAGCTCTGCTATGATGTATTGATCAAATGAAGTGATAAAGGTAGCTCAATACAAGTTCTCCACAAGCCAGTTTGGACTGCAAGGTAGAAATGTGGGTGTATACAAATGTCAGCAAAAATCATTCGCTGTCTTACATTGTGAAAAGCTGTGACAGCAGAATTAAACACACTTGAGCTTGTTCTGTAGGCATTGTAAGACATCATATGCATGCTGCTGACATGAAGGCTGTTCCAGAAGGTAGGCTTAATTAGCATTAGTATGCTGCTACTTACTGTAAAATACCTAATTTTGGCCAAATTTTAAGGCAGCATCGCATGTATCCTTTGCCAAGAAGGCAATTCCGCACTGCATTGCGATAAACTCAATGAAAAAATTCATCCAAGATGGCAGACAAAGCCAGATAAATGTTAATATAGTTCTAAAAATTCTGATTTTTTTTTTTTAAGATCAGTAAAAACTGACTGTTTAACCATTTTTGTATGCTGTGTATATTTATGCTTATTACAGCATCTTGTCATTAGCTTAGCAACTTGATAATAGTTTAATAGTTTAGATTAGATTAGATTCAATGTTATTGTCATTGTGCAGAGTACATGTACAGAGCTAATCAAATGTAGTAGTTTAGATTTTTTTGTAAGGGGAAAGTATCGCTACAAACAGTTTAAGAACATTAAAACCTGAATATTTTACCCAGTATTTGTGTGCTATGTAAATGTTATGCTTATTAGAGCGTCATTAGGTTAGCAACATGCTAATGTGAAACTCTATTTAATTCAATTGTGATTAATTCAATATGGCAAAATATACACAAAAATTGTTTAAGATAATTAAATCTGAATATTTAACCCAATGTTTGTGTGTGTTATGTGTATATATATATATATATATATATATATAAATGGTTATTAGAGTATCTAGTCAGTAGGTTAGCAACATGCTAATGTGAAACTCTATTGAACTCAATTGTGATTCATTCAATATGGCAAAATATTCACAAAAATTGTTTAAGATAATTAAATCTGAATATTTAACCCAATGTTTGTGTGTGTTATGTGTATATATATATATATATATATATATATATAAATGGTTATTAGAGTATCTAGTCAGTAGGTTAGCAACATGCTAATGTGAAACTCTATTGAACTCAATTGTGATTCATTCAATATGGCAAAATATTCACAAAAATAGTTTAAGATAATTAAAACTGAATATTTAACCCAATGTTTGTGTTTGTTATGTATATATATGGTTATTAGAGTATCTAGTCAGTAGGTTAGCAACATGCTAATGTGAAACTATTGAACTCAATTGTGATTCATTCAATACTGAAAAATATTTATAAGAATAGTATTAGATCATTCAAACTGACTATTTTACCCAATATTTGTGTATGCTATATACACTCACCGACCACACTATTAGGTACACATGTACAGCTACTTATTTATGCGATTATCTAGCATGAATAAGTAGATTATCTAGGCAGCAGTATAATGTATAAAATCATGCAGATATGGGTCAGGAGCTTCAGATAATGTTCACATCAACCATCAAGGAGAAAATGTTATCTCAGTTATTTAGACCATGGCATGATTGTTGGTGCCAGATGGGCTGGTTTGAATATTTCTCTAACTGCTGATCTCCTGGGATTTTAGAGTGTATAGAGAATGGTGTGAAAAAAAACGTCCAGCAAGCTGCAGTTCTGTGGACAAAAATGGCTTATTAATGACAGAAGCCAGAGGAGAATGGCCAGACTGTCTAAGCTTACAGGAAGGTGACAGTAACCCAAATAAACATGCATTACAACATGAAAAGCATTTCTGAACGTACAACACATCAAACATTGAGGCGGATGGGTTTTAGCAGCAGAAGACCCCTCCGGGTACCACTACTGTCAGCTAAGAACAGGAAACTGAGGCTGCAGTGGGCACAGGCTAACCAAAACTGGACAGTAGATGACTGGAAAAACATTGCCTCGTCTGACAAATCTAGATTTCTGCTGAGGTACACAAATGGTAGGACCACTGCAGCCTCAGTTTCCTGTTCCTGGCTGACAAAAGTGGAATCCAATGTGGTCTTCTGCTGTTGTAGACCATCCGCCTCAAGGTTCAGCATGTTGTGAATTCTGAGATGCTATTCTGCTCTCTACAATTGTACGTAGCAGTTATCTGAGTCACCTTAGCCGTTCAGCTCGAACCAGTCTGGCCATTCTCCATTGACTTCTCACATCAACAAGGCCTTTCCGTCCACAGAACTGACACTCACTGCTTGTTTTTTGTTTTTTTGAAAGATTCTATATACACTAGAGTATGTTGTGCTTGAAAATCCCAGGAGATCAGAAGTTACAGAAATACTGTCTGGCACCAACAATCATGCCATGATCTAAATGACTGAGATCACATTTTTTACCCCATTCTGATGGTTGATGTGAACATTAACTTAAGCTCCTGACCCATATCTACATGATTTTATACATTGCACTGCTGCCACACGATTGGCTGATTATATAATTGCATTAATATGTAGATGTACATGTGTACCTAAAAAACTGGCAGGTGAGTGTATATGCTTACTAAAGGATGTCATTAGCTTAGCAACATGCTAATGAGAAACTATTGATCCAACACACTCTTACAGAGAAATCGTACAGATTCATATGAGTTGGCTACAAGTTAACTATATCTGATGAAATACGAATTCATATGATTTTTTCAACAGCCAATTGACATTTACTTTCTTCCATCATAGAAAACATTTTCTTTACACTTCGAATCATCCTTACAGACTGTACTCTATGGTTAAGTTTAGACATAGTGTTTTGGTTAGGGCATCAATAAATGAACCTGTTGAACTTTCATCTACTTCAATTACACACCCTTGTCTTTGCTCGTCTAGAATTCATACTAATTAATACGAACTTTTAAGACTTCATATGATTTTGCCAACTCAGTTGTGAGTCGAGTCTCCTGAGGAGTGCATTATTCATGTGTTATGTAAAGTTGCTGTCTTTTGTAGAGTGTTCCAAATAGGTTTATGATTCATATATACAGTACAGTCATTCACAATAAAAAAAAGGATATATGTTGTCAATGGCATTGAATGGATGATTTTACAGACATAGTTAAACAGTGTTCTTTTGAATTTGTCATGTATGGCTAACAGAACTTGCTTTCACACTTGTTTCGATTGCTTGGACCAAACCTGAGTTAATTTCCTCCCACTCCCGCTACCCGCGCTGGTCTGTGTTCACATTATATCATTTGGGTCTGATCCACGGCCCGATTACAGCATCAACGTGAGCACAAATGGCAGCTGTTTACCACTGTATCTAGGTAACAACTCAAGTAGACAGCACTGTGTTAAGTGAAGTATTAAAGCTCTCTTTGGATTTACCACAAAAACTCGCTATGGACAGAACATCATTGTGTTTGTCTCCCACGTATGCATTGAATGTGTAATGAAGAGGTGCAATTTTAGGTAGGGATGACAGGGACATATCATGATCAACTTTCAGAAAATCAGAAATGTCCTGACCCTCATTTAAACAATTTTACCACACAGAAAATATTTTAACTTAATACTATGTTCTATTAATTGTCCTTACTATAATCATTAATGAGGAAATGATTGTCCTACCTCTTTGGCGCATATAAACGGTGTTGTCACATTGTTGGCACCTGTTCCTTTTCTTAGTGCTGTTCAGGATGCACCAATCACAGTCATTTGTATAAAAAAAAAAGTTATTATTATTATTATTTTCTGGAGATTATGTGGGCAGATTTCATTGGTATTATACATTCAAACCTTGAAATTAGAAGATTTAAACAAGCATACTTTTCATCTACAAAATATTTCTTGTCAAAAAGTTTTGAAGAGTTTTGAATTTAGCTCAATGAATTCAGGAGGCCTGCTTTTTCAGATAAAATATGTAAGTGCATATAAATAAGCAATATAAGAAAAGATTTTTTGGGAGTGAGGGGAGTTAGAAAGCAGAACATGGGGTGAGGGGGGGTGTCAATGTTCTATTCTCCTCATAATTTGTTAATCTTGTGATTGTCATGTAAAATGTTATTTTAGCCTTTGGGTTTAGATTTACTTTTTCATGCTGGATAATATATTTTACAGAGAGTCACTTGATGTTTCTTGGATACTATTTTTCTCGAGGTACATCTTGACCCAATAACTTATCACATCCCATATCGCTGCATCTTATCCAAGTTTTTATCACATTTCTCATCCTTACCTTGCAGTAGTCAGTTCTTTATTTGTTTATTCTTTAGAAATTCTTAAAACAAGGCTAGTATTTAACATGTAGGGGCATACTGTACAGAAAAACTGTAAGAAATTATTCTTGTTATATGATGTAATAATGTTATTTTGCCTATATTACCAAACTGACTTTCTCACATTTTCTATGGAGTTGGTGTAATCATGTGATGAATATTAGATGCGTTGCGTGAGATGTGAAGAATGTGAGCTGCTCTCTGAAGGCGGTATATTTGGACACAAGCAGGTAGAAGAAATGCAAGCCTCCAAGAGGGATAAAGGCCGACTGCAGAGGATGGTGTGGGAGAGAGAGATCATTTACGGACATGTCTGTCGTGTGTGTGTTTGTGTCCTTTGGTTTAAGTTTATAATTAAAATATTATTTATACTGTCAAGCCGGTTCTCGCCTCCTCCTTTCCCTTGAACTCCTTTACACTGGTGCCGAAACCCGGGAAGGAGGAGGGATACCCGTCACGGAGTCCTCGACACTGCTGTCCACCCGGGGGAGCGCCGCTGCCTTCCAACCGGGGGAGGGAGTAGCCCGACCGCGGTGAACGGTCGCTGTCCGCGAGGCGAGTGGGGACTGGACTCGCCGCTGCCAGGGGCGGAGGAGTGCCCTGCCATCCCCCAGAAACGCGGAAGGGTCAACAGAAGACCGCCGTCCACGAGGGGAAGAGGGAAGTGACTCCCCGACCGCCTGGAGCGGTAGGGCCACTGCCAGGGGCGGAGGAGTGTCCACAGGAGTCGCCCGGGGAGGAGCGGCTGCTGTCCGCCTGAGAGGGTGGAGGAGTGATCGGGGACCATGCGACGGTGTATCAGAGAATCGGCTTGACAATATAAATAATATTTTAATTATAAACTTAAGGACACAAACACACACACACAACGGACACCATCCTCTGCAGTCGGCCTTTATCACTCTCGGAGGCTTGATTAGTCTAATATGGGACCGGGTGTGTAGGATCACGACCCGCCCCACCCTCCGCCCTGCCACAGTGTTCATATCAGCAGTGAACCGTACTAGAGTTCAAATGAACCGTATCCCAGACCACCTTTTTAAGCAGACTTGGGCGTGGTTCGGAAAACAGAATTCACATTATCCTAAAGAACGAACTTTGACGTCACTGGACCCCGGGTGTAACTGTGACCCACAAAATTACATGTCTTCTCAGAAGTCTTGAAACCCATTTTCAAACAATGATGCAGCCATAAATATGCACAAATATGCTATGCTGCAAAGACAGCAATTTTAGAGGCAAATAGTGAAGATCTTTTGACTTGAACAACACTTTTTTTTTATATCATAAACCTTAATAAATCCAGAAAGCTTACCTGGCTAGACGTTTATTTTACTACACAGCACATAGAGTGTTTAAAATGTTATGTCAGTAATTTTCACAGTAACATATCACAGTTGTTACTCTAGTTACTCACCTTTCACCTTTAGTCCATCTCAGAATACAAAAATAAAACTAAATACAAAAATGAAAGGAATAGTTCACCCAAAAATTGTTTATTCGCCTTCTAACTCATACCAAGAGTTTCATTTGGATAATGACTGAATTCAGTCTGTTCATTGCACAAAGATACCAGATGACTTCAGATCATTTTAATTTTGTTTATCTATTTATTTTATTTTATTATATTTATTAATTTGATTATCGATAGTAAGATGATTGAATCATTCAACAAAATGATTGATTAAAGTGGCTCAATGTGATAAAACACATTGTATCATCAAATTGTATCACACATTAATTTCTGGATGAAAGCAGAAAAAATTGTGACAAACAGAGAGCAGCTTTTTGTCCAGTGTCACTTGTTCCCCTTTCATTATTGCTTAGAGAGTCACAGCCACACTCTGGTGAGAGTATTTGCATTTACCCCATGCCGTGACCAAAAATCTGCCTTAGAACGTTCCGGCAAGCCAAGCTTGTCGGAAAATAATGCACACACCGAGAGGGGAACGAGGAAGTCTGAATGAATTACCTGAGCCCTCCAAGAAGAGGGAAGAAAAAAGCCGCAGACTTCATCAATCAATCACAATCAACTAATTGCAAGGCTGGCACATTCAAATCATAGCACTGCTGGAGGTTAATGAAAATTGCATCTTGCTGTGACATAACATCTGATCTTGTTAAATAAGAGTGTGGAGCAAGAAAGGAAAGTGGGGGAAGAAACTTCTAACTTTCGGTCAAGTCGGGATCAGATACGTTCTACATAACAACTTCCAAGTTTAATCAGCCTGACAAACCTTTCAATTCTGCCAGTCATGAGTCACTGAAGTTGAGCAGAATGGAGGAGCTGACCTTGGAAAGCTGTGTTTGCGGCTGAACGTGTTCTAAGCGCTGAGCCGTCTGATGTTTGACTTGCAAGGATTTCAGCTGGAACTGGGAGGAAGAGGCGTGTTTTTTGTTGTTGAAGACGAATTTCCCCAGGGAGGCAAAATATCTGGAGGTGTACACCATACATACTGCACACTGAATACAACAAAATAGCTTAGGAAGACTAGAAGAGCTAAAAGGAGGAAAATATAGCAATGTACGAGCAAACAGTTTTTGGCTCATTTGATTGTACTTGAATTGAATAAGCTTCCCTCAAATCAATCCCTTCCGAATGTTCAACATTTCAACATTCAACCACATTTGTTTTTTTCTTACCCCCATTTGTAAGCAACATTAAAGGTGAAGTGTGTAGTTTTTGCGCTACTGGCGTCACCAAACAGAATTTGCTGTTGAGTTGGTTAACTATCTAGTCACAACTCTTTCCCGAAAATGTAGAAGAACAAAACAACGGAAGTATGCCAATGAGAGACAGCTGAGATGGCTTATAAAGCAGAGGTCTGTAACAGGACAGATCATAGTCTAAAGGGGGTCACACACTGGATATGGCAGGCAGACAACATGCAGCATTTAAAACAAATTGTAACCATTGTTTCTATGAATGTAAGCACAATGCTGCTTCCACGTTGTATAGCTAGGACTTCGGAAGCTGCTAAAAAAAATTCCGTACCACTGAGTGCAACAAACATCCTGAAGTTTTCTATTAAATTTGATCTCAAAAAGTTGCTTTAAGATTGAAAACCCTGTTTGGTTAAAGTTCCCAGTCAGGCTAGCTAGCTACTGTAGGCTAAATAAATATAAATTCAACTGCTACGTAGCTACCTAAAAAACAGAGACCAATGTGATAAATTAATTGTTTACCCTTACAAAAAATCTTGCCACAAATTTGTCACTCATTATTTTCACATGAGCATGTGATTTACCGCAAATGTTTGCCAGATGTTTGTAGCTCTTCACCATTAGTGGTGAACCTGCAGCAAACCTTTTGGCAACAATTGACTTTTGTTAATATTTGCTACAAAGCTCATTTGCATGTGAAAATAATCAGTGGCGTATCTGCGGCAAGTATGCAGCAAGTATACGGCATGACCTATATGATTTATTACCTAGGCACAGATACTTTGCTTAAAACAAACTGTGAAGGTTGAGTCATTGTTACGATGAGGTAGGCTCACAACAAGAAGTTGTATGAACCCAAGTGCAGATTATTAAAGGGTGATCCAAACTCCATCATTACAGAGGAACACCTAATATATGACAGTAATTTGCCGACTGAAAAAAAGCAATGAAATTGAAAAAACATCATAATCAGTACTTTCCATCATCACAAATCTGCAACTCGAGCATTATCTAGAATTCAGAGTTTCCAGACTTTGCTTGGTCATTTATGTGTTAGGAACTAATTTAAATATTTTTGACTCCATTTGATGTCCACATTTATTCTACCTTTAACACAACATTGCGTGGAACTTCCCATCTGGTGTTAGAGACCTGATTTTGATCACAACACAATTTTGACCAAATAAATACTTACTGCATTTAAAAACTAATTAAAAATTAGTTTTTAATTTTTTTCAGGAAAAACAACCTACAAATGGCTTACTTATAGTTGAACTAATAGCTGAACGTTTTATTGTAGACCCCCCTCATTTTCAACCACTTTTGTTTTGTTTCACCTAGTCTTTAACCATATTAAGGGAGGCTGGTATGTTCATTTAAAATGCCATTTTCTGTGACTCCCTTAAGCCAACATCTCTCTAAATGTTGCACTGGGTCATAGTTTTAATAATTGACTGTTTTTGAAGGTTTCCCAGGTCACATCTTTGTAAATGATCTTTGTAAACTGACAATTATTTAATTCCACAATTATATATGGTTAATGGTAATGATAATGGTACATTTTTGGGATAATCTGCATGCTTGATGACAGCATTTACAATGTAATTAAGTGCCTCTAAAATCCAACCATTAAGCTGTTCATTATGTAAAGACATTATGTGGTTTCATCTCTTAGGGGACTCTTAGAGGGACCACTAAGCACTAAGCCCTGCCGCCCAGAGATTGGTGCATGCCGGGCCTTACTCGATGATAGGCTCCACTCAAATTTCCCAGCACAATTCCATCATCATAAACTGTACAAAGTGTTGGGTAGACCACCTCAAACACACAGACTGATAAGCCTGAAATTAGGACCAGTTTGGAAGTATAAAGTTAATGTAACTAAATGTAATCATGCTGTATTCTCTGTCTCTCAGGTTTTTATAGATGCTCAACCTTTTTGACAGAGGAATTTTGTATTATAAGCTTTATACAGCGGTATGCTCGTGCTGTGATTTTTACTAAGATTGTATCAAGGGAATCTTTTGCAGCATGCTATTTTGGAACTATGCCACAAAGTGGTTTTTGATGTCTCAAATGCAGAATTTGTTTACTGCAAACCTTTTGAAGAAGGTAGAAATCAGGTAAAAAAAAATAAAAGCAAAGGCAAAATCAAATGTCATCGCTTTCTTAGTAAGATTAGGATTATAATGTTCAGGGTAAAACATCTTTGGCAATTTCATCATTCCTTACTATTTCTGTGGTACTGCTTGTATTGGCACGAGACTTCCCGTCAGTAAGATATGAGACAGCTGTCAAAGGATGAAGATAGTTCACATTTTTCCCCAAGTATTGGCAGCAGATTCAGACGACATGCTGCTCCCTAGAGTCTCCAGACTGACAGGTTTCTTTCTCTTTGGCTTCCACTCCTTGGTTCTTTGGCTTCCACTCCTTAGTTCCTCTTCTGAGGCTTCTTTCATATCTGTATCCTCCTGTTGCCTTTTCACTTCTGCCTTGGTTGGAGTCCTAGAGATAATGTACTGCTTCAAACTTTGGAGAGTATCAGTATATGTGGGTGTTTGCAAGGTTTGCAGATCTGAAATGTTTTGTACTGAGATAGAGTTTTAGAACTGATGTAATTCATTTACCTAAAAATGAAAGTGGTGCTGTGCCCAAAACTGCAGGATAAGCACAAAAGATCTATAGACATTTAAAAAAAAAAAAAAAAAAAATTAAGTTAAGCATATGACTCTCCTTGATTTGTTCAAGTTGACATTTGGATTGCAGAAGAAGGCTAAAATCATTGTGTGGGCTCCAGTTTAAATTAAAAAACAATTAATACAAATGTCAAGAACAAAGTTTAGCTTCAAGGTACACCTTAAAGGGATAGTTCGATTAAAAAGGAACACAAAAGGTGTTAGGAAGAATGTTAGCATCAGTCACTGTTCACTTTTATTGCATCTCCACACAATGAAAGTAAATGGTGATTATAAAAATGATGATGGGTTTCTCCAAATTTCGCCTCAGAAGATGGGTTTCGCCTCAGAAGATGTACCCACCCTAATTTCACACCATTGGTTTTGCTATGTCAGGCTTGACAGGATGCTCAAACAAACAGAAATGTTTAAAGCCCCACAGAGCCTTAATCAGGGCTGGCTCCACAGTGGGGCCTGGGTGAGCCTGTATTTTGGCCCACCTTGGCAACCACAACCCCTCCCTCTCCTCCAACTTTTTGGCCCACTCAGAGGATCCTATGGCCCACCAGGCGAACCTGGCCACATTGTTTACACTTTTTTGAGAAAATAACCTATAAATGGCTTACATTAAGTTGTTTCTCCACATTAAACTGGGATAGGGTAAAGTATTTTAACATTGAAAATATATTCAAATAGGCTTGTTAGTCAATGATTTTCTTTACTTTTTGGTTAGCATGCTAGGGGACTTAATGGGCTTAATCGTTATTGGCATCTTAGACTTCACACTCACAAGACACTTAGCAAAACTCCCCAAAAGTGCTGGTTAAAATTACACAACAATACACAAATCAACAACTAGCTAGCTAGCAGACTATGCTAAACAAGTAGCATGGAACCCAGATGGCATGTAGTAATTGGCCCAAGCTTGGCAGCATAGCATTGATTGTGGCTTAAACTCGGCATGAGCAGGTATGAACCGGCCAAATGTTTTTAGCACTGGGCGATTCAGCTCAACATAGCTGAGCCAGGTCAGGGCACTTGCTTTGGACCTCATATGGTAATGATTTGGCTTTGATTGATCAAGCTGTTATGCCCCTTAATTTTATGTTTATATATCATTAAATGCCATAAGTGGATATGGTTATTTATCGTTCAGTGAATAAGACATCTTGGTTACAAGGACTTGACAAGTTTCTGTCAGTAAAGCTCCAGAAGATACAGGGAATGCCCATGCTCATTTAAAGAAGACAGCTTATTTTAAGAGCAACAAGTGATTATTTTATGTGTTCAATCATGTGCCAAAATAGGCTCATTATTATAAGTTTTTTTAATCTTTCATCATTTTCATCTTTTGAGTAGGAATTTTTATTTGTCAATATTATATTTTTAAAATTGGAGTCTCTCAGTAGGGTCCACTCAAGTTTTTTTTCTGGGAGTCATCCCAGAGTGGAAAGACATTTAGAGCAGCCTCGAACACTTCTACTCCAGAATCCCCGTTCTCAGTTTGACTGACGAATCCACACTCTTTGATGAGTGGGCTTGCACTCATCGTCATTGTCACTCGTCACATCACTGAGTGGAACAAGACAGCCTTGTCTGTGAGATGGAAAGACATTTTTTGTGAGCTGGAGAGCAAGACCATCAACTTTGAAGTCTTAACCATGGTCGTAGAGTTTGTTTTTTGCCTGCCTGGGACATCTGCATCTGCGGAGCGTGTGTGCTCATTAATGAACGCAGCATGGGCTCCGGATAAATCTCAGCTCAGTATAACAGTCATGAAGGCAATGCTTTTCGTACATCTTAATTTTGGACTGGACTGCTCTGCATTTTACAATAAACTCTTGAAAGACAAGCACACACAATTAGCAAGAATAATTGCTGCCAGCAATGTACAAGGTGACAACAGTTACAGATGCTGATGTGCCCTCTACTTCGCATTAATCTGTGCCTAGGTAAGGATACGTCAATTACATTTTTGCTAGGAGGGGGCTGTCCCGTTTTCCACAAACAGGAGTCTGATCACACTAGCTTATTGTAACAAGATTGGTTGCAGATGCGGCAAATAAGGGCAAATTGCTCTTGGATCTCTAGTGGGCGTAGCCACTAATTATATGCTAGCATTGTGTTGAAATATGCTAACACATTACGAAACAAACACAAGTATTTATTATTCAGAATTATATCTGCAAAATGAAAAGTTAAAAAGCCAAAAGTGTAAAGGAAAACCAGGTCTTCACAATGACCGCATTTTCTTAATGCACAGCTGTCTCTATACTGGAATTAGATAACATCTGCAAAGCTGTGTGGACTGCATGAGATAGCACAAAATGTAGCCAGCTGAGGAACAACCAAAGCCAGCCTTTCCGGAGGTGAGCAATGAGCGATTGGAAGTGGATTGGAAAAAGAGCATGGGATGCAGCATAATTTGCGATTTCTCAAGAACCCTCTCCAAATTGAACTTCATTTCCGACTGCAAATGTCAAATTACAGTAATATCCTCTCGTCTGCACGGCTTCTTTTCAATAACCAAGTATAGTGTGCAGCCCTTGCACTCCCCCTCTCCTTGACAAGAGCATCCTTTTTTCTGTTCTTTGTTCTTTCTGGTTCAAAAACCTCAACACTACTGAGCTTCAGTAGGCATCGCTCCTGGCAAAATCACCTCAAACTTCTTTCTTTCGGACAAAGAAAAACTTCTAACCACTGCCCAGCGAGACTTGTCCACATGCATTCCACCCAAAATCCACATTAGATCAAGTAAACAAGCAACCATGCTTTTGATTGGTAAAACCCAGATGAATTTAGGAAGGAAGATGAAAGACCAAAAAATAACTGAAAGTCTTTTTGAACTACAAAAATGTAAAACCCCAATTGATTAAAAAAGAGCCTTGGGTAAGAAAAAAAACTTGGACCAAGTATTTGCAGAAAATGAGATTAAAATTCATCTTTGTGCACTAAAACTTTCGGCTCTTGTAATCTTTCACATTGCACGACAGGCAAACTTCACACAAACCCTCTCTTGAAACACGGACGTTATGTGTCCTACAAAACCAAATCTTTTCAGCCAAGATAAGCGCAGCCTGTGGAGTTTGGTACTGTGCACACAACTGTGTCCAACCCTATTACCACAGAGCAACACATCCTCTCTTCCCAGCAGGCATGTTCTGATTGAGACAAGCTGTCTTGATACTCCCACTAACCTATTTGGATTTTTTATGGATGACAAACCACACAAAAGCAAAATCAAGTGCAGAAACTTCCTCACAAATTCCAGCAAGTACAATGGGTCTCTGTGCGTAAAACCAACGTGTCAACATTTTTATTGAATTTGGAGAAAATTTGGAGAAAATTTTGAACCAACTCAAACCACACACACACACACAAAAATGTAAGATTTCCTACAAAGAAATCAAGAGATTTTATTGTGAATTTGCCGCCAATTCACCGCCAATTCACCACTGATCATTTTCAAATGCAAATTAACTTTGCGGTTAATTGTCCATTGTTGCCAAAGGTTTGCTGTAGGTTCACCACTACCATTGAAGAACTGAAAAATTCTGGCAAACCTTTTCTGTGAATCAAAAGCTCATTTGCATGTAAAAATAATGAGTGGCAAATTTGCAGCAAATATTTGTTGAGTGGATCACATGACTACATCACATGACAACAAATACATCATTTTCGAATACCTCCATTTTCCCTGTCCACACTACAACACGAAGACGACATTTTCAAATTCATCCACTTGAGAGGTCATTTTCAAAAAGCTCATTCTTTGAAGTAGTGCGAAATTAATGCATTTTCAATAGAAAAGGTATTAGTGTGAATGAGGCCATACTGTTGAACAGCTTTAGTTGTGCTGACTGTGACTTGCAAAAAACATGAAGCTGTTATGTCAATCTTGAATTGCTCTGATGGTAAGAAAAATTCCTTATTACCGGATTTACGTACAGTCAATTAATTGCGGTTGTTTTAAACACATTATTTTTTACTTATCACACTGAATTAATGTGTTAAATCAACAGTCTTTGAGACGAAAATGTATAAGAACAGATGTACACAATTAGAAGTGAATTAGACCAATGATAGGAAGAATATTATTTAGACCTACGCAACAAACTATGACAATATTTCTCTGTATCCTTAATAATGTGACCATTGAATTTGGTGTTTGGTCATTCAAGAAAGAAAAAAATGCTAAAAACATTAATTAACTGCAATATATACTTCTCAATCCCCCCCCCCCATATTGCAGAGTGAAAGAAAGCATTCGATAAAATGCAATTTTACACCAAACATCTTACACTTCAGGGGCAAGTATCTCATTTCAAGGGTATCATTGCTTGCCTCCCCTGAACGTGCATGTTCAAATTAATGATAACTATTTTGGATCGTTTTGAAAGCACTGTTCCAAGCATCCATTGCTTTGGGGAATTGAAATAGGCAGACGACCACAGCCAGAATCCCAGATAAGGAATTTTTGGAGCCTGTAGCCATTGGTGTTCAATTTCTGAAAGAAGAAACAGTAATCAAATTCTTATCAAACAGACTTCAGGGCATAAAGACACCAGCAATCACTGACAGCGGAATCGAGACAAATGTGCCACCATTTGTTATGTTATTTCTGAGGAGTTGAAAGATGTGGTGGCTTGTGCTGTTTTGGTCATATCCCCACTTACAAAATAAAGTGCGGCAATTACAGAGCCAAGCTATATACTGTATCAAGCTGTATGACTTTGCCATTGAGGAAGATAAAAGCATTGCTTTTAAAAACCACTATCATGAAATAGTCATAAGCAGAACAGGAGGACTGAGTAATTTAATTTCTACTGGTCTTTTTTTTGTTGTTACAGTTATATAACATTTTATTCTCATGTCTTTATTTTTAACTCTACACATACAAACATTTCATCCATTGATGTGAATCGATGATGCATTTTAATGTCACATTTGTTAAGGTTTTAACGTACCGCTAAATGCCTCCCACAGTGGTCTGGCGGTTGTCTGAATGTACACAGTATACCATTGCTCGGCTGTTTAGAACTTCTTTTTACCCCTGAATGAAGAACTTCTCCGGAAGTACTGTATAGACTCCTCAGAATATGTGTGTAAGAAGTTGAAATGTACTGTGGCTTTAGGTCGGCAAATACTAACTTCTTTCTATTCGACCAAACCTCAAAACCAGCTAAGAATATGTTCTCGGTTTCGAATTGCTATACACTAGACAGAAAGAATCACAATATTTCATATTATGACCCAGATATCAATATAATATCATATCAGCAGTCCTGCTTAACCCCACCCCTCATGTTGACTTTAAAGCAAACCCATTATATTGGATAAATGAGAGGTTTGGCATCAGGCATCCCTGCGAGAAATTAATGCATAACACATCATTTCATAAGTGTTATTCCTCTTGACTTATGAAAATAAATTCCTAATGCATGACAGATGAGCTGAGAGATTGTACTCCATCTGTCAGTGGGTGAGGCTCTTCTACAGATGGGTTTCTCTCTCTCTCTTTTTTCCATCCTATTTTTTCTTTAAAACTAGTGCAGGCCAGGGCCAGCCAGCACAAATCCACATTAACTCTTAACGTTCACAGCTCTTGGGTAGATCCTTCTCTTTCTCAAGCCCAGATTAAGTTAAAAAAAAGACACCTGAGCCAAAATACAGTAAAGTGGGTCTCTGTGCTTAAGGTGTCCCTTGTTTCATCAAGCAGAGTGGCAGAAAGGAGCCTCCGGTGAGAGGTAATCAGTACTGGCTGTTTATCAATAACACAAACAGGGTTATGTGGCAGAACGGATGGAGGTGATTGCTTCTTCAATACAGCGCTGGATGTTTGTCTCTCTTCACCGCAGTAGAGAGCAAAAAAAAAAAAAGCATCCTTGACCCTGATGCACTTTGTGTCTCTCAATTACAAGATCAAGAGCATAGATAGGAGAAAATGAAACCCATCTCATCAAAGCAAGCAGCATGTAGGTGTTTAATGGCAGATTCTTCACATCTGTGGGTCATTATGTTTAGTCATTAGTTATTTTGTCCTTTTCTCGTTTTGAATGCACCAGATGCATTAATGGGCATCCTCACCAAACTGATTAGCTGGTAGACTGGGGTTTACAAGTCTGGGTCCACATTGGAAATTTGGGATTTGAAATCTGATTTAAACCTGGAAATAAAACGAAAGCAATATGCCATGAGTGGCTGTGCATTACAGCGATTTTACCATAGGTAATGCGGTATTCTTAGACAGTGGCAAAAGCATGATGATAAAAGACACCAGTGTTTAATAAAGAGTTACATGTATTATTGTAAATGATCTTTATAGTCAATTCTTTTGACAAGTAACATAGTTAATTATCCTAACAGAAGGTTGTTTATGGTTGCCAAGCAATGTAGCAATTCATTCATATAGAATTTATGTTCACAGGTGTGGGTTTATAGTCATTTTATAATAGATTTGAACAAGGCTCTTCCCAACAGAATTGAAAGTTTTAGTATTTTTAAAAATGTTAAATGTTGGAAATTATATGACTTAAAATTGTGGTGAACAATGGACAAGATGGCATTTCAGGGGCTGCAGTTTATGGCAGATTTCCTCTCTAACGGTCACAGTGAATTTGCTACAACAGCAGTTTTTTCACTATCAGCCCAAATAAGGGCATCCTAGTGCATGCCATGGCCAGTTGCATTCCCACTGTAATTTCCGGGGCTTTAATGTGCCTCCTCTGGGCCAATGGCCTTTGGCCCGGTGATTACCCTTTACCAAAGAAGGCCTACTGGGGATTTTGGAGGGGTCAATGTCAAAGGTGGATTTTTGTTGTGCCAGGTCAGAGATTTCTGCACAAAGCTAAATACTGGCTAACCTCAAAAGACAAACGGGGACTGCAGGATTGTCAGTATTGTTCAGTAGGCGATAATCTTCTGAATATTTGGGCTGATGAAAATGTGCAATGTCAGATCGAAGCAGTGTATGCCGATTGAAGACGCGATTAAGAAATTAGTTGCCAAACTTGCCAAGTTGTGTATCCATGGCCATAAAATTTCCTTAGTATTTCCAGACACAGTATGTTAGTTAACTGTTGATGAGGCAACAGTGGCTGAAACAAAGAGAGGACACAAAGAAAAACAAAATCATCCATGCATATGCTTGGAATCCTTAAAATGGACATCAACTGCAACACATCCACTCATGTCATTCATTCATGTAACTGTTTATGTATAGTACAATGCCAAGAGTATTTTGGAAGTGGTTTGGAAAGTGAACAATGCATAGGTAAAACATTAAAAACTTTTCTAAATGTAAACTTTAGACTATGCAAATTACACACTGCCAGGCCAAAAAACAAGTTGCATACTCTAATAATCAATTGGACCGCCTTTAGCTTTGATTATTGCACGCATTCGTCATGGCGTTGTTTCGACAACCTTATGCAATGTCACAACATTTATTTCCACCAGAGTTACATTCATTTTTGTCTGAGATCATTTATTTATGAGGGAGAGTCGAACAACTCCGTAAAGTCTTCTCCAGCACATACCAAAGACTTTCAGTAGGGTTAAGGTCAGGACTCTGTGGTGGCCAATTCATGTGTGAAAATGATTCCTCATGCTCCCTGAACCACTCTTTCACAATTTGAGCCTGATGAATCTTGGCATTGTCGTCCTGGAATATGCCCGTTCCGTCAGGGTAGAAAAAAATCCATTGATGGGATAACCTGGTCATTCAGCACATTAATGTAGTCAGCTGATTACATTTTTTTGTCGCATAATGTTGCTGAGCCTATACCTCACCTGACCAATTGAAGCATCCCCAGATCATAACACTGCCTCCAGAGGCTTGTTCAGTAGGCACTATGTATCATGTGTGAATCACTTCATGTGCCTCTTGTGCTTAATGTGACAAGGCCACTGCTTTGAAATAGAGTAAATCTGGACTAATCAGACCACATTACCTTTTTCCTCCACAATCCTATCTTTATGCTCCCTAGCAAATTGAAGTTGTTTTTTTCCAATTAACCTCACTAACAAGTGGCTTTCTTGTGGCCACACAGCTGTTTAGTCCAAGTCTTGTATGTTCTCGTCACATTGTGCGTGTGCATCTCCTCTCGGTGCCCCAGGAGATCAGCATTCGTCTATGCTTCATGTTCAAGGCTGTTGAAATGGAATTTAGCTCCTTACCCACTGCAATGCACCCCAGCAAAACCAGTGGAAGCTGGTCACCAAGCTCATCGCTCGATTAAGCAGAAAGTAAATATCTCTATCCAAACCTCTTTCCATAGACCTTGTATTAGTGTATACTACCAGTGTATGATTATCTAATCTTCTTTAGATTGCATAAACTGTGTATCAAAAGTCTAGCAAATAATCTTAATCTTACATAGCTACATAAGACCCAGTCACTTGATCATTCCATCCTGTGCATTTATTAATTCGTAGAATCATTTAGCATATTTGTACAATATTGTAGTATTTATTCTTGTTTCTCTTTTTGAGAATAAAATTCATTTTATTACAACTGTGCATTCCCTTTATTCATAATAGAGTAGGAGGCTCTAAAGGTCTAAAGGCTCTCTAAAGGACTGAAGGTCCTTCAGATAATTCAAATGACCGACTCCCTCTAATTTAAAAATGTCTAATTTATTGAATGGCCCATTTGGATCGTTCTTATACTATTAAGGGGAAATGCCTTAGCTGGTATACCTTAAGTGACTTGTAATAAAAAATCAACACATATTTTGTTGTCCTTTGTGAGGTCTACTACAAAATAAATATTAAATTTGTACGATTCTGCACTATTTCTAGGTCACTAAACCAAAATGCAAGTTCTGCAGACAAAAGGTCAGATTTCCTTGCTTCCATTAAGGCCACATCTACACTTATACATTTTAGTTTGAAAACACATCGATTCCACTACATTTACGCCTCTAATCCACACTAGAATGATGTTTTCCTCCACTGAAAACTGAGAATATAGAAAACGCTCTATGTTACTGCATACTTTGGAAAATGATAACTTTAAGAAACTCTGGATTAATTCTATCAGGCACCTCATCCAATCACAACTCAGCCTCTGCTTTATAAGGCCGCTCAAGTGTTTCTCATTGTTGCTTACTTCTGTTGTTTTCACACCCCTCCACCCCATCATCACCAGTTTAGGTCCCGTCCTGTGTGGGGGTAAGCTCTGCTCCCCTGCCATCATTGCTTTCAGAAGGATCTGACGGTTCAAGCAAGTATCAGTGCGCTGAACCGTAGTACGGGGCTTAAGCCAAATCATATAAGTATTTCTTAATTCTCATTAATCCCAATAATCCAGTCTTTCTGATACAAAATTGGTTATAGTTTATTATGGAATGACAATGGAAAGAACTGACTATACACAGGATCAAACATGTAGAGCCACAAGCAATATTTTTTCTCTTGAATATTGACTTAAATAGGATCACATATAATTCAAAGAAAAACTTATCTCCCCAATGGTAACTTTAAATCATTGTCATTGTCACAGGCATTACAGTACCAAATAATAAGACATTTATAAATGCAACTGTATAGTGTTTTCATGTCTATTTTTCACTCAGATTGTTATGCTGAAAATATCATTTGAATTGGAAAATGCGAAACAAACATTTTCACAAGTGGACTCATACTTTCTTTACTATACTGTTTGCAGAGCTAATTCTCTTCACCAGCCATTTTCACCTCTAATAATGTACTAAAATATATATTTCAGAAATGAATAGCAAATTAGACAATATGACTTGATGTGTTTGGTGCTTTGATGTGCAAGCCATTAACATCATGGCATTCTTAATTCACCACTATATATGAAAACGATGTGCAATTTCATCAGTGCTTAGAGTGTTAGTACAGGTAGAAGGTCAGATAACAACCAGCTTTAAAACCCTTGGCATTTATGAAATATTTGAATATATGGTTGCTATGGCAACATATTACGCAGGCCCTGAAGCAAAATGGTGGGGGGGTCGATTTCATTCATCATTATTGCTTCAGTATGCAGAGGGAAAATGGGCGGCTAACATTTTTTTACTAAACAGGTCACATTTTAAGCCTTGCAAATGAGCAGATCATGTTCCTAATCCTTCAGCACAGGTGAAGAGAGACAGGGAAGATATTTCAAACCTACTTAAGCATGAATTCATTGTACACAACAAGCTGAATAATTAAAGCATTTCTCCTTCAACACAGACCAAAGGATTTCTGTCTGTTGCCAGCAAGGAGAGGGTTTTTGAAATTCACAAAATCCAGTTTGATATAAGAAAGGCTTTTACGTGTATTTAGTAGTGTTTGCTAAAGCAAGCATTGCTATTATTGTAGCTAATGTTTATGAGTAGCGGTTAGTTCAAAGCCCTAACCCAAATTAGTAAATGCATACTGTATCTCCAATATTGTAACTACAAACACTGCACCATATTTGTGATACCTACACAAATGCAACCTAGTCTTATAGAATCATGTAAATATAACTATATTTTTGCTAAATGCTTTTTAATTTGTTGTATATATTGTGGAAGTTTCCTGGTGAAATTAACACTAGAGGCACTAAAACATCATTGCCTTATTCACTCTCACACAAATCACGAGTAACCCAGATAGCACACAAACATCTTTGAGATGTTAGTTTTAGATCTTTTCATCTAGAGAGCCTCTCATTCTAATTAACATCTGCTAAACATCTTAAAAAGATCAGATTTATAAATATTCTAAATCATAAACATCTCAAAGACTTCTGCTGAATGTCTTAGCGACATCCGAGATCAAACGCCTTTTAGATGTATTGCAGATGAGTAGATGTAAACACACAAAAAGAGCAATACACTTTTCAGGACGCGTCTTTTTCAAGATGCCTTTCCGCCCCTGTGTTGTTCCTGGATGCTGAGCGATTTCTCTCCAAGAACGACGGCCACAGACGCTGCCTCGTGTGCATGGGTAGCGATCACACTGAGGCGGCGTTCGTGGATGTGAAAGTGTTACGGGCAGTGAAAGGTGCCCTCCATGACCGCGTCAGCTCGTCATGCACTTCGGGAAGAATGGTACCGGGGGGGTGGGGTTGTGGCTGTGAGCGGCGTCAAGTTGTCAAGCCGTGAAGGCTGTGGGGAGGAGGGAGGGTTCCAGTACAAGCACATGCTCACGGCAGCCCGGGAAAGCATGTCGCCATCTGCGCGTCTGCCTCAGACTGGACGGGCTGGCCCAAAGGCGGCAGCCCAGTCGAGTCTTACGTGTCAGACGCCTGGACGTTCTCCGATGCAGCGGTGATGATCATCATCCAAGCCCAGGGGCTCGAGGGAGAATGCCGGCTGGCCATGCGGCGAGTCGCACTCATCCCGAACCCGGACGGAAGCACACGAGCGTGTTGGGGGTGGGTGGTTTGTGGGGATTTACCTGCCGAAACTGAGCCCGTTGCTGGGGGCGGCTGAAGTGGCATTCACCTTCAGGAAGGAGAGCCGTGACCGCAACGTTGCCATGGTCATGTTCTCGCAGTGAGAACATGAACCATCCATGAACACCGCCTCAGTGTGATCGCTACCCAGGCACACGAGGCAGCGTCTGTGGCCATCGTTCTTGGAGAGAAATCGCTCAGCATCCAGGAACAACACAGGGGTGGAAAGGCATCTTGAAAAAGACGCGTCCGGAAAAGGATGTTCAACGCCTCTGTTTATTGCTCTTTTTGTGAGTGGGAAAACTCAGACTCTTTTAGAGAAAATATTGCTGTTTTAGGAGGAGAACACTCTTATAAACAGGAAGAAGCACTGTCGAAGCTCCCAGGGGCATGAACTGCACAGCGTGCAGAGAGAGAAACGCCTGCTGGAAATGCGCCATGCGGATCCAACAGCCACGCTTTTCGCTGGAAGATATTCAGCTGCTTGCTGCACAACCATTCGGCTCCAAAGAAAAATTCTGACTGGCATTCGCTGCCTGCTTCCCTTTATACCCATATGTCTGGGGCGGGGCATGCAAATTCTGTCTGCCAACTTGACATTGGCCTTTTCTCAGGTTCAGAGGTATGATTCGGCATCCGAGAAGACCCCTTGTGTCACTTCCTTCGACACAACGTTGAGAGAGTGACAGAAGGGGAACCTTAATGAACACATATCATGACCATTTCAAGCTGCACATTCTGTCATTTATTTTTCTCCTTTTTCTTATTTAGCCTGCTTGATAAGTGAAAAGTTTGATTAAAATGTAAACACCCATGTCTGATTAGGCTGACAAGTCCCTGGGTAGATTTTGTCTTGGCAGGTACAGTACGCCAGAAAAAGCCTCTGGTCCATTGAGGTCATGCAGGCTTTAAAAATTGTTCTGATGGAAATACAAAGACTTCCTATTTCTTTGACAAATGGATTTGAAAAGCTTGTTGGGGAAAATTGTAGGCACTATTGGACTTATCGTTTCTAGTCATCTGTGCCTTGTAGAAAACAACCAACATGAAAGATCCCTGCTGAAGTGGATTAGGTTTGCACTGTTTACACAACATCAACCATTTTTTGAAGAAATCGTTAAGATAACTCAATGTAAAGTACATGCACTTTCTAACTATACTCTCAGACACTAAAACACTTACTCATTGAATAATTGATCTACATTTTTCCAGCACTGACTGGCAGGTGGACATGAGAGTAACATGTTTTGGTTCTTCAATAATCAAATAAAGAAGAGGCAGAAAACGACAAAGTACCACTTTTTTTGTATCTGAGACAATTATTGCTCCTGGATTTTCTCTAACCAGTGTTTGATTTGTGTCACTAATGAAAAGTTGGACAAAGAGACAAAATCACATTATGTGAAGGCAATAATTCAACAGAATTTTTTTATTCGTATTTAATAAAATGAAACCAAACGGGACACCAAGCACCCTGTCAATGTGAATATTTTGCAAAATGTTTAAGTAACACACACATATATATATATATATATATATATATATATATATATATATATATATATATATATATATATATATATATATATTATATATATATTCCTTTGTGTTCCATTATTGTTCCATTTAATAGATTATTATGTACAGTATGAGAAAGTTCTTGGCTACTTTTTTCTTTTTTTTAACTAACCTAGATAGCGTTCACTGTAATGGGAACTGGTGGGAGAAGCTAAAATTGTTTGGCTGACTATACAGATATACTGCCCTTATTTTCATTCAAGAAGCAGCTACAGTTTTCCAATGAGAAATCTGGAGCAGCAGTGTCAGAGTGCTCCTTTTCCAGTCCACTCGAAGGAAAAGGCCAACTGAGTTTTGAATAGAGAACTATTTGTGCAGTATGCAAATACAATATTTTACCTAATGCTAACCTAGAACTGTCATTTAATTCAATGTATTTATGTCATCTAAGAATCTTTAGTTTAGCTGTTATTATTATTACACAGCTCTCTGGAATACTTAATCCTGACTGGTCAATCATGCGTTTCTGTGGTCAATTTTCTTGTATAATTGACCCAAGCAACATTGCTAAGCTAGTTCCATGTCTCATGTATAACCCTGCGAGTTCTTGTCAAAAAACACACTCAAAACAGTATTATTTACAGTACATTTATGCATTCATTTGATTGGTAAATCAGTGCTTTGGAGTCCTGATCACCCTGTCTGGGTTTATTTTGCGAATATGATCAAATAACTTGTATATAATTTGTTTTCATTGAGCAAATCAGTTTGTCTCGCTATTCATAATTTAGCATGATAATAAATGTGTTGGTTTTATTTCGCTTTTGATTTCATCATCAAAGTTGATTTGTATTGATCTTGGTGTAATCATTGGAACTCAGTTGATGAGAAGCTCTGCAGCACTAAATAATCTAGGCTGACCGAGAGGATCAGATAAATCCTTGTGTTCAATAAACGCGAGGAAAAGCGCCTTTCCCCGAAATGCAATCATCCTAACGGGAACATAAGTGCTGATCCTAATCCAGAATATTTGCTGTGCCCACCCCTGAAACGGCCCGTCTGCCAACTTAATCTGCTATGAAAATCATTTTGATGCCTGACTTCATGTCTCTTCATCTGAACCAGGGTCACAGAATTCTTATCTGTTTATCTTTTTTATTGAACACAGCGTTCGCTGTCAGCTAGCAGACAGGCAGCTAACGGACAGTTTGATTCCACCTGTGATCCTAGAATTACACCATCTGTTAACAAACAATCATTTACTGCTTATAAAAGCTGACCGTTTTATGTGTAATCCAAGATGGCAATGACTTTAATCACAAACAAGGGAACAGTGACACGCAACCTTAAGTAGGTATTGACTGAACATAGTACATCTGAAATCCCATCCACGTAATAAAGCTTAAATCAGACAATCATTCTATTGAAGGATTAATTCAGCCAAAAATGAAAATGCAGTGCGAATGAAAAAAATTAAACTCACCCTAATGTTATTCTAAACCTGTATGCAGTTATTTCTTTCTGTGGGTCACAAAAAGATAATTTTTCAAAGACTCTTGAAGGAGCTCAACAACAGTTCATATTGACTATAGCTGTCAAGCTCAAAAAGCATAAAAAAACACACCATAAAATAACCAGGAAAGTGGTCCATATGATGTGTGCACTATATTTTGAGTCTTCTGAAGCCATACAACAGCTCTTGGACTTTCTGGCCCAGAGTGGCTAGTCATGACAATGGGCCCTGGGTACTTTTATAATGAAAAGGCACTGTGTAAGTGCTGTGAGTGCTTCACAATAAGGTGTTCAGTTCTTGTGTGGGGTGTACTTGTACTTAAAAAACTGAGATGGAAAATCTATTTTAAATCACTAATGAAAGTTGGATAAAGAAACTAAATCAAATTATGTGAAGGCAATAATTCAACAGAATTTTTAAATTTGTATTTAATAAAATGAAACCATGGACTGGCGACCTGTCCAGGGTGTACCCCACTTTTCGCCCAATGTTAGCTGGGATAGGCTCCAGCCCCCCCTGCGACCCTGTACACGGGATAAGCGGTTGACGATGGATGGATGGATGGAAAATGAAACCAAACGGGACACTCAGCACCATCAATGTGTAAACACTAACTCATTGCCGTTTCTTTATTTAAATTATCGTTGCAATAAAAATAGCAGTGGGGTTGCAATTCATTTGACTAAAGTAAAATATTGCAAGACTTTTTATGGGATATTTTGCAACGAGCTTAATGAAACGAATTGCCGAACATCACCTCTACTGCAATGACTTCAACTATTTTTTTTAAGTATATAATTTAGGGCAGTGTAACAGCTGCATGTCAAATGCTGGTGTTTGCCAGTTGATTAGCCACTAGCGCACTGGATTGAGAAGCTGCAGCGACTATATAAAAATTACAAAAAGCTCTTGAGCCCTATTTTAAGCATTGAAGCGTTAAGCGCTGCGCAATGCCTTAACTAGGGGTGCATTAATGCACGGGTGTATACGGGCTGAAGCCCAGGGGCCTACAACTCCCATGGGGTGCAGCGGGAGAAGGCGCGTTTAAATGTTTTCAGCAGCAGACATGCTTGTTGACATGGTAACAGTGTGCAACCGTTAAGGCGTCCGTGTAGTGCTTGATCAGTGCGGTACATTTTCATCTACTGACACACAAATCATGACTAGTATTAACAGTTATTGTACCAACACGCACTTCTATGGGTAGACATTGATTTTGAAAAATTTTATTCATTTATTGAAACGAAATATTTTTAAGCAAAAATATTTCTAAATTCAAATTACACTTACCAAATCCAAACATTTTACTCTCTCCTTCATCCACCGGCCCCTTTTGCAGTGACTTAACAATAAAAATAACAATAATCATTGAAAAAATAAACCATGACCTCTGAAAATGTAGCACAAATCTCATAATTTTGTTCTCAACAAACGACTCATCAAGGACATTATTTGATGTTCTGTTCTTTCAGAATTTGGACATGAACTTTATTACCACCTGCTGGTGATATCTCCAAACTGCAAATGCAAGTACTGAATTTGGACTTTGCGCCGAGTTAAGAGGTGGTATTGAAGCGTCTTGGTGCAAGGACAAAATTCTTAGAAAAATAGTCAATTGTGCTTTGCACTACTTTATTTACATACAATGCACCCACTGTAGCGAGAACACTGGCCCATTTGAGCTTTGGGCTAGCACGAAAATTGCACTTTAGAATTAGCACTCTCATGAATATTGGATAAGCTGCTGTGCACAGTCGTAGAATGCTGTGATTTGCACACACACAAAAATAGAGCCCCTTCTCTCATTGGTCAGTCAGTTTTCATTGCAGTCTGAAGGAAAAACAAACAAACAAAAAACTTTCGATTGTGGGTGGACAATTTGCCGGACGTGGTTTAAAAAGCACCATTGGAATCCATTTTTGCCATTCAAAAGCTTGCTTGTATCAAACAAAAAAATCACACCGAAAAAACAGTTTGGTGTGAAGAGGCTTTCAAATACTTGTAATCAGATTACAGTTACTGACTTTAAATTAAGTTAATTACTTTTAAGTACATTACTTGAATTACACTTATTTCTTAAATAATAGAAATAAAACAAGCCCCCTAATGAGTTATTGTAAGGGAGAAATTCTAATATGACTTCCATGCAACAATGAACAATATTATGAATTCGTCGAGTTGGAAGAAAAAAAAAAGGGTTTTAGAAAGTAACTTGAAAGTAAAGTAATTACTAATGAAATCCATTTTACAATTACAGTAAGTAATCATTTTTCAATTAAGTAATCATAAAAGTAATAATACTAATCATAATTTGTAGAGGATTACTTTGAGTATCTTACGCAACACTTGACAGTGAGAATAGGGTTGACACCTGTCCACCTGTGCATTTAAAGATGAAATTATATGTCCCGTATCGAATCAATATGGGCCATGATTTGTTAAGCAGGTCAGATGGCATGTTCCAGTGAGTGAAAAAAACACTTTTTTCTTTTTCTTTTGGAGGACACATCTCCAGTTCCCATCAAAAGTAATGTCCCTAATTGTGGAGACATTTTGTCTCCAGCTGAGCCATATTGTACAGCCTGTTTTGGGCATGGAGCCCATGTCATTTGAGGTTATTTCTGGGCTTTGAGACACTGCCCCCCTGTCAGTTCTCTAATTTTTCTTCCTGGAAGGGAATCTATGACTTCTTAAGATGATTTGTGTGTCCGGGGCCTCTGCATACGGAATACGCCGTGGTGCATAATGAAGCTCTGGTTCGTTGGAGAGGTCAGGGAAAAAGGTTAGATGGAACATTTCTGTGCTTTTAAATCCATTTAAGTTCTGACCACACATATTACTAATTCACAGATAAACTTCCATCGGCTTCTTCCACATCAAAAGTGGTTGAAATAAAACCAGCCGCACCCTATGTTGTTGCAGTATTTGTAACAAACTCTCACATTTCAAAGGCGCTTTGCTTTGGTGTAATATCAATCAGGGAGAGAGTCCAAAGTGACTGCAGTAAATGATCTCTAAAATATAAAACTAAGCTATAGTCGGTGAAGTGTCCTCATATTTCATCAATTTTAGATTTATAAAGTCCAAAATTGACATCCCCCTTGGCACCCGGCAGTCGGTGGGCTGCATGGAGTTTCATCATTCTGACAGAACCTGACACCTCGGGTGAGCAACAGACCACTAGTCTCTTTGCTTCCTCCCTGGGTGAGCAATTACATGTGAATACCAGCCCTAGTGTTATTTCTTACTGCTTACAGAGCCTTCGACATTAGAAGGAATGGCTGGAGACACAGACTGCATATGCTCTTCATTCTAATTAACAGAGTCCTCTGATAGCCGAGATCCTCCAATGGCCTCACCCAATCCCAGAAAGGGATCCTATCTCTGTTCTTGCTCAGCCTTCTTCATCTTCACTGGGGCATCATAGTGTTTAAGCTGAGGGTGACTTTTTTATCTTCTCACCGTTTTGTGATCGAACTGAGAAATTGGACTTGGGGTGTGGGAGATAACATCAGATAATGTGAAATGGGTTGGTGTGGTTCTTATCTTGGGAGATTATCCACTGAAAAGTGCCAACTTCCCTGATGATGCAGATGGTCACTATATCTATGGATTGCTGTGCAGAGGGACTCAAAATGCACTGGCGGTCACACACACACACACACACACACACACACACACTGGTAGCAAAATTGAGGGCACATATTTTGGTCTTGGAGATGACTAACTGAATGATGTTTATTATACACATGATGAAAATAAAAATGGATTTACTTATGGATTCTCTAATCTTTTCAATGTTAAAATACTTTACAATACTAAACTACTCTGTGGGAATGCCTGTTTGCCAACTAGTGGCCGACTGGAGAAGAGTCTTCAAACCTGTTTTGTAAACAGCCAATAAGTTGGTTTGAAAAAGCTATACTTTAGGCTTATTACGAGTTTTCCAAAATTCCTAAACTAAGACCAAAATTAACTGTAACTTCTCATACAGCTTTAAAGCTACATCCTGACTTAGTGTGCTATGTGTTTTCTAACTGATGAAAATTTTCCCGAAGGGCAAAAATCATATGGACTTCCATCCATCCACCCATCTATTAACTTATGAATTAACTTATTTTTAAATAAATGTTCCTGGGAACATTGCACATATTATGCATCTGTTTTTCCGCCTTTTCTGTGGCTGTGTCTAGAAGGTAACTCTCTGGCAGCCAAAGTCTTTCTTGTTGTTACTGAGGGTAAGGTTAAGATCAGGTTTAGGGGTAGGGTGTAGGTTTAGGGTTTCTGTGGGACTCCAAATAAATACAATGAACTTGGTGTGTGAACGTTGCATTTGACTCGAGACATTCTGCAACCAGAGGCTTACTTTCTAGACACAACCTCTTTCAGCTGATGTTACCAAGGCTGTGTTGGTGGGGGAAAATATTGAACAATAATATAACAGACTAATGATCACAATCCAATCAAATTCATTTTGATTCAATCAAGTCCTGCCCTACTTAATTTTCCACTGAACAGGGTTCCCACACTTTTTGATACTTTTCCATGACCTTTGGAGCTGCTTATGATGACCAGGTACAGACTTTTAAAAATAATTTCATTCAGACAGATGTGAACTGTTTCAACTAATTTATTAAAAAGAACTGTCTCAAAATGTATTAATTTACAAATAGGACATCCCTATGGCTTGTGAGGAAGTATTACTTTACACAAGTTCTAGTTCAAATCAAGGGGGTTGTTGTTGAGTGAAGCATTTCCCCTTGTTTCCATTGATCATGGTATAAATAGTGGGGGGAAGCTCTTTTCTCTGAAGCCCACCTCCACCTCAGCTCCACGGGTCTAGATCTGCTGCATAGGGATTGTATTTATGTCTAATTGTGCAGCAGCATATCATACATGCTTGATTCAGCATGTTTTGCATTTTGTTTAATTGTGCAGCAGCAGCATGTTCACATGCTTAACTGAGTATGTCTGTGTATGTTCTAGCAGTAGCAAGTCTCTGTACTTGCTCTGCGGCAGCAAAATATCACCTTCTCTTTTATCATCTGTAACCTTTTTCTTGAGACAGCTTAAAATAGGTAAACCCTAGAAAATTCTGATAGCGCTCTCTGTTGTAGTCTCCATTTTCCAGGGTAACTATGTAGAGTGGGGCTTTAAAAGCATTCTTGGTAAGATGTGACTCAAACCAAATAACAGCCATCAATATGCCTGCTGGGCAATGGATGGAAATGTTAGCCGATTTATCCCCATGCTTAAGTGCACTCTGGCCTGTTTGAAAAACCTCAATGTGTTTCTAGGGCATTTAAACCCTGGCCTCTCAATTGATTGGTCAGGAGAAAAAGCTGATTGACTTGTCTGAAACATATTTACTAGATGCGCTTTCTACAGATCTCAGAGGAGGTTTAAAATATGCACTAAAAAGATAGTAAAAATGTCACCCAGTCCTCTCAGGGAAGACTTCGGGACCAACAAAGTCCTCAGAGTTTGTCAGGACAAAGTGAACCTATTATCAGCTCAAAATATAAAACCTGGAACCTTGAGCAGCATAGCATTTTTAGAAATAGCATTATAATTTTTAACCACAAGGTGGTACTGACCCGAAACCTCAGATCATGGTGTCAAAGACACATACAGAGTTTCATAATGATACGCCAAGTAATTTGTAAAATACAGCATTTCATGTCTAAATTCAAAATGCCCGACATCCAAAATGGCCGACATAGGAAAATGTGGTATCGTTCGACTCAGTATGTAGCACTTGATCTAAAGAGACAAATGTAATTATTTTTTGTCAAAAGTGTTCAAAAGTTATAAGCCAAAAGAAATCAGTTTTTGCTATCTCCTGACCAGTAGGAGGCAGTGCACCAAAACTCTGCAAGTAACTTCAGGGCCTAATGGTGATGACACGTACCAAGTTCCATCCCAAACCCTCAAAGCGTTGCGGAGATACAGCCTCAAGTTAAATTTTGCACATTCTTCTTCAAATTTGTTGAAGCACCATTTGAAAATGGTATGGTTTATAACAATTATGTGAATAACATTTTGTCGTGAGTGTCTCTAGATGATGCAGGCCCATTTTTGTGCAAATCAGACAAACAGACTAGGAGGAGTTTGAAAAAATTGGTTTTCAAAACATTTCAAAATGGCGGACAGGAAGTTTGCTTGATCATGACATAATTGGTATCATTGTTCTCGGCATGAACCACGGAATCACGGGACCAGTCTCATGACAGTAGGCAAAAAGAGTCAATAGGTATTAGCGTTTTTAGGATTAGCATTATAATCTTTGACCACAAGGTGCCACTGTCCCGAAACTTTTTTGAGCCAAGGAATCAGAGGAAAAAATAATTTAGATAGAGGGCAGGCGATAGAGGGTTTGAGGTAGAGATGCCAAATTTGATGTGTTAACAGATCAGTCTGTTTTCTATCTGTGTGCCAAATTTCATAGCTTTTCCACAAGTGGTTCTATGGGGTGACTCAATAGCGGAAGCGGAAGAATAATAATAAGAAAACTAACGAAAACAATAGGGGTCTTTCTCCCCATCGGGGTTTGACCCCTAATAATAAGAAAACTAACGAAAACAATAGGAGTCTTTTTCCCCTTCGTGGCTTGACCCCTAATAATGTAAAGCCAAAACAAAATATAGCTAAACCTTTTTTGGGGGAATGAAAAATTGTAAACGTAGTCATTCACAGTCTGACTTCAGCGATACGGCCATTCTTCCTCTTGAAATGGGAAACTCTTAAGTGGAACAATCTGAAAAAAAGGAGAAAGAAAGCCAGAGTAATATTTAAAGTCACATTTCATTCATTCATACTCCAAAACATTTTTTCGTAAACAAGAAGCTTAAACCTGTGTAACTCCTTTTGCCATAAGCATGTTATCTATCAAACTGACTGATTTCAATTAAAATATTACACATTAGCAGTATTTTGTGGTAATTCAACTCCCATGTGCTAATTTCTTTTGACGCTATAATATCCTTATCATTAGCATTAGCATATCATGGCCTTAGGTGCAGCAGGCTAATTACAGTCTAGTAATTGCAACAGAAGTTGTCGTGTCACATTAACTTGACTTCTTTTCAGCATAGCAGTGAATCAGTAGGGCACACATTTATTTCTGTCAACAAAGTCATTTGCATCGCTGCTTTTTATGCAGTTTCCTTTTTTGAGCATTTCATGCGTGCGTGTCACACAAGTAGCTAAAATCGTACCTACAGTTTAACACCCCACACTCAAAGTACAAAACAGCTTCATAACTTTACACACTAAATTAATGCTATACAGTCATTGAAAATGACACATTGTGGGTGATAAATGGCATACACATTACACATCATGCTTTGCTGCCACACTATTTATGGGCAAAGCTTCTGACACTGTTAGGCTATAACAGCGAGTGCATAGTAACCTAGGAAACAAGGAAACAGGCGTTCCTTAGCTCAGGTTGCACAAGTGAGAATTGATAAATCACTTTGGCTGGGACAGAGGCTTAAGTCAGGGGGAAAAAATAATAAATTGCTTTTGTTGGCTTTTCCAGTTAGGAGAGCTAAAGTTAATCTGCTATTCTTCTGTGAATTTTTACTTTACAGATAGGACTGTGGAGATCCGTCCACCCAAGTCTGCAAACAGTAATATTATTTTGTTTTATTTTTGGTGGTTGTTTAAGCCAGCTAGCCAGTGTCTGAATCAATATTTATTAAATTTGCCAGAGAGTGCATGGCTCACAATGATATGCACCATGTGAAAAAGATTACAATAGCCAAATTCCAAGCCAAAGACAATCTTAGAGTGATGAAATGCCTTTCTGTATTCTCAGATTTTCTCAGTGAAGTCAGAGCTCTAGTAGAGTTCAATTGCTTTTATCGGTTACTTTTGGGTATGTTGACCTCAAAAGGCTAAGACAGGCCATAGGGTCCTGAAATGTCCAAAGTCTGTGTTGTTCAACTAATGATGTATGCACAGTCAAGGTATCTACGAATATGTGACAAATTCTTTGACCTTTATTGGCTGAAACATTGTCTCCAATATACAATAGTCCTTATTTGTTATACAGTATATATATATATATGTAGGTATATACAGGTATGGGGATTGAAAGAAATGCAATGATGCTTCCAATTCTAACTCCACTCAAAGGAATAGTTTGAAAAATTATTATTCTCTCATTATTTACTCACCTTTATGCTTTCTCAAACCCATATGGCTTTCTTCTGCAGAACGTATTTTTAATTTTTTTTTTTAGATATGTTGTTTTTATATGCATGCAATGCAAGTCAATAGGGTCCAACACTTCCAAGCTCCAAAAAGGTAATAAAGGCAGCATAAAGGTAATCCATAAGACTCAAGTGTTTTAATCCTTGTCTTCTGAAGCGATACAATTCGGTTTTGGTTGTGCTCACACTCTGCACATGCGTCAAGCGGGAGGAAGTGTAATCAACCTTCAAATCATAATTTCCTTAATTTCTTTTTCGGCACAAATCCATCTTTTAAGCCCCTCCCCTCAAGCCACGTTTGAACATCACAGCCACTATCCACAATCCAGTCAATTTCCTATGAATTTAATCAATTTCCACCAACAATAGCTGGGTTTCCATCCACATATTTGTATCAGAATTTTGGGATATCGCATAAAAATGCTGAATGGAAACACAGAGATGCGAATAAAATCTCAAAATGCGCACAAAAAACATATACCCTTGCTTCTTATTCGATAAGACAACATGCATAAACTACAATGGAAACACATTTATCCTTATTCCTAGCACATCAAAAAAGACATTACTGAATGATTCACTCATAACTGGACTAACCAGCGGACCAATATCATCGTATAGTATCTCAAATGTTGCTATGGTCATTCTGAAAAGTTAGAGCCAAAGCCTTTCCTCAAAATGATTGGCTACTGTTACATTCCATAACTGCCTGACATGCTTTAAGGCATCTGCCACCGATCACAAGCAAGCATGAGATTCGTGAGGCCGATTTTTCTGCATGCTCTAAAACGCAAGTAATTTATTTAATTGAACAACGAGTCACAATGCCTCCTTCTGTGGCTATAGCCAGGCCTGCCGTCAGGGGGGGTCAAAGGGTACAGATGACCCCGGGTCCAAGACCCAGGGGAGCCCATGCAAAGGTCTATAGTTTACCCTTAATGGGACAACAATTTACTTACTGACTTATATCACCGAAAATAGAATGTATATGTATTTACATGATAAATACATACATTTTTATCATTAAAACACATTTCAACTTGTCATCTGATTCTGATACCCCATCCCCCCGCTGATATTGGGAAAATGGTTCGGTCGAAACACCTGGCCAATAAGATGTGCGGAACACACACGATGTGCATTGGGCAAAGCGGGGACTGACTAGAGAGTCAAAATACCTCACCAAAGGCTAAAATCAGGGGCACAAAAAAGAAAAGCAAGCAAACAGAGAGGTGATGGCCAAATTTCTTGCCAAGCATAAAGCACTAGGTATGATAGGCGAAGCTGAACATGGCAAAAGCGAGGAGCTAGTGTAGACTAGCAAATAAATTGCTGCTTGCTAGCTTAACCTTTAAATAATGTTAACACATTCACTTAACTAGATAGGATGTCAATATTAGATAGATATAAATGCCCTTATAGGTAGGAATGGGTACCAAAACCTGGGCTCTGGTGCTAAATTATTATAGACCGTAGTATTGATAAGCTCCGACATTACGGTTCCTTTTAACGTTTTGGTGTCATTTATAATCGCGCTGCTGCAGCCTCTCTACTCTGTTTCGGAGCTGCGCTCCACACACACACACACACACACACACTAGGGGTGACCAGATCCCAACAAACCAAATGTGGGACATGTTACCAATGCTGAGAATTCATATGACATCAAACACAGCCCCTTGATGATAGCCTCCCTGCTTTCTTCACAGCCATTGGATACAATTATTTTATTGACATTTTAGATTTGTTTCCAGTGAGATATTGAGTTTATATAGTGACTTTACAGTTGTAAACATTACTGTTGCTACTCTAATTGATGAACATATTGGAAGGCAATGCTGCAATATTCACAAATTGTCTATGCGATATTCCGATTTTCACTACAAAATACGTCAGATTCCAAAAGAAAAATGGGTTGTGAGCACCATTTCATGTTGACATCAAATAGCAGTTTCATGGTCACTAATTGACATTGTAAGGGCCCCTCAGTGTCCCCTCATGTCAGTTTGGGGCCACAAAGAAAAAAATGCTTTTACAATCGTATAGTAACATAGTGCTATGGCTTTTTGATATTCTATTGCAAATGAGGAACAAACTCTCTTTATTTCTAGCATGCCACTATAAGTCTAAATGAGTGTTTCTCATTTTTATTAAATAAGTTTTACTATTTTTTCATAAGAAATACAATGATTTATTTTTTATAGGACTATCTACATTGACATAGTCCATTGTCTTACCTCTGCTTACATGATACTGTACTGTAAATTTAATGGCAAGTACTGTACATAAAGAGCTTTAAAGCCTGGACCTCCAAGACTTATGATATCAACAATGAAAATAATGTCACTTGATACATTAACCTACTTGAAAATAAAAAACAAAACTATACAGGTAAAAACAAAATGCTACCCAGGCTCCATAAAATACAGGTTACTTTTTTCTCTTGGGTCCCAAAGCAAAACCTGTTGAGAACCACTCATCAAAACTATAGTAAATGCATCATACAAAATATAACATGACTTTCAGCCCTGCATCACCAACAACAAGGGCAGAAAATATGGATTGAACAGATTGGTAGATTGTAATGCAAATAAGTACAGCATGCCGTACCGTAGGACAATAAAATGCTCTTTAAACAGATAAATGAGGCCATAGTCATAGCTTATGTTAGGCTTTTGCTTGAAAAAAAAAAAAATGTATAAAACCATATAAAAGGACCTTATCTTTACTTATTAACTTTTTAGATTAAATTTTACCCAAAATAACCCTTCAATTTTAAAGTGCACTTAGGAAACACTCCATGGCCCTAGAATTCCCTCTGTCCTTTGCACAAAGCTGGACTTCCTATGCCTTTAGGGGGATTCATGCATCATTCAGATCCCTCTGCCCATTTTTACACCACCACTGTCCTGGTGTCCTTTGTATCATGGACCTCCCACCATAACACAGATTCTCAGAGTCAATGGTGTATGGAAAACCCATAATTTTGAGGCTTTTCTCAGTGTGGCAGACAGACTGGGGAGGAATATACTACAGGAAGACACAGTACCCTGTCAACCACCACCTGTTACTGCCCACATTTCAGACACTTCCTGAGCCACAGAGCACAGAAGGTAGGTGTCATCGGGTTGTGAAAACAACCTATCAAGCCAGAATCAGAAACAGCACATCAGACTTGGAGAAATGGGGGCGATATAATGAACAGTCCATGTTAATGACCCTGGCACAGTCTTGTTTAATCACAGCCTTGTCGAGGTGTGATCTCTGTGGAGCTTACAGCAAGCAATAAAGTTCTGAAGGCCCTCGGGAGCCACCAAAGGATTTAGACGTATAGTGAACTGTATATGAGAAATATTGACTCATAACTGATTTTCTGTTTTCTAATTGTAAAGTGACCTTGAGCTTTAGAAAGGTGGTATATAAATAAAAAATAAAAAAACATTTGTGCTCCAAATTATGAAGAAAAAAATAGTATGAAACTGGGTAAGACCCCCTTCCCTCAATGCGTGTA
Organism: Moxostoma hubbsi; assembly: GCA_032164185.1. NCBI lineage: Eukaryota > Metazoa > Chordata > Actinopteri > Cypriniformes > Catostomidae > Moxostoma > Moxostoma hubbsi. Next base: position 3,476,964 of record JAVLUX010000163.1, on the reverse strand, counting down.
AGGGCCCCGGCCATTCTTGCTCTATGCGGAGAAACATAGAGAGAAAAGAGGCCCAGCCAGGCTTGGCCCATTCCCAGGTTGGGGCATTTTTTGGGGCATTGGGGAAGGGTACGTGCAGTCTGACACAGCTGGTCGCCTTTGCACGTAAAATACCTGCCCGCTCCTGTGTCAGCACTACACTCAGGCTCAGCGCATGGCGTGATTTAAATTGGACTCAACGTCAAAGTGAGTGACAGACAGGGAACGTCTAGGGTGGTGGAGGGAACGAGACGTTGTGACCTCCCGGCCACGTTGCTGAGCCGAGCCACTGTTGTGGCCGGACCATTTCCGGCTCCTCAGAAAAATCCTGAATGAACTCTACATATTTCCCCGCTTTTATACCCATATGTCCGGGGGCGGGGTATGCAAATACTGTCTGCCAACTTCTCATTGGCCTTTTTTCATAGATCAGAGGCATATTCGGCGCTCAAGAGAGACCCCTAGAGTCGCTTCTTCAACACAACGTCTCGTTCCCTCCATCAGGGAACGGAGGTTACATACGGAACCTAGACATTAGTTTTGTTGTTCATAAATACATATTTATGACTAACTAAAATTAAGATGAAATCAAAGTGCAAAATGAAACTAGTGAAATGTACTGTATGCCCTATCATACAGGGTTGTTCATACAATCATACAATAGGGTTGTTTTTTTACTTGTAATAAACTTCAGTGCGAAACTTGTCCTGTATCGTTTACTGTATACTGTAGACATGAATTATGGATCAAATTGTGCTGCTTTTTAAGAAGAGGTGTGCTAGTACTTTTGTAATGTAAATGATCAGACTTCCTTTTTTTTTTTTTTTACCTGGCAGATGATAAAATAGGCCAAAAAAATCCCTTAGACTAGCAATGAAAGAGAGACCTGAGCCATATCTAGGGACCTGAATATCATACAAACTTGAGTCAGTATGCAACAGTGTTGGGTAGTTTTCTTCTGAAATGTAATCTTGTACTGATTACAAACTAACACATCTCAAATTAGTAACATTATAGATTACAGACTTTTTATTGTTATTTTATTAATTTTGGATTACTTATTAACCATGGCAACTGTCTGGTGGTAGCCTCCAACAACACCCAATAATTTAACACTAAATTTTACATGGGAAAGTATCTAGTTTTAATTACTATGCATCTTCTGAGTTAAGGAGGTTTGATGCCTCAGCCATGGAATGGAAAGAGAACAAAAATCTGAATTCTGGCTTGATTTTCCTGATACTCTTAAACCCAACTTCTCAATTGAACCATAAAATAAATGTAAAGAGGTTAATTTCAGTGACTGAAAGTAGGATTGATGAAATCATGAATGATGAATGGGCACTCTAACAGAGTTATTCTCCGCTGATGTCAGCAATCAACTCAACAGGACTATTACATAATTTTTATGAGTCAGCAATCGCAGAAATCCCTCTCCCCAAGTCAGAGACTTTGCTTAATAAAGCCCCTGCTAAATTTCCTCAGGGAGTAATTAAACAGAGGAAATTCAGAGGGAAATTAACACAAGTGTATTAGCCTCAAAAAGATGATGCGACATTACACAATTCATTAACACAGGACATATTTACAGACAGAAGAAAATGATTTGGAATAGGAGTATTTAATAACTTCATTTGTGACATCATTTTCATAATATTTTCTGAATTTCTCTTTTGTATTATTTTGAATGACAGTTCATCTGGTACTGAAAGCTGAATGGTCAGCTTTCATTAGTTAAATTTTTCTTCAACACTGCTGTTGATATTCTTGCACTAGGAAGTACTGGGAAATGGAACACCTTTACAGTGAGCTCATGTAAGGAAGATTGCCTGTGAGCGGCCATGAATAATTCCCTGTGAGTTTGTAATATGAGAATTACAGTAATATGTTACATGAAATTCGAGGGTTTAATCCAGCATTGCATTAAAAACACTGCAAGGTTTTTAACATCTTGAACATTCTGAACGTTTAGAGGTCATGTTGCCTTATTTGCCATGCCTGCACCCCTTTAACTTACATTTGGTAATTTTCCAGTGACGGTAGAATAAATGTGTTAATGCACATTTAATTCAAATTCTCAAATCATAACAGGCCCCACACCAGGGCGGCAGTCAAGTTTTTCGATCTTATACTATCACATATATATTTATCACATGAAATTTAATTATGAAAGACAATTTAATTTAGTTTTTTGTTGTTTTTGTATTCAAAATTCACTTATATCCAAAGGAGTACACAAGCAAGCAAATTTTCCTAAGCCAACAACACTGCAGTATTGCACTGCCAAGTTCCATTAGCTGGTAGTACTGAATCTAAAGCAGAAGTAAAAAAAAATAGACAGAGAAAATTATTTATTAAAAGTTTAAAATTACTTAATAAAGTTAATCTTTCAAATCCCACAGACTGTGATGTTTATTTCTAAATGTAATAATTGCTGTAGTGCATAAATGTCAGTCATTGTTGTCTATCAATAACCACACATAAAAACAAATCCAATATATGATAATAATAATAAAGAAAAATAACCATTAGATAATGTTCTGTCTATGTTCTATTTAGGTTGTCACAAAATCCTCCCTGCAACGTTCTAGGAATGTTAGATTATGGATTATAAAAACCCCTTACATTAACCACTAGATAACGTTCTGTAAAGTATATGTTTCTTTTTTAGGTTATCACAGAAGAACCTCCCTGCAATGTTCTAGAAACATTAGTTTATGTTTTAATACCTAAAAATAACCCCTAGATTACATTCTGTACAGCAAGTGGGGTGGCAAAGCAAATATTTTGGGTGAACCTTTCTGGCCCCGCCTCTGCACAAAATGACATAGTTGCTTCAGTTTTTAATCTCACATTTGATGACACTGTCAGTTAGGTTTCAACAGTCCTACACACCACACGACTTTCAAAGACGTCAGATTGTGGTACTTTTCATATTACACAACTGTCTGTGTTGTCATGAAAGTCGTAGTGTTTTCAAATTACACAAGAAATCGGTGACAGGGGTGAACACATTACAAAACATTTCACTATTGACGAATCCCTGACGACTCTGCCTGGACTCCAAATTACGTTTCACTACAGAGTACATACGAGAAGTGATACGAGATACGAAAAACAAATGCATGATCATATGTTATGCATTTCAGAATATGATGTGTATGTTTTTAATCACCTTTACATAATGTGTAAAGGCATCATATATTTTATTGGTTACAATGTGAAAAAAGTACCTCCAACTGAAAAATCTACCTAGTTGCTTACTTGACTGTCCAAGAGAATTGGCAATTTCTCTCAAACTATTCTCTTTCTCCTCCCAGTTGTGGTACAGTTCAGATGAAAATTTCAGGCTTTTCCACTGCACAGCACAACTAGACTTGACTCTGCTCGCTGACATGAGGGAAATTAATTATTTAATTATTCCGTTGTCAGTGCATGCCTATTGGCTAAAGGTAAATCAATTAATATATACACAGACTCAAAGTATGCTTATGGGGTGGTACATGATTTTGCTTGAATGTGGGAGGAAAGCGATTTCAAGAAAGCTGAAGGCAAACCCATATCCCATCATAACCTGGTTTCAGAATTATTGAGAGCAGCACAGTTGCCTGCAAAATTGGCCATAATAAAAGTTGCAGGACACATGACAGGGGAACTGGAAGAGGCAAGGGGAAATTGAATAGTTGATGAAGTGGCAAAGTGGGCTGCAAAGGAAGTTGTGGTAAGCCCAGATCTGAATCAACCTGAAGAGACTGTTTTCATGATGCAATCAACTCTGGTAAGACACATTGACATAAAAATGTTGCAGGCAAATCCATCTGAATTTGACATTCAACAATGGACCCCAAATGAAGTGAAACCAGACCAGACTAATTTGTTAAGGGATAACAAGGGTGTCTGGCTCTGCTCAAGACCGCAATAGTAATACTCTGTCGACATTATCATATTTTGCACGTTTCAAAAGAAAAAGTTATTCAGTCAATAAATCAAACTTATTGCATAAATGGGGTAAGAAATGCAGTAAAACTAATCCTGGACTCATGTCTAACATGTGCACAGAATAACGGACACAAGTATATGAAGCACAACTCATTACTACACTCGGAACTGCCGTTCCAACACCAGCAAATAGATTTTACACATATGCTGCCATGCAGGAATAACAAATTATTGCTCGTGATCATGGACCGTTTTTCTAAATGTATAGAAGCGTTCCAGTGTGTGAGGGAAAATGCTAAAACTGTGATGAAAATTCTGGCAAAAGAAATAATACAGAGATTCGGCATTCCAACCGTTATTGAGAGTGACAATGGCACTCCATTCACATCACCATAAATGGTGATGTTTCTCTTTCTTTACCTATGCCCACAGAAAAGCCCACTCATCCATTTGTTCCAAACCAGCAGGTCCTGGTGAAATGTCTGAAACCAACCAAGTTAGGTGAGCCTAATTACCTGGGTCTGACTACTGTACCGGCGATGACCATAACGGGAGTGCTCCCTGACCATCAACCACAGTGGATCCATGCATGCCGCATAAAGTCTGCACCGGAGGAGGGCCTTACTGATTCAAGGGTGACTGGTGAAAGCACTGGAGGAGCTGAACACGCAGTGCCAGTGCCTAACCAGGAATCTGCAAATTAGGAGGACCCGAGACGGGACCCGGAACAGACAACATGAAAACATTCGTATTGACGCTCTGCATATAGCAGACGGTCGTGCTTGCCTGCGCCCATTCTGCGTCAACACAATTCCTAGAAATAATGTATGGTAGTTGTGGATGAACGACAACGCTGGTGGTAATGATGTATAGTGTGCTCTCGATCACCAGCATCAATTTCTTATGTTATCCCCGTGCCAATGAATACAACAACATGCTTAACTCATCAGGAGGAGCTGATTAAAAGGCCACCATGTTTGACATATACAATCAATCCACCACTATCCAGACCTGCACCGACCATAATGTAACAACAGTGCTTCAGAATGAGTCAATGTGCCCTTTTAACTGTTTACATTACAGGGCCAGTGGACGTGTTAACGAAACTACGCTGGATAATTCCCAATGTACCAACTGGCCAGTGCCAGGTGCCAGTCCACCCAAGCTGGTTTCCTGGGTCAAGTTCAAGAAGGATGAATGTTACTAATTCTCTGATATGGGTAACAAAACTTCTTCCAATAAAAAATAATTTTGGATCAAATAATGTTCTCAGGTGAAGGGAACCAAGGCCAACCACACACACCCAAATCAAAGTGTCGGTGTTTCCACACAAACATTTAACTGGGTGAACTTCTTATTGCACACCCAACACCATTTGATGGTTTATGTTTTATGGTTATGTTAAAGGAAGATGTTTCTGTTATGAAGATATGGTTACTTTCTAGGTATCTAGAAAGTGATGCCACAAGTTAACCAGAAGTATATCTAGACGGTGTTGGACATCCTAGAGGTATTCCAAATCAGTTCAAAGCCCGAAACTAAATTGCTAGTGGTTTTGAATCCATCTTTTTTTGGATAACTCCAAATAAAACACTGAGTGGATAAATTACTGATAATATAATCAGCAACGTTTCTTTAATAAAACTAAACAGGCCTTTGATTTGGTAACAGAACAATTATATGCCACAAGTGAAATAAGTAAACAGAATCGTATAGCTCTGGATTACCTCTTGGCTAAAGACAGAGGAGTATGTAAAATGTTTGCTCAAACATATATAATGATGAGCTGGACAATAAACATTGAAGGATCTGATATGCTCTGGTGTCTGTGTCACTACTTTCTTACCTCAGCTGAGACTCCTAATCAAGAATAATCAAACATCTTGCATGACAAAAAGCACCTAACAGTCTTTCAGGTAGTGTCTCAGCTGTTGGCCGCACACTAGATCAGCAAGCAATGGGAGGGAGAGTGCCCTGGACTCAGCCACGACGTTGTTGGAGTCCACGATGGAGGATGGGACATTAACTCTATACTCTGCTTGAAAGCTTCACTTTATTTAGTTGACCAGCTACTGGAAAGCTTGCTTCTATAACAACCAGGCCAATTTAACTCTTACACTTGTGTAAAATCACCATGCAACAACTGTTTTATGAAGCACAATGATCTACCTAGAGGTTGTGTTATTGTTTTTTGTCATGTTTAAGATGATGTCACGGCAGTAGAGGCGGCTCAACTATAACGATCAGCCTATAATCCCACCCATGTTGAGGCAGCACTAAACAGCAGTAGAAAAGCAAGCTCAGAAAAGTAAAGTGAGTAGAGTAGATTCGAACCGTAACGTGCAGTGGGAAAGTGCCAAAATAGGCACTGATGCTCCTGCCAATGTTCCACTAATTTTTCCTCCATTTCTTTGGCCCAATGAGACTTTCTTGATACTGCAGCCATGCTAGTTGATGTTCTGTTGCAGGTACATCAGGACTCCTCCCACTGAAACTTACTGTGCCCCGTTTCTTGCTCTCTCTCATTGGCTGTAGGTCAACACTGCAGTTGTATTCAGTTAAAATACATTTCACAATTTGGAACGCAGACAGGTCCAGATATTTAGCATGCTGGATATCTCACTGACATCGGCGATGCGTCGGCGCTTCTCTCAGGTCATGTATTTGATAATACATAGATTGTGTTTGTTGCTCACGGGAGTGAGTACTGATTTGCCAATGATTTCGGGCTTTTGTCGGCGATCTCCACAAAACTGTCGGCGAGTGAAAATCTGGCCTAAAATCGTGTAAACTCTGCATTAAGGTTTACAGGGAGGTCGGTTTTGTTGATTTAAATCTTGATAGAACATTAACCTTAAAAACTTTCAGTTCGGGAGAACATTTCACTCGCTTTTAGCGCCACACAGTGGACATTTCGCTTCAGAACTGACCTTAGATGTGTAATATTCCACCTCGTTTTATTTTGCTAAAATGCTGCCACAGTCACACAATGTTCGTTGCATGGGAGAAGTCACTCACAAATTGCAATGTCAGAGCACCCACCCCTTGAGACATAGAGAAAGATTTAAAAATTCAATGAAGCTTTGAAGTTAGTAAATATTGTTTTCTGAGGTTTGCTACCAAACCTTGCTGTTGAGCAAATGGATAAATTCAATAAAATTCACAATTAATATTTACTCAGATTGCATTATTTATATTATCATTATTACTATTATCATCATTATTGCTGGCTTTATATTTATTATTATAATGAATATTTGCCTAACACCAACAATTCAGCAAATAGGGATTAGACATTCATAGAGATGATTTAAATATGAAGGCGTGTGTAGAAATAAATGACATGTACACATTTAATTACAAAAGCCTTTTGTTTTTATATATTTACATTTTACATTAATGCATTTGGCAGATGCTTTTATCCAAAGCGACTTACAGTGCATTTATTACAGGGACAATCCCCCCGGAGCAACCTGGAGTTAAGTGTCTTGCCTAAGGGCACAATGGTGGTGGCTGTGGGGATCGAACCGACAACCTTCTGCTTAACAGTTAGTGCTTTAGCCCAATACACCACCACCACATATATTTGAATAAAGTTTAGTACAAAAACTATCATCGTTTCTCACTTGATGCACATTGTTTTCAATAAATACATCATATTCAGTCGGGCAGTCACATACAGTCTAGTCACACAAATATTTTGACGTATCCGAGCTGAAATCAGATCCAAAAATCCACCTGTGCAGATCGTCAGAACTCCACACAGCCACCGTACAACACTCCATTTGAAGAGACTGATCTCTGGTCCTCTGACCTCTAGAACCTAAAAATAACCATTTGATAACATTCTGTATATGTTTGTTTTTTTAAGAGTGTCATACACAAACCTTCACACGGTTATACATTTTTTTTACCTAAAAATAACATTTAGAGAACATTCTGTAGACATTTGTCATCGGTTTTTGCCCAGCTACCTCCCTGCAAAATTCTAGGTATGTTAGTTTGTAGTAACAGACAAAAAATACAGCCCAAAAATAACCTCTAGATAGCGTTCTGTCTATTTTCTTTTTAGGTTGTCATACAAAATCTCCCAACGATGTTCCATAAACGTTACTTTATGGTTATAAAAATAAAACCTAAAAAGAACCATTTGATAACATTTTGTATAACTTCTTTTTAGAGTGTCACACTTAAACCTCCCTGCAAAGTTCTATGAATGTTAGTTTATGGTTGGCAAAAATAGAACTTATAACTATTAGAGAATGTTATGTATACGTTATGTTTGGATTATCGCACAAAACCTCCAGCAAAGGAGGATCAAAATAAAATCTTAGTTTATGGTTATAACAAATTGAACCTAAAGAAAACCTTAGGGGAACATTCTGTGTATTGTTGGCTGTTTGAATGGGCATGATCCTTCTGCTCAAATGGCTGATATGAGTTTTATTACAGCTCATAACGCTTACAAATCCTGTTCTCTGCATTTCATCACATTGTTTCCTGTTTATATCCTACTGTCTGAATCAATGAAAGTGGCAAAAAGGCCAAAATGCTAACTTTTAAAAAGCGATATGAAGCAAGGGAGAGAAAAAGTGAGAGAGAGATAGAAAAAAATCCATCCCTCCTGCTGAGAACCTTGTTGTCTTTCAACACTGAGGGATCCACACTGAGATCTCTCAGCAGGAGCTGCACACACATTTTCTGTTTACTTTGTAATACTCCACATTAGAAAACAGGTCCATACTTTAACTGAGACAGTATCCAGCATGAAATTCTTATTATTCAGATGAATTGCTGCAGAAAAGATTCCAGCAAGCTAATATATTAGCTTGATATTGTCATTGATGAAGTCATTAACACACATCTGCAAGTTAAAAAAAATATTTGAAAGCCAACTACAATCTCTTCCTCCTTGACACTGGATGTGGATATTGCAGAGGTGCAGCTGAAGCATGAATTCACTACAATGAGGGGTCTTGATAAGGTACATTAGCCACCACCCCATTCCAGGAGGATCATTTTTGTTATTCTTTGGTTTGTGTGTTCCAGCATGCACTCAAGCAGTTGTGTTTCCCATTTGTTCATGGCCACTTCATTTATTTGATTTATTCATTTATTTTTTGGGGATCATGGTGGTGATAAGATCACATTTGGTAATCTGATAAGGATTTCATGTTTACTTGTATTTACAGTTCCAAATTCATAGTTGGTCAAATGTTATTTTAACCAGAAAATTCTGAAACATTGCTACAGTCTAAACCTGTTAATTGGTTCTCTTACTGAATTTGGTAAAACTTAACCAAATAAAATTGTTTAAACAAGACAACAAATGCAATTTTACTGTGACTGAATGTCACTTTTTACACACGGCAAGCGCTAACAATTAGCTGTATTTAGAAAAATGTATAAACCCTGTCATTCACTACAGAAACCATACTCTCCTCCGCCATGCTGAAAGTTTACATCTCCTACCTTTTCGGAAACTCCGGTATCAAGATAATGTCAGAGTTTCCCAGTCATAATTCCGACTTGAGAGGTTGTTCGAGTGGGAAACTTATGATAATTCTGAAAGCAGGTGAAGTTTTTTAGGGAGTGAAATCTGAAAATGTGTTGAGGTGTAATCGTGGTATAAGCGTAATAACTGACGACGGACCATTGAATTGTTGAAAAATAATGCACACCCCGAGATTTTAATGCGGCCACGAAGGGGAGCATTATTTTTTTATCCCCTTTTCTCCCCAATTCCAAAAGGCCCAATTCCCACTACTTAGTAGGTTCTCGTGGTGGCGCAGTTACTCACCTCAAATCAGGTGGCGAAGGACAAGACTCAGTTGCCTCCGCTTCTAAGACAGTCAATCTGTGTATCTTATCACATTGCTCATTGTGCATGACACCGCAGAGACTCCCAGCATGTGGAGGCTCATGCTACTCTCTGTGATCCACACACAACTTACCACGCGCCCCACTGATAGCGAGAACCACGAATCACAACCACGAGGAGGCCTCCTCCTAGCCTCTCTAGCAACTGGGCCAATTTGAACTCGTGACTCCAGTTGTGGTAGTCAATATTAATACTTGCTGAGCTACCGAGGCACCTGGGAGCATTATGTTTCAATAATTCAACGGCCCAATATCAATTGTTGGATCATGGTTACCACACCTCAAGAAATTTTTTCACTACTTTTTTATGCCACAGATTCTGCATACTGCTTTGAAACAGCTGCTTTTATGCATGTATTGGAGTAACAAGGTATGCTGTGTGTGTGTGTGTGTGTGTGTGTGTGTGTGTGTGTGTGTGTGTGTGTGTGTGTGTGTTAGAGAGAAAGACCTCCTGTGAGTGTAATTATTACCTGTCTGCTACGGCTCTCCTCAGCTTTATATGCCAGTAACATTGCTTCAAATCGCAACTCAATTAGTCCAACAACTTCTCGGTAGAAGGGTGGTAGCGTTGCCATTTTTTTATGTAGCTTTTCAGTTGCTAAACTGCTTTATTAACCTTTTCGCATGTGAGTTTCCACTTTTTTAGCACCGAAAGTGGCTAGAATGAGTGATGGAAGGAATGGGGGAAGGATCAAGTGGGCTGAATAGTTTGTATATTTTTTGTTTGGCATCAGAAAACATGGCCGCATCACTGCATCAAAACAGTGCACTCCGATGGTTACAGCTTTAAACTTTTATTTAATGCTTGTTTGAATGTTTGTAACATTTAAAAATAAAGATATTGTGATGTTGAAAAGACTATTTGAGCAGCTGGTTAATTATGAAAACTGCTTCAGTCTCTCTTTTGCTGGTAAACAGTAGCACTAATGCAGATCCCAATGGTTAGATTGCACGTGCAAAAGGGTTAAATCTCAGGGGTGCATTGACATCAAGTATCTGTGTGTTGCCTGCTAGTGTGTGTGTGTTTGCCCTTACAAAAAAAAAATGTGTCAAATTTGTCTCTTGTTATTTTCACATGCAAGTGAGCTTTTGATTCACCGCAAATGTTTGCAGCTCTTCACCGGTAGTGGTGAACCTCCTGCAAACCTTTGGTAACAATGGACAATTTGCCACAAAGTTAATTTGCATGTGGAAATTATCAGTAGCGAATTTGTGGCAAATTTGCCACGAACTCTCGATTTTCACAAAGCAGCACACATAACTGAGTTATTCTTGTTGCTTAGCAACATTCTGTTTACTGCCAGGGACTATTTTCTGGCGAAAGGATTATTTAATGATTTTTATTTTATAATTTTGCTGTATTAGCCTGTACAACTCTTAAATAACTAACAGTTTGGTAAAGTGATATGGAACCATTATGCTGTCATGACTGGATACTACTTCATAGCTGTAGAACGTCAGAATCAAGCATTCAAACATCACTGTGGTATAAATAATTACCATTATAATTTATGGCAGATACAGCTGCCAGCTTTTTGTTTGTTTGTTTGTTTCCTTTTTTGTAAATTTAACAGGACTTATTTATTTTACAGTGGCAGTGTTCGCTTAGATGGCAATGTAATAACCTCTTCTGGGATTTATCACAATGAACAATCAGAACAAAATTCATAATACTCTATTCTCTAATTTTTCTGTCCTAATTCTTGATAAATTAGAAATATTGCATAGTAATATTCCACAACATGCCACGCGTTATACTTATATGGTATTTTTATGCATGACATGAAGCAGAGGCACCAATGTTCAATACATAATAAAAAAATTTTGGCTTGAGACCAAGGCAACCAGAGCAGATCAGACGGAAAGCCATGAGACCAGGGAGACCAGAGCAGATCAGGCAGACGACCGAGAGACCAAGGAGACCAGAGCAGATCAGACGGATGGCCAGGAGATCAGGAAGACCAGAGCAGATTTGGTGGATGACCGAGAGACCAAGGAGACCAGAGCAGATCAGGTGGACGGCCATAAGACCAAGGAGACCAGAGCAGAATAGGCAGATGGTCAAGAGACCAGAGTATATCAGACAGATGGCAAGGAGACCCAGAAGACCAAAGCAGATCAGGCGGATGGCCAGGAGACCAAGGAGACCAGAGCAGATCAAGCGACGGTCAGGAGACCCAGAAGACCAGAGCAGATTAGGCGGAGCCGTGACAGGTTCGAAGGGTGATGCAGTGTAAGGCGGAGCCATAGGAGGCTCGAGGGGCAGAGCCGTGGAAGGTGGAGCCATGGGAGGCTCGAGGGGCAGAGCCTCTCGTCTGGGACGAATCGTGGCAGGTTCAAGGCTAAGAGTCCAGGATGACTGGGAAATGACCTCAGTGGTCATGAACAACTCGAGAGCGACTTCTGTGGTCATGGGCATGGACAGAGACTCGGAAATTACCTCTGTGGTCGTGGGCCTGGAATGAGACTTGGGAACGACCCCTGTCGTTGTGGGCATAGACAGAGACTTGGGTACGACCTCTGTGGTCGTAGGCATGGACTGAGATTCGGGAATGACCTCTGTGGTCGTGGGTGTAGACAGACAATCTGGAACGACCTCTGTGGTTGTGGGCATGGGTTGAGACTTGGAAACGACCTCTGTGGTCGTAGGCATGGACTGAGATTTAGAGCCGACCTCTGTGGTCATGGGTGTAGAAAGGGTTGGGCAACTATTTTGGTAAAGGGGCCAGATCAGGCTTTAAGTAGTGCATGGGGGGCCATATTGTATTCCTTTTGAGATACAATGTTCTGCATTGTTTTGGTTTTTGTAACTTTTAAGCCTTGAAATAGTTGTGTACTAAATTTATGAAGTGTATCTGTGACTAATGGGACTATTCTGCAATTGCCTACATTATTGTATTGCTCTACAAAGGTAGAAACCTTTCTATCAGGCATTAAAAAATGAAATAAAGGCAGAGCTTCTAAATGTGACCATCTCTACTTCCCTGTTCATTTGTTATTCATTTGAACAATCTCTACATCAGGGGTCTGTTTTAATAAAAAAAAAATTATAGAACTTTTAATGTTTGGGCAAAGCAGGCGAGTTTACTTATTTATTTCTAAAACATTACCCGTTTACATGCTAAAAGGGTCATGATGTGGGTCTCCTCGATGGTTTGACTTTCAGCACACAACTGAATAACACAGGCTGCATGACTATCATACAGGTGCGTAGGGACTTCAACATTTCTAAATTGCACAAATAAAAAATACAAATAAGTCTCTCGCTTGCTTTTGCTCGATGTCGAGATCTACTTTTATATTAAATTTAATCACCGAGAAGGTTTACCTGCAAAGTAGCACCAAACAACACAAGAAGTCTCAAGAATGGACATGGAGTAGCCATATAACTCTTTTCCTTGAGCAGAATATTGCACTACAGATCGCTAAATTTGTTCAAAGGGGAAAGCGAGATGTGCGTGCATGGTTGCCAGATTGCACAAAATAAGTATAACATTAGGCAGAATATTTCCAATTTGTGCAAGTATAAATCTCAAACCGGGGGTGCTGCATCTGTTATCTGGCAACCCTGAGCATGTTAAACGCTTTTGGAGACACATTAGATTCCAATGCATGTTAACTGAAAAATCCAATGAAAAATAAAAACGCAGGCCACATTAAACCATGTGGAGGGTTTGATATGGCCCGTGGCCTATGTCTGGTGTAGACAGACACTCGGGAATGACCTATGTGGTTGTGGGATTGGACAGAGTCTCGGAGACTACCTCTGTGGTGGTGGGCATGGACAGAGACTTGGAAACAACTTCTGTGGTTGTGGGCATGGACAGAGACTTTGAAACAACGCTTGTGGTCATGCAAATGGGAAGCGAATCTGAGATGACATCTGTGGTCGTGAACATGGGCAAAGACTTGGAAATGACCTCCGTGGTCATGTACATGGGCAGAGACATGGAAGCAAAGCCTTTCTGCTTCTCCTCCTCTGAGAGGCCGTGGTCATGTACATGGGCAGAGATTTGGAAGCGAAGCCTTTCTGTTCCTTCTCAGGAAGGCTGAAGTTGACTGGCTCTGGGATGGACGAGGCTGGCACCGCTCACTCTGGGATGGGCGAAGCTCTTTGGCACTGGCAGGCATGGGATTTGGCTCAGCTCGTTGGCCGCGGCAGGCGTGGGTGTCAGCTCGGCTCGTTGGCCATGGCAGCGGAGTGGCTGTGACATGGGATGGAGCAGACTCAGATGTGGCTGTGACGTGGAGAAGACTCCGGTGTGGAAGACTCAGTAACCGGAACCGGGATTGAGAAATGAGGTTCCTCTGAAGCGAGTGTCCCTAAGATTAGCCTTACATACTCCTCCCACGTGTAGTCTCCAGTCTCAGTCAATTCCCTCCTTCGGCATGTTGGGAGTCCAATTCTGTAAATGGATTTCAGGGTTTCATCATCAAATCATGTGTAAACTGCAATGGTGAAGAAGAAATGGGTGCATTCCCTTATAGATAAGTCTGCCTGGCTCAGCTGAGTGAAGTATGCCGCTAAATCCATTTTTTGCAGTCAGTTGTTCTGTAACGTGCAAAGGGAAACACAAGAGCTAGATTTAGATATTCAAAATGAAACTGGAAAAATGCCTGAGCAGACTGACAGGTTCACATTGTGACATTGTAAGTCACCTGCGGGTTAAATGGAAGAACTTTATTTGCCCTTAATACTGTGGGGAGGGATAAAGACAGAAAGAAAATCAATCTGGACTCTTGTCCTCTGGTAAAGACTGGAATTCTCTCAACAGATATCCTGATTGTGTGACTGAACTGTGGAGGAATTACACATGAAGGGCCAGGGTTTGTTTTAAATGAGATTTGATTATGACAGAATGAGGTTTGTTAAATATTTGCAGTGAACATGAGCTATGTAATTTTTATCAAGAGAATTTCCATGATGGGGTTTGTTCTTTTTACAAATGTTTTTAATCATACTGAACATTTTTTTTTTTTTTCAGATTTAATGAATTCCCTTACAGAACATCTAGAGTTCTGTCAAATTAGTTGTAAATGACATGAGCCAGCTTTTAGCTTGCAGTGCCAAAAACCATCATTGATCAGTCTGCTAACCACTAGTCATGGCTCTGAACTATTTCAAGTTATTTCACTTTAAAGAGCCACATTTCTCTCAAACGACAGTTTCTCAAATAACGTAATATACAGGTGCTGGTCATATAATTAGAATATCATCAAAAAGTGGATTTCAGTAATTCCATTCAAAAAGTGAAACTTGGATATTATATTCATTCATTACACACAGACTGATATATTTCAAATGTTTATTTCATTTAATTGAAAACTGACAACTAATGAAAATCCCAAATTCAGTATCTCCGAAAATTAGAATATTACTTAAGACCAATACAAAAAAAGGATTTTTAGAAATGTTGGCCAACTGAAAATTATGAACATGAAAAGTATGAGCATGTACAGCACTCAATACTTAGTTGGGGCTCCTTTTGCCTGAATTACTGCAGCAATGTGGCGTGGCATGGAGTCGATCATTCTGTGGCACTGCTCAGGTGTTATGAGAGCCCAGGTTGCTCTGATAGTGGCCTTCAGCATTGTTGGGTCTGGCGTATCGCATCTTCCTCTTCACAATACCCCATAGATTTTCTATAGGGTTAAGGTCAGGCGAGTTTGCTGGCCAATTAAGAACAGGGATACCATGGTCCTTAAATCAGGTACTGGTAGCTTTGGCACTGTGTGCAGGTGCCAAGTCCTGATGGAAAATGAAATCTGCATCTCAATAAAATTGGTCAGCAGCAGGAAGCATGAAGTGTTCTAAAACTTCCTGGTAGATGGCTGCGTTGACCTTGGACCTCAGAAAACACAGTGGACCAACATCAGCAGATGACATGGCACCCCAAACCATCACTGACTGTGGAAACTTCACACTGGACTTCAAGCAACGTGGATTCTGTGCCTCTCCTCTCTTCCTCCAGACTCTGGGACCTTGATTTCCAAAGGAAATGCAAAAAATTTACTTTCATCAGAGAACATAACTTTAGACCACTCAGCAGCAGTCCAGTCCTTTTTGTCTTTAGCCCAGGCGAGACGCTTCTGACACAGTGTCTTGTTCAAGGGTGGCTTGACACAAGGAATGCGACAGCTGAAACCCATGTCTTACATACGTCTGTGCGTGGTGGTTCTTGAAGCACTGACTCCAGCTGCAGTCCACTCTTTGTGAATCTCCCCCACATTTTTGAATGGGTTTTATTTCACAATCCTCTCCAGGGTGCGGGTATCCCTATTGCTTTTACACTTTTTTTTTACCATATTTTTTTCTTCCCTTCGCCTCTCTATTAATGTGCTTGGACACAAAGCTCTGTGAACAGCCAGCCTCTTTAGCAATGACCTTTTGTGTCTTGCCTTCCTTGTGCAAGATGTCAATGGTCATCTTTTGGACAGCTGTCAAGTCAGCAGTCTTCCCCATGATTGTGTAGCCTACAGAACTAGACTGAGAGACCATTTAAAGGCCTTTGCAGGTGTTTTGAGTTAATTAGCTGATTAGAGTGTGGCACCAGGTGTCTTCAATATTGAACCTTTTCACAATATTCTAATTTTCTGAGATACTGATTTTGGGGTTTTCATTAGTTGTCAGTTATAATCATCAAAATTAAAAGGAATGAACACTTGAAATATATCAGTCTGTGTGGAATGAATGTATACATTATACAAGTTTCACTTTTTGAATGGAATTACTGAAATAAATCAACTTTTTGATGATATTCTAATTATATGACCAGCACCTGTATAATATGTATTTAATAATGTACTGTATATGTTTTCCCATAAATAAACCTGTGCCTGCTCAATACCACAGCCATCAATCGAGACACTCGAGCAATTAGTTTCACAGTATAAATTTTGATGCTTTAAATATGGATTAGATGCCAATGTGTTGCACACAAGACAACTTCACAGGAAGCCTTTAAAGATTAGAGCCTTTCAGTGATAAAAGAGTCATTACTGGCAAGGAAAGGAGTTTTTCTATCACCACATCTTACCAATGTGTGATTGCACTTTCCATGTAATCATGTTCAAATATTTTACCACATGAATTAAAATGTGTTAAATGTTTTTTTTTATTAATACTTTATTATTTAATGTCACGTTTATGTGTTTTGTTCTTGTTTTCATGTCTTTTATATTCAAGTTTAGTTCCTGTTCAGGTCATGTGATCTTGTCATGTGTTTCCCCTGTTCATGTGTCTTGTTTTTATTGGTTCGTTGTTTAATTACTTTGTTATCATGTTTATAGTTTAGTCTTGTCATTGGTCATCTTTGTCATGTGTTCTCCCATGGCCAAGTATTTAAGCTCTCATGTTTTCATTATCCATTGTCAGGTATTGTGAATGTAACTTTGATAGATAGTTCATGTGAAGTTTATGTCAAGTCAAGTTCATGTTTTATTCACGTTTTAAGTTAGGGTTTTTGGATATCACGTTTGTTAATAAAATTGCATTTGGATTCTTCCCGTATACCTCATCGCTCAACATCGTTACAGAATCCATGACCAAACCATGAACCCAGCATTCCGACTCCTGTGCCTAAGTCAGGGGAATATATCCTTGAAGGAAAATGTGGGGGACTTCTGCACTCTGTGACTTTAATGTGATTGCCCTCAAGGACTGTTTCCGCTTTGGATTGAGTGAGCCAATCTATTTTTTTGATGCCTGGTGGTCGCAGCCCCCTCAATCTTGGTCAGTATATCGACCGTGTCCTGCAGATTACTGGTTCTACATACACTGTGGGGGAGGCGGATACCAAACCGGAGTCCCCCGTCATGGTCGACGAGCCAGCGTCCCCCGTCATGGTCGACGAGCCAGCGTCCCCCGTCATGGTCGACGAGCCAGCGTCCCCCGTCATGGTCGACGAGCCAGCGTCCCCCGTCATGGTCGACGAGCCAGCGTCCCCCGTCATGGTCGACGAGCCAGCGTCCGTGCCTGCCACGGTTAACGAGCCATCGCAAATGCCTGGAGCCTCAACCGTCCCAGAGCAAGCTGTGCCAGCCTTCTGCCTCCCGGAAGAGGAGGAGGAGGAGAAAGGCTTCTGTTTCCAAGTCAAGTCAAGTCAAGTCAATTTTATTTGTATAGCGCCTTTCACAACACACATCGTTTCAAAGCAGCTTTACAGAAGTTCAGCATTAACAGACGATAAAAATGTAATGTCTATAAAGTCGATAAATCATCATCCTTGTGCAGGGCTCCAAACTGCGACTAAAAATGGTCGCATTTGTGACCAAATAAATTTATTTGTGAGTGTAATTTCTGTCAAGGTCGCCATTGGCGACAGTAAAAGTTTACTCCCTTTTGATTTTAAAATTTGCATTACATTTCCCGAGATACATAACAAAAGTTTATATCAAAGAAATAGCGGGGAAAACGGAGTTCATTGCAGGAACTAACAATTTCAAAAAAGAGACTGTTAGAAAACACGGTGACAGTAACAAGCATAAAAATGCACGTGATCACAAAATTGCGAAGAATGCTCCACAGACTACACTGTTAGCGAGCTGCGGGACGAAAAGGAATGGATGGAGTTAAAAAAATTGAAAATATTTGGCGCCTGTTTTTCCCCCTGTAGGAGCCATTGGCTCCTTAATTGATTTTTTTTTTTTGTTTGGAGCCCTGTTGTGGAATTAGATAAGATATGATTCTTTATCGTGTTTAAAAATAATTAAATAATAATTGTATTAATAACCCCAGTGAGCAAGCCGAAGGCGACTGTGGCAAGGAACGCAAAACTCCAAAAGATGATTGTTAATGGAGAAAAATAACCTTGGGAGAAACCAGACTCACTGTGGGGGCCAGTTCCCCTCTGGCTAACATCATGAATAATGTAAATAAGAATTATTTATAGTCAAAAAACATGATTTAAAAAATTATTAAACTTGTTAAGTGCTAAGGGTCAGTATTTAGACAGTGAATGTGTTTGAACTGCAAGATTAGTGACCAGTGTCTTTGAAGTCCATCCTTGATTAAATTCCAGAAGTTCACTTAGATGCAATTATCCTTGTTTGGCTGATGAAGGCTTTTGTTGGCAATAATTAGTCTATGTATCCCATTTTAAGATCCTTGTCCATGGTGATGGGGCATCTGAAGTCTCCGTGAGAGGCTGGATACAAACTGGAGCTGACGAACGCTATTTACCTCGGGACTGGCGTCCCGAGATAACAGCAGAAAAGCAGATGGGAAATAATTAGCATAGCTGATGTTCATAATATTAATGCATTATAACTGATTCAGCAGTAGTATAAAAAGTTAGCATTATGTGAATGCTTGGTTAAAGAGATGTGTCTTTAATCTAGTTTTAAACTGGGACAGCGAGTCTGAGCCTCGAACAATATCGGGAAGGTTATTCCAGAGTTTAGGAGCTAAATGTGAGAACGCCCTCCCTCCATTAGTGGACTTAGATATCCTAGGTATGACCAGAAGCCTCGAATTTAGTGATCTTAAAGAGCGCGATGGATTGTATGGCGATAGAAGATCCGTTAAATACACAGGAGATAAACCATTTAGGGCTTTATAGGTCAGTAGTAATACTTTGTAATTGATACGGAACTTAATTGGTAGCCAGTGTAGAGATGATAAAATCGGTGTTATGTGATCATATTTTCTTGACCTAGTAAGAACTCTAGCGGCTGCATTTTGGACTAACTGTAGCTTGTTTGTTGAGGATGCAGGGCAACCAGCTAATAAAGCATTACAGTAATCTAGTCTCGAGGTCATGAATGCATGAACTAACTTTTCTGCATCAGAAACAGATAGCATGTTACGTAGCTTAGCAATGTTTCTAAGGTGGAAAAAGGCTGTTCTCGTAACAGATGAAATATGATTTTCGAAAGTCAAGTTGCGGTCTAGTATAACACCCAGGTCTTTTACTGTAGTGGATAATGTAACAGGACATCCTTCTAAATTAAAGTTGTATTGTAAGGGATTTTGTGGGTAGTTTTTTGGACCAATAAGTAATACCTCCGTTTTATCGGAATTTAATAACAGGAAATTACGCGTCATCCAACATTTTATATCTTTAAGACACTCTGTCAAGTTAGATAAGTTAATGTTTTCATCTGGTCGTGATAAGATATATAATTGAGTGTCATCAGCATAACAGTGGAAATTAATTCCATGTTTTCTTATAATTTTACCAAGTGGTAGCATATATATTGAGAATAATAGAGGGCCTAACACAGATCCTTGTGGCACTCCATAGTCTACTGACGTTATTTTTGATTTTTCCCCATTTAAACAGACAAAATGGTAACGGTCTGATAAGTACGATCTAAACCAGCTTAATGCCTGTCCTCAGCCCATGTTCACAACCACAGTGGTTATTTCCTAGTCTCAGCAAGCCTCCCATGGCTTTACCCCTCGAGCCTCCCACAGCTTTGCGTTTCACGACTTTTCCCCATCATGGCCGCCAAGCCCGAGTTCCACGTCATGGCCGCCAAGCCCGAGTTCAGCGTCAGCTCCAGGCCATGTCGCTGCCACACCTCAGCCTGCTCCAAGCCATGTCGCAGCTGCACCTCAGTCTGTCACAATAATACCTCAGTCTGCTTCATGCCATTTCACAGCCAAGTCTCAGACTACTCCATGCCATGTCACAAGCATGCCTCTGCTCCACGGTCCAGGCCCGCCTCTGCTCCACAGTCCAGGCCCGCCTCTGTTCCACAGTCCAGGCCACCCTCCACTCTACGAGTCATCATCTACGCCTACCATGGCCAAGTCAGTATACCATGTTTCCATGTTGCCCCCCCCCCCAAATGTGAAGTCCCATGCCCACTTATTCATTAAAGAATAATTCACCCAAAAATGTCAATTTACTCACCCTCATTTCGTTCCAAATCTATATGACTATCTTTCTTCTGCAGAACACAAAGTAGAGTCCTGTTGGCTGAATTCAATAAAATAGCAGTGCATAGGGACTCACTTTAATGGTTAATAAAGCACCCAAAAGCATTATAAAAGTAGTCCAAACAACTCATGCATCAAACAGTCATTTCAAATAATTGATAAACAACATACACAGTGCTGAATCCAATATGTCGGTGATAGCGATAACATCAAGCCTCTTTGGTTTTTGTGTGTTTTGTGACCAGACGTCATGTGATGGAGAGAATTTCTCATTTTTGGGTGAACTATTCCTAAAGACTTTGCAAACAATATTAGAGTTTTGTGATTTGAGTCTATGGTTGTAACAAGGGTGACGTTGCTGAAAATGTTTACTATATTTTTAAGCATTTTCACAATGTTCAGTATATATCTTGATTTTTTTAATGTAATTGCTCTTAAATGTCTTAAAGTATTAGGCATTAATGTTTTATGTAAGAACAAACAGTACAATCTAGTTGAAAGTTCTAGCTAAAGATGATGAAGGCATGTTTTTCACACTGTTTTCCACCTGAATGATCAGAAGAATAAAATTTTTATTTGAATGACACCAAATATAACAAAAGCCTATAGCAATTGTAATGACTTTGGTTGGGGGGGGTTGAACCTTTTGTTTTTATGTCATATTTTTATTGTGAAATCTTCTCAATGGTTCATATATTCGTGACTTATATTTTGAAAGCTCTTGTTTCCTGACTTAATTTTCCATTTCCCTTGATTTGTTTCCAGGTGGGTCTTGTTAATGATTCTGGTTGCCTCATTAGCCCTTGAGCATTGACTCATGTTTCTATCCTTTGTGAGGTTTTGTCCTTGTCTGGATGTTGTTTT
Organism: Moxostoma hubbsi; assembly: GCA_032164185.1. Lineage (NCBI taxonomy): Eukaryota > Metazoa > Chordata > Actinopteri > Cypriniformes > Catostomidae > Moxostoma > Moxostoma hubbsi. Next base: position 3,455,378 of record JAVLUX010000163.1, on the reverse strand, counting down.
TGGTGAGTTTTGGTTCCTGTTTTGTTGTGATTCTCGTGTCTTTGATATTTATTTTTTTTTATGGAATAAAGCTGCACTTAGATCCCACAATTCCAGAGATTCCCAGCATGAAAATAATAAAGCGCAATACCTTCCTAGATTTTTATTTTACCATTTAATACAGGAAAAATACAATACAGTGAAAACGTGTTGCTAGATCAGAGATTCCCTTTCTTATCAGTTTATTGAGACTTATTAACGAATGAAACCAATTTTTGAGAGGTCTTTCACGTAGAACAGCTTCTTGTTTTTGTTTATTTTATATATATATATATATATTATACCATTGGTCCAAACCTGTTGGACTTTCTTTAGTTGAATACAAGATTTTGGGAGGATTTTAAGGACTGACTGTTGACATTCACTTTCATTGTATAGAAAAAGAGCTTTGTCTATATCCCTCAATTTCTCCTTGTGTGTTCCACAGAAGTAAAGTAAAACAAATCTGGAACAAAATAAGGGTGAGTAAATTACAAGATTTAAATTTTTTTGGTCAACTAAACCGTGTAAATTTAAATGAGGCAGCACTATTAAAACATCCAACATTTCCATACTTGCAAGTCGTAAAGCAAGGACCGATTGTGAAACTAAATATAATGAAGCTTTTAAAAACTTAATGGCCAATTAAAAAGCTTGTTCCCTTTTAAGGCAAATGCCAGTCCGTTTTCCACGTTTTCTTTCTTGTCCTTTAATCATCCTACATTTTTTTTTTTTTTTTTTTTTTAAACTGCCATCCTGCTGCAAAAAAAGCTCCTACAGTGTCTCTCCACACAGAGGATTATCAAATTATGTAGAACATCGCTTTCAGCCAGGACATTTGTCAGCCATCTGGTCTGCATCTAAGATGCGGTCTACATTTTACTGTCCATCCAAAAATAAAGACCATACTTTATGTCAGTGTGAATATTTGAAAGCTTTACTTTTATTAATGTGCCCTGCATTCACCTGTATTTTCTCTCATTCTATACATATAGGTCTTTACAATGCATAACGTTGGATATCCTGCCCTGGAACAAGAAGCACATATGGTATGCAGTTTTTGGAAAATAATTAAGAAAATTCACAACATTTCTGGTACAAAATATATGTTAGATGTGGCCTTATCTAACTGCTCTCCATCACAATGCACTTCTGTGGTATTTCAATGAAAAGGAGGTCGTTTTCATTTTGTCTTAATGGATGGGTTGCCATGGCTCTTATTAGGAAACACTCTGCTCTGCCATTAAGGGTGGTGGAATGGAATTAAATCTCTGTTAATGCACATCCATGAACTTAAAGAGCCAATCTCTCGAATGTGTGTACTTGTGCATGCTTTGCATAGTAAAACCAACTTGCCCCATTTTACATAAAGCACAAATGTGTCACGTTTATGATATGTACATCTTCAGATCCTCAAGGGGGTCCTGTGGCAAACAACCATGTGTGGCAAACAACCATGTTCGGCACACTTAAACAAATGAGGTTTGTCATCTTCCAGCTGTCCAGTTAGTATACTGGGCTCTTGAGGATCGAAAATATTTTCTTTGTTTCATATTTGATTTCAGAACTTTGCCCAAGGTTAAATGAGATTTATTTTTCTGCAAAGCTGGCGTTGTAGTGCATGATAATGGCATTGTAGTATTTGCACGATGGCTGTTTATGACATTGTCATGTTTATTGAAGGGGTGTAGGAAAACTTTAAAAGTGAATCGTAACGGCTGACTTCCACAATCCCATTTCAGTTCCACCCTGAAATACTTTTACAGACATATGTAGTCGGTATTCGTCTTTTGACATTCAGTGTCAAGAAAACGTACATGAACCCTTTAGAATTACCTGCATTTATGTATAAATTTGATCATCTAATTTACAGTCTGTTTGAACTAATAAGTCACATTCTTGTACATATAGAAAATAGAGGTTTTAGAAAGTATAGTAAGTCAGTAATTTGATTATGTATGTGTATAAGTCATTTGCAATGGATTAATTTTTAAAGTAATTTACCCAACACTGTAGGCTAGTTCAGATATAACCTATTTTTATCATGAGAGCTGTATGACACAATAACAAAAAGGATCTCAATTAGCATGACAGCATAACCCTTTTTCAACTTAAACACCCTAATTTATGTATATCGAAAACCGTGTTAAACAGCAGCATTTAATGAAATATTTAGTTATATTAAACAATATAGAGTAGAGTGAATAATTTTTGAACAGCTTGACTGTCAAGCTGCGTGTGCAAGGCAATGCGGCAGCAAAAACATTGATTTAGTGTTGCCATGCTACCATTTGGAAAAAGTAGATGTTATTGGAAACAGCTGAACTACTGCTAATATGTTGGTAGCAACACTACTATTTAGTTACTCCCAAAAACTAGACACCAGGGAACACAGAATTTGGTAGTCGTCAAAGTAATAAGGCTTAATTTAATATCTTAAAAATCATCAAAACTTTCAATATTTGTGTGGATGTAAACTGCATCTGAATTGCCTTTTTGTTTTTCATGGGGGAATTTTTGGCCGAAGTATAATTCTGTTAGTGGAGCACAATGAGGGACGTTGTTGGGGGCTGAAAAAATTGGCAAATATACCGGTTCATTAACAGGCAGGATATAAGGGCAGTGGTGCAGGATAAACTGGATGTGAGGGCAGTGGTGCAAGAAGGGCAGAACCCACACACATACAACATACATCAAATGTGCAGACTTTTCACCAAGGAAACACACTAAAGAGCCCCTCGGTCTACAGCCATGAATCTGTATTTGCTGGGCCGTGGAAATTCGTCCAAGTGTAACCAGTGACTTTGGTCTTCTGTTATTTGAGATGGTAGTACTGCATTGAGAGCAGCACTCGCATGCAAAATTCTGATTGCATTGAGATGACAAATAGTAACCATTCTGGCCTGTTTCCCTAATTTTGTAATCGGGTAACAGTGGATACGTCATTAACTATAAATTTTAATGCTTTTATTACAGATTCACCCATGTTTACACTTTTAATGTGATTAGCTTCCATGGTAGCTTGCCTCATAGAATGTTGGACTCGGAAGACTGTGGTTCGAGACCAGTTAAGCACACAGATCTCAATTGGCTAGGATTAGGTTAAAGGTTTGGGAGGTTCGTTTTACTCAAAACAACGAACCTTTAAAAACCTATACCGTTTTTCTTGAATGTAATTTTGTTTTGCAAAAATTGTAATGAGACAAGGCTGGATTTTTACAATATTCTTATGACTAGTTTGTGATTTGTATTGGACTGGCTAACGAGTCACCATTTTTTGGGAAAAACCTTTTGGAATAGTGATAAGGATACAAAAATTTATGAAAATGCTGGTAAACATCATTGCATCATGTACTGGGAAACATCATGAAACATTGTTGTCATTATTTTTTTTTAATTTGCATTTTCAAACATAATTGCAATCAAGATTAATCTATTCCAGAATCCGCATAGAATGCCTTGTTGCCTAATTTTTCCTGTGGCAATAGTTCACAAAAAATATAAAATGGTAACGCTTTATAATAAGGTTGTATTTGTTAACATTAATTCACTAAATTAGTTAAACTAATAATGAACAAGAATTTTACAGCACTTATTTAAGTGTAAGTTCACTCTGTTCTTTACACACAACTATCATATAGCTTTAGAAGACTTGAAACATGCACATTAGTAGTATTGACTACTTGTATAGTCTATTTTTAAGTAGAGGTAGACGATGTATTGCTTTTACTGCTTAATCGGTACCAAAATTGCTTTTTGGAACTATCGTTTTTTGGCAAAAATCAATGTTAATAGTTGCCGATAGTTTTCTCATTTTCGTCATTTCAAAATGGTGTGTGTGTGTGTGTGTGTGTGTGTGTGTGTGTGTGTGTGTGTGTGTGTTCTGGCTTTTTATGTCATTTCAAAATAAGAGTTCCTGATGTGTGGTGTTTTGTGTGCTTGTTTATATTTAAAAGTCCCATGTTATGCACCAAATCTTCATTTTGTTTTCTGGTTAATATTGGGATTTTGGGTGAACAAAATCTGCATTTGGGATTTTATTCATTTTGGACTCTGTCTTTGCCCGCCATATTAATAATATTTTTTTTTTAGCATCTTTAAATCGAAATTTAAAAGCTATCGGCAGATTAATCGGTTATCGGCCTTTCCCACCACCTCCGTTATTGGTATCGGCAAAATACACTGTCAGTCGATATTTACTTTTGAGCATATTTTGTCATTTCCGGAGCTAGAGTTCACACACACTTTTTCATTGTATGCAAAAGAGGCTGTGGTCATCATTATAAAGTGTCTAATTGACTTCAGTCTGACTTGCACAACTTTAAGCAAACAGAGGGGAAGATGTCTTGCCAAAGAGGGCTAGAATTGCAGTATAGAGTGATACCTTTTAAGCTACTTAATTCTTGATGAAAATCGATGCTCGTTGGTGTCGGAGCAGCAAATGGATGAAACGTGAAACCACTGAAGCAGAAAAAGTGAAGAGGCTAAAATTATTCTAGAATCCTTCTAGCATCATAGTGGTTTCTTATTAATAGCTTCCAATTGACAAAAACTTTTGACTTTCAAGCTTTTTAAAATGTTCTCTCTCCCCAAAACATTTAACAGATTACAGAGATCTTGGTCTGTAATTTTAATTTTTTGTTCTATTAAAATTACTGTTTTAGTATAATAGCATTGGAATTACACCGTAATGAGCAGTGCAAGATAAGGCATCTAATTTTGTTCCATTAAATGTTCTTTCATTGAGCCCTAACAGTAACCCTGCAACATGAATGAGCCTTTAGAATACAGTATCGTCCCTTTTTTATGAGTGTTTCCAATTTCCCCATACAACCAACCTGGACCATTTTTGCTAAATTACTTTTAGGTGGCTTGTTCGTATCGCGGCAGTTTTCTGGTGAAATAAACACGAGGCGCTATAGCAACAATGACCCTTTTACACAAAACAAGTAAAACGGCATATCACTTCATAAACACATACTTTTCGCTTTGCTCCTCACACAATTCTATCTTATCAAAACACTAACTATAGCGTATGACTTGTAAGGTGGTATGATTCCTGAAAAAGCTCAAGTTGACCCGTGAGCCGAAAGTGTTTTTCGGGATGGGATCTATCGGATGGGTTTAGGGTAGGGAGGTAGGTTTTGTTGATTTAAAACTTGATAGACCATTAAACTTAACTATCTGTTTGGGAGACATTTTTACTTGCTTTCAGCTCCACACGGTGGACGTCTCACCTCAGAACTGCTGCGATACATGTAGCGAACCACATAATATTTCCACCACAGGCACATAGTTTTCATAGACCATTTCAAGATGGTTTAAAGAAGTGACGTCTTTTTGTTCATTGAACATTTTCTGCTTGACGCAAACTCAGACTGCATCCCAAACTGGATAAATCGCCCTCTGAAGGGCACTTTGAAGGGAGAACAATCATGAAAGTCATGCTGCAAGATTGCTTCAAACTGAATTTCCAATAAAATGACTTAAAAAGTGAGTTCTGAATGATCCTTATTTTTGAGCCCCACAACTTTTGTGACATTTCAAAGCTCTCGCATTGGATGGTAAAGTCTTTGAATGGTATAGGGCAAAGGTATGATCACTTCTGAATGGAACGCACCATTCAAAATAACAGCGGGAGGCGCTTCATTCATAGTGACTTCAACATGATTAACTCACTAACATTAGCAGAACTGTCATTAAATGCCATTATTAAAATGTGAACCGTGTTGTTCGGTGGCTGGATGCTCCCTGGATGCCTGGAACTAACTTAAGATTTCCAAAAAAAAGCAACTACAAATGGACGCATGAACCGCTTCAGTGAAGCGAGACAGCTGGATGGATATGCGGTAATATCAACTCAAGCCACATATTTTATCTCTGGTAGGTGAATGAAAATTCAAGCCAACTAATTTTAAGTTTGAGAAGTAAAGCTCTAAAAGTGACTATCGCTCCCATTATAATGAACGAAGCTGCACAAGTAATAAACTTTTTTACATTTAGTCATTTAGAAGACTCTTATCCGGAAGAAAGAGGCAAAAGTATTTTCTTCATAAAAAAAATTCAAAATCCTTATCTTGTCCACTGTATTGAACTGCTTCATCAGTTATAACAGGAGCAATCCAATATCCCCAATGTCCCATTAAGGAAATAATTGTGAGCATCTAAACTGAAACGCATTCATCGCATCTCGCATAAACGCACTCACTATCAACAACCATGTTTGATGTTCTTTGAGAAAATGTGTTGATTCAGAGTCTAATTTAAAGGGTCCAGTAATGACACCATTGTTTATTTTCAGTTTTTGCAAATATCTTGTTTGGTCTGCTATCTAGACTTCAAAAAGGACATGCTAGTAATTTTAGCTGCTACCGGAAATGCTTCAGGGCCAGATATGCGCAGTAGCGTTCTAATTCCTTTGTCCTCCTATTGTTTACGTCCCTGAAATGGTCTATAATTAGGTTGCATTTGAATCTGGTTGAGTTGGTTATTGAATGACCAATCAAGTCATCAAGAAAAGGAAGTCAAGATGGTAAGATTAAAGACAACGTATTTAGGACAAATGTTCTGCCAAGCAAACACCATATCAGGAGTTTATCACCTTTTGCAGTGCATGAAAATGGTGTGCTGTGGATGGATGCCCCAAAAAAACTCAACTCTCTAGCTAACATTAGAGTCTCAGGCCATTTCAAAATGTATTACAGTGCCAAGCAATGGCTTCTGGGGCATGAAGCATAAAGCTGCACACATGCATGTATTCATGATCCAAGCCAGTCATTTAAAGCCTTTGTGCTGTTCTTCAAATATCTTAATATTACCTTTTGTTGAAAAGAAAATGTTTCTTGCATTTAAAACAAGATTTGGAACAACATGACGGTAAGTAAACAATAATAGAATTTTCACTTTGGGGTGAACTATCAGTTTAATATTTGAATCAACCAATCATAGCTCTAGACCTAACCTTAGTCCCACCCCTCAAGACAGAGTGCATCTTTTCAAGCATGTTTCATGTTTGCTTTGTAATTATCTATAACTAACTGTAATTAATGGTATTTTCTAAAATGAACTTCTACAGATTAAAAGGTATGTTTCCCTGATAGCACACCTACGTCACCTAGACATCTATTTGATGTGTGCGTTTACATCTAGAAGATTTTTTTTTTTTTAGGTTGTTTGCTCCTCTGCAATACTGTACATATATAAGATGTTTCTTCTATGATGTCAATCAGACATTCAGCAGATGTTTGAGACATTTTTGATTTTAGAATGTTTGTAAATCTGATCTTCGCGAGATGTTCAGGAGATGTTTATTCAAATGTTTTCAGTTTACGCTTTCCAGTTTAAAAGATCTAAAACAAAAATCCCAGAGACGTACGTGTGCTATCTGGGTTATATGCACTGTAAAAGAGGCTTACATTTTGACACATGACATTTTTTATTTTTTTTCATTTCAAAAGATAAAGGGTGTCTCTTCATCTCACCCCACGAGAACTTCTCTAAGGGCATATGACTCTCCCCTTTGATAGCATTACTGTGATCACAGTTACTGTACTTCTACACAAAAGCTTGAATGAGATTGGTCTTCATCTCTGATGCAGTCAATTCGAACAGACGTCAGATAAAATGAAAGCAGAAGAGAGGAGCCCTTGCTGGTTGTAAAGGTCCAATTAAGAGAATATGCCTTTGGAAAAAACAAATGAGTGAGAGTAAGAGTTTCTTCATCTTTAATTCATTAATGTGAGGCATGTGGCAGCTTCAGAGCATGTGCCTTTTCAAGCTCTCACCAACTCCCTTTGCTGTCTGCCTTTCTAGAGGTAACTCTAGGAAGGAAAAGATGGACTTAAGAGTATCTGTTTTCCCTCTGTGGCCCTTCATGTTACGCTGACTCATTATGCTACACAAAACATGTCTATAAAGGCACCATTACTCGTTGACACATGGTCCGTGGAAATCACAGGGCCAATAAAGTGCATAGAAACATTTATGGGCCTGATATTGACCTTATTATCTTGTTAAATATGACTGACACAGCAGGGAGGATTGAACGTTTCTTGATGTATTGGCAAGTAGCTAGGACCATGTATTGAAGCCTTTGACTAGTTGTATTGCAAAATACCTGTGGCTAAAAGTGGTGTGAGTAATCCAACTAACAAATGTTCTCGGGGGGCCTGGGTAGCTCAGTGGTAAAGACGCTTGCTACCAAACCTGGAGTACGCTAGTTAGAATCCCAGGTTGTGCTGAGTGACTCCAGCCAGGACTCCTAAGCAACCAAATTGGCCTGGTTGCTAGGGAGAGTAGAGTCACAGGTTAACCTCCTTGTGATCGCTATAATATGATTCGTTCTTGGTGGAGTGAGTGGAGCACGGGTGAAGCCTCCACAATCATACTATGTCCCCGTGATAAGATGTGTTGGTTGACGGTCACAGATGCGGAGGCAGCTGGGATTTGTCCTCCGCCACCTGGATTGAGGCGAGTCATTTTTCAAGGAAAAAGAGAGAGAAATTCTTAATGTTTTCCAAATGTTACATTGTTGCCAGACATTGACCTTATCTTAACCTATTAAAGGAATTTTCCGGGTTCAATACAAGTTAAGCTAGATCGACAGCATTTGTGGCGTAATGTTGATTACCACAAATTAATTTAGAATTGTTCCTCTTTTAAAAAATAAGAAAAGCAGAAATCAAGGTTACAGTGAGGCACTTACAATGGAAGTGAATGTGGCCAAAGATTAAACACAGAAATGTGAAGCTGCTTATTTTATAAAAGCACTTGCAGGAATTGTTAAAACTTGTGTATTATTTGAGCTGTAAAGTTCATTGTCATTTTTAGTCGTTTTAGGGTTGGTTGACATTACATCGTCATTGTAATGTTGTAAAATTGGCTATAACTTTACACAAAAGGTAAGCAAGTTATTTTATTGCACTAAAATCATGTTTGCACACATCCTTTGTCTTGTGGTTTTACTTTTTAAAAATTGACCCCCATTCACTTCATCTGTAAGTGCCTCACTGGAACCTTGATTTCAGCTTTTATAATTTAATTTTTTAGAAAACAAGGTCATTAAGATTAAAATCATGTGTGCTTTCTCAAAGATGTATGTGTGCTATCTGTGTTTCCTCATTACATTGTGAGAACTCCTATCGAATGCTAATAACATTAAATCATTATTTTAATGATTTTTCCCAGATGGCACATATACATCTGAGATGTCTGTTAAAGAGTGTCTCATTTGGAAAGCATCACATACTTATTAACATCTGAAACCTCTTAAAAAGTACATTTTCATACATTCTAAATAATAAACATCTCAAAGACATCTGCTGAATGTCTTATTGGCATATCAGTGCATAAGTCATATTGCAGATGATAAAAAAAAATAAAAGACATCTGTATGTGTGCTATCAGGGTACATAATGTTACCCAAAGTTGTTGGAATTATGTGGATGCTAAGGTGTTCTGGCTGATTGCTAGATTGTGGCTAAAGTATTCTTGCTGGTTGCTAGAGCATTGCTGGGTGGATGCTAAGGCTTTGCTAGGTGTTTTTGTGCCAGATAAACACTGCTCTGATTGCATATTAATTATATATCGAGTTGTGAATTTAATTTTTTTTTTCAATCACTGTAGTTTATTGTAGCTGCATTTTGTTGGTAGGCTTAAATTGTAGCTAGCTACTTTTTCAAAGGGTAGCTTGACTACTTGAATTACTTTAAATCAGTAACTAGAATCTTAACCAGCTACAGTTTCAAAGTAGTTTTCCCAAAACTGGCTGAGAGTCTGCGACCCAAGAAGACTTAAAAGATCAAAATCCACTTTATGCTCAAACACACAGCTACCCCATTTCCCATCAAATGAATCCCAACTCTCCAGCCTTCTACATGACGCTTCCTCGAAAGATGCTATTCTCCCCATCTCCGTGCTCCATACCTGAAATGAGGGTGCTCCAGCAAACTTCTATCCCCTTAAAACGATTTGTCTGCCGATTATGACACTGGTTAGATCCAAATTTTTTATGTTTGTTGATGGCTGGCTCATCTCTTAAAATACAGTGTCTGGGGCTAAATTACATTTGAGTTCCCAATACATCACACAAACTCTTGAACCTTCAACCAAAATTCTTGGATCTTAACAACCCACCAAAAAACATGGGTTGTGTCTCCATCTTCTGATTGGTATCGCCAGCAGGTGGGTGTGTCTTTCAGACCAAGCCTATACAATCTAGGAGTCTAATAGAATCAATGTAAAATCTTGAATTGCATAAGATGCACTCTTGCATCTCTAGATGCTGACTTGACATTTTTTAGTTTCCTAGCCCACACTCCCTCCGCCAATACCAAGTATAAATCTTTCTCCCATAATCTTTTGAGAGAAGTAAAGCTCCATCCCTAGACTCTGAGTTAACAGGGAGCAATACACTGATGCCTCATGACCTTTCCCAAAAGCAGTAATCACCTCTCCCAGAGTATCTGCCACTTTGGGGGGGGGGGGGGGGGGTGTGTATGCTACTCTCAAAAATAGTATAGAGCATGTAGTGCAGCTGTAAATACCTAAAGAACTGAGATCTGGGAATCCCAAAATGTTGAACCAAATTTTCAAAAGATCTCAACACTCATGTCACCGAGTGCAGTAACCCCCTCACAATCCACTGTCCAACTGTGAAAGGTGACCTATTAATACATAATTTGGGGTTCAGCCATATGCTCGAGGCAACGTTTAAATAAATGTCCAATTAAACACACTGGGCACTTTTTGTCTATACCGATTGCAAATGCAAGATAACAAGGTGTAACTTCTCCAGTTAGTTTGGTAGAAAGGCCTTGCAATGGTGTAATAGGGGCAAGAACTTCCTGTTCAATACAAAACCAGGGAGGGGCACACTCAGTTGGAAGCGACCAATGAGCCAAATGTCTGCGAATGAATGCATAATAATAAAATAACATTTTTGGGTAGGCCTAGCCCACCTTTGTCAATCAGCCTGTGCAACTTGTGATCTGTGACGTTTACCATTCCAAATGAAGGACTTCACAATGCTATCAAATTGCTTAAAATAAGAGAGGGGAACACCTACAGGGAGAGACAGTAGCAGGTTGTTGAATTTTGGAATACAATTAATCACATTAACATTCCCAATCATATATCAATGTAATGAAGCCCACCTGTCCATATTGCTCAAACTTTAAATTCGAAGGGATAAACTGACTAACTAAATCACACACATTTTCTGGGAATCAAATGCCAAAATATGTAATGCCCTGTTTGGGCCACTGGAAGGCGCCCGGCTGAAAAACAATTACAGAGAACTATGCTGTCAGAGCCAAAGCTTTGGATTTAGACCAATTTACTCTGTATCCTGAGACATAATTCTATGGAGGCAAGGCATAGATCTAGTAGGGTCGGGGATGAATAATAAAATGTCATCTGCGTAAAGCAAAATTTATGCACACACCCGCCATCACCCCTGGAAAATCATCATCCTCTCTTATTGCGGCTGCTAATGGTTCCAAGACATAACAATAATGGAGAAAGAGGGCAACCCTGCTGGGTGCCCCTACCCGAAGTAAAATAATCTGAAATTAATCCATTTGTTTGTAGCACCGCTACCGGGTGTGTATGAAGTAACATAATCCATCCAAAAAAAAGTATCCCTGAACCAGTATAGTTCCAAAATCTTAAAGATAATCCCATTCTACCATATCAAATGCCTTTTCAGCATTAAGTAATATGGCAGCAACCGGGGTCTGATCATTCACCACCAACCACATGATATTGATGACATGCCTAATGTTATCAGAAGAGCTAAGGCCCTGAATAAACCCCATCTGATCAATATGTATAAGAGATGTCATAACTTAATCGGTTAGCCAAAATGTTACTATTTTACCGTCTAGCTGGATCAGGGATATTGGATGGTAATTCCTTTTAAGAATCGGACTGCTCCAGGCTTGTCATGGTTGGCATCCAGCTGTTCATATCTCCGGGGAGGGGTGGTACTGTGTATGTGTGACTTGAAAAACAGGATGTCAATATACAGCTGCTCTTATACTGCAGTTTCTAGCTCCATTAATCATACATAAATCATAACAATGTTTAATGCACCTAACTTTTATTTCTTTCACAACTCTTAAATGGCCACTCTAAAGTCCAAATAAATTAGTGATCTAATAAAACCGGATTGATTTTAGTGTTCCTTTCAGTATAAATGGAAGCTTTCAAATAATGCTATAAAGTATCATCTATCAGGATGTATATTACTGTAACTGCTAAAATTATCAGCACACCTATGAGAATACAGCATGGAGGTGTTGATTTGAGCTGCCACTCAAGACAATCTTGCACCTCCTACAACTTATGACCACAACAAGGAAAAGGGTCATTGGATTTTAGCAGTACTGTTTCAGCTATTTCCGCACAGAACACAGCTGGTAAATGTGCTTGTTTGGGCTTTGTCCCAGATAGCTAGGAAAACGGCAAAGGTAAACAGTGTTTTATTGCCATGGCAATGAAAATGCACTAACAGAGAGAGGCATAGAGACTGTTACTTTTATCAGAATCAAGATTGTATGCTGAGACCATACACTCCCAAGGACGCGCAGCATGCAATAAACATACAGAACAGTCCACAAGAAATATACAGTATAATGTCCATAGTGGTATGGAGAGAAGACAGATTACCAAATATGCATTCATATTTAATGTATTTGGCATTGTTGCATGAGAAATGTATATGGCACATGGGTAGCTGACATACAAAATAATGTTTTTAACCATTTTTAGTCACTTTGTTGCCTTTTACTAGTTCATTTTAAACAGTCCTGCAGTGAGACAAATGAGACTACAAATAGTCAATGTTAAACAAGTAATACGAGGTCATAAAACTGCATGTACAAACCTGAAATGTGACGTCAACCACACATGTAAATAAAAGATTATTACAAAAATGCACAAACTAAACTGACACAGCTGATGTTCATTACTAATTTATATGCTTACTCTATTAATTCCTTGGTTATGAAGTGATGATAACATGATGATGGAATGTAATGAAGCATGTGAACCAATAAGTGCAGCAGAGTTTCCCCACATCTAGTTGCTTTAATCCTTGTGGATTTGAGGAGTTGTAAAGGCAGTCGCTAATTCCATAAACCTAAATTCAGGGTCATTGCCATAAGCAGGTAGTACAATGTGCTTTTAACTGGAACACAATTGGATTTACAGCACACCATTACCTAGCGATTTAATAAAGCACCCTTATCCAGCCATTGACTGGTTTAAAATGGATTGAGGCTATATATGCACAATTTACACAGCAATAGCCAAAATGAGATGAATTTAAAAGGGGCCATATATGTGCACCCCAGGGAGGTGCATCGGAACAACAAGTGGAGAGAAAGTATCCCACCCACCGTATGCTACTGCCAAAGGCTTCTTGTTTTTGAATGTGGCCATTGATGGGCTTTCTGTTAGTGCCAAACAGGAAAAACAAATTGTATATCTCAAACATAAAGCAATTCCACCAGGGGAGTTTTGAAAGACTGCGTGAAACAGGATTTTTTTGCATCTGTTCCCAAAGGGGCCCAATACATCAGTATGCCAAACACACTTTATTCCTACTCTGAATGAAAACAACAAACAAATGGGGACTTTCGGTGACTTTGAATTGGATAAATAAATTACAAAATTAAACACCTTCCATTGCAACAATAGTGAATTACATTGATTAACTTGATGTACTATGATATCTCAAACACTTTGTTTAGGAAGGACCTAGTTCAATTGGGTAAACCCATCAAAATTAGATGTGCCAATATAACCCAAATAAGTATTATTTCTTTATATACTAACAACTAGTGAAAGTGAATGTTAGCATGCTAAATGCATGCTAGTTGGAGGCACTAAAGAGTGTAGTTTAGTAATCGTTTAATGAAGCGATCTTGCTGCCCTCATCATAATCTCATGCTCCAATATTCACCATAATGGCATTTCGGACGCAGCACTAATTTATTTGTATTTTTTTGGTCACACCTAAGAAAAATCTATTGCCCTCTTGTAGTCTGAGGTTTGTAACCACCAGAGCAACACAAGAGTGCACGTAATGTATGTACAACGGACCCACACATTGGCCAGGTGTTGGCCAAAAGCTTGTGTTTGCATACTTGTGTGAAGTATGTTTCGGCCATAGTTTGTTACATTTAAAGTCATGTGCCATCAAAATGTATGAGTTGGCTAACTGTATATTAAAATTTAAGAGCAATTAACTTGCATGTGTAGTAGAAAATCAAAATCTGATATTTCTATTAAAAAACTTGGGTTTATTGACCTCAATTTATGTAAACGATTGCCTTATTATTAGGGATTACAGTGAGGGTAAATATGGCTTGAGTTCTTTCTAATAGCTCTCATTGATTTGGGTGTTTTTTTCCTTATAGATGAGACTATGTAGCCCTTTAACATTCAAGCCCCAAATTAACCTTTCCCACAAGATGCTTTGAGCTCCTTAGATGGCAATGCTTTGCAATGCTCCATTAATGCTTAGTATAAACTGTACACACAGTCACACAATACAACTCCCTGGAAGCTGGTATTCTATGAGGAAGCTCATTAAGCTAGGTGAGGAAAAAACTAATGGAAATAACTACTCTCTCTTATTGTTGCGACTGTATGGGGTTTGTTCTACAAACTGCAACTGCTCCTTTTTTCTCTATTCTCACTTTTTTCTCCCTAAGGATCTGGCTCCTCTATCTTGAGAGATCTATGAGGATGTGCTGTGTAGGAGGAATTTTTGTCCTATTAAGCTTACCAAAGACCCGATGCTCTGGGTTTAATCAAAATAAGAGTGTGAAACCAACACACTCAAACATGCATACAGGAGTGCAAAATCACTTGGATTTTCCCTCTATAGATTTCAGAGTTCACTTCTAGAGAGTTCTACAGTGATAACTTAAGCCATGGGAATTTTATTATTTTCATTTTGAAGTCTGCGAATAATCTACGTCAAGATCCACTTTAGATGCAAGCTGCAGCAGCATGCAGGCTTTGTCAGAGATTTGTTTATTGATAAAATCGGTGGACAACTACAGTATGAATAATATATTATATCAAAACTTTTGCTTTGATAAACTATCCAGGCTCAAGTAATTTGACTCCATTTTCAGCCCACCAGAGTCTATTTGTCTCCAATCGAGTATAACATTTCCGAAAGTAGAAATCCTACAGATATACCATGAGCTCATGGTTTAATACTTACATTTATGCTGAAGAACTACGCCACCTGTGAAACAACATGAAGAGTTCCAATCCAAAGATGTTGCCGTTGCCACGGAAAGGTAAATAGAGCACAACAGTGACCGCCTACTTTTTCTTAGTTCTGGACATATTTTCCCCATTCATTTCTTAAATGGACTTTCACAATTCTTCACTCTTTTATGAAGGATTTTATTAATGATGTCATTGAATAAAAAACTATGGGAATATATAAAACTATTGATTTTAGATTAAGTATAGAAACAAGATTTTTTTGAATTTATTGCAAATATCCTGATGTGCAAGTATATAAACAGTTTAATGGTGAAGGGAGACAAACTCAATTACGTCATTCGAGAGATAAGCGGTTTTCTGATTGGTGGATCTTTCTCTGCTGTACCATGAGTAATGCAGTTGCTTACCATGAATTCCACTATCAAACACAATTTTGAGACAAAGAAGTTGAGAACGCAGAAGGATGGCTTCACCGGAAGCATATGCCATCGATAAACAACCTCATAGCTCACGTTAGGTCTGTCTCTAAAGGTTTATAATTACTGTTGAAAATCAATTGGTCTGTGGGATAAATGAATGGGATTTTTACTTCCGGAACCTGACTGTTGTGCTCAGTTGCAGCATATGATCTCTACAGCGACTGCCCACTCATGAAACGTTGCGAATAAATTTACGCTCTCTAACTACTTTGTAAATAGGCCTTGGTTTTTAACCAAATTTGTATGACTGATTATTCTGAAAAACTTTAAAGAGATGTTTTTATGCTTATTAACTATTGTGTCAATGGCTTTACATTTTACTGTTGTTTTCTTATTGATATTCGCAGTGCTTCATTGGACAAGCTATTCATTGCCTCGTAATGAACCCAGAACATTCCTTTAATGTTATCTACATGTTGAGCTCAATCGCATTTGTAGAATAATGTTGATTTAACACCAAAAATTAAAACTAGGCACTCTATTGTGACACACTTGCATTGCTGAAGGATAGATTTATTTCTCTAACCATTATGTAACATCAAAAAGGTCCCTTGTGCAGGTTAACGACAATATCCTGTTATGATGCACATGACGCCACCAGAGAGGCCTGATATTCAGTTGTGGTATCAGCTCTTTCCTCTGCTAGTTACCACATCTAACCGACAACAATATATGATGCAACACTTCCTAATTTGTATACTAAAGTCTGAGTGTTGGCATACGTTTAATTTATCCCACAGACCAAATGATTTTCAACAGTAATTATAAACCTTTAGAGACAGACCTAACGTGAGCTATGAGGTTGTTTATCGATGGCATATGCTTCCATTGAAGCCATCCTTCTGCGTTCTCAACTTCTTTGTCTCAAAATTGTGTTTGATAGTGGAATTCATGGTAAGCAACTGCATTACTCATGGTACAGCAGAGAAAGATCCACCAATCAGAAAACCGCTTATCTCTCGAATGACGTAATTGAGTTTGTCTCCCTTCACCATTAAACTGTTTATATACTTGCACATCAGGATATTTGCAATAAATTCAAAAAAATCTTGTTTCTATACTTAATCTAAAATCAATAGTTTTATATATTCCCATAGTTTTTTATTCAATGACATCATTCACAATTCTTCACTCTTTTATGAAGGATTTTATTAAAGTCCATTTAAGAAATGAATGGGGAAAATACGTCCAGAACTAAGAAAAAGTAGGCAGTCACTGTTGTGCTCTATTTACCTTTCCATGGCAACGGCAACATCTTTGGATTGGAACTCTTCATGTTGTTTCACAGGCGTATTCAGTAGTGATTACCTCAGTAATTCAAGTGTAAAATCTCTCGAACACAATCGAGAATCATTCAGAATGTAATTTCAAGACAGCTGGCCCTTAACCAAGAAAGTTTGGGGTAAGGAACAGATGTTTTGGGGGGAAACAGCTGGAAATACACCTTCATACCAAGTCGTAGATGCCCCTCCTCCTGGGGAATACTCATGGATTTTAAAGTTTAAAACTTTAACATATAAAGAGAGAAAATTCTCTCTTTATATCTTAAAGTTTTAAACTTTAAAATCCACGAGTATTCCCCAGGAGGAGGGGCATCTATGACTTGGTTCATAGTAAAGAATAGCTGGAATCAAAATACTCGCCACGCGTTGCATGTGAACGCACCGTAAGTTTCTTTCTAAGCCTACTGAAATGTGTGTGTGCTACAATCGCACTTAACAAATATTAATGAGATCACATTGTTATTTTGTCTGGCTTTAGAGGTCAGAATTCTCTCAGTTCTCTCACAGACTGTTAGCTAACTACTACCTATTTCAGGAAACTGACTCCTTGAAACATTTCCACACAACATGGCAGCAAATGAGGTTTGAGCACAGTACCTTAACTTGGTACAAACATGCTAATTGCACCATGTCCTCAGAATCTTGCATTACTGTCAAAGTAATTCATGCAAATTAATTTTCATATGTACTGTACATCTGTTTGCATTTCTGTGACAGCTGAAGGGTATGTTTCAATGAACAAGGAGAACATTTACATTTTTTTAAGCGGAAGAATTGTGGAAAAACTCGTGTTTTAGAAATTAATTATTGAAAAATTTAGTAACCCAACACTGCTCAATGCTTCATGATTTTAAGCTTTAAGTTTCACAACTAAGAAACCAAAAGTGTCAATTTTAGATTTGTAACTATCATTTATGGATATAGTTGAGTCCAGACTCAAGTAACCCAACCCAAAAAATGACCAACATTTTTTAATTTTTTTTTTATTTCTCAAAAAAATGATTGTGAAATACTCTTACAGCAAGCGTTTGGCCACTCCTTATGAACATATCCTGTTTGTCCAAATGCAAAAAAATGTCTCTGCTTAGGTCCTCATTTGAAACATTATCTTCACTATAAATGCAGTGTGCTTGTTTCCACTAGATTTTAGGGAACCATCTGTTGGAACTAAGAATGCACTTGCAATATACTGGCTAAGCGTTTATTGTAAGTTGCTTTGGCAAAAAGGCATCTGCAAAGAACATAATGTAATTGTGTTTTGTTGACACATTTAATGACAGTGATTTGTCTGTCATTTTTTACATAATGTGAAGATAATGAAGAAATTGAGACATTGCTCATTTCAGTCATTATCCCTATAATCACTAAGTTTCTGCGTTAGTGCATACATTAATGAATGACTAGCTAGAAGAAGAAACAAATGAGAGTAATTTGACAATAACCATTCCAATCGGTGAAGAATTAGAGAAGCTAGTGTACTAAAAACACTGCGCAGTATTGATTCTTTACCTAATGATAAATTCCTCTATCATGTCATAGGACAAATCTGTGCTACACTATGTTAATAATTAGTGGTGCTTGCTTGGGCTGCATCCCTATTACCATCTCCTACCTACCTTGTTTTTTGCAAAGCTGAAGTGGTTGCAGTTCTGGCAAGCCTGAGATTTTCACACTTTTTATTAGCTGCAATGCAAATTGCAGGAGAATAATACCAGAATGTAGTGGTGTGGGGTTAAAACTGTCAAACAATCAGGATGTACAGCAGAATAAATGCTAATGTAGGATAATTTTCTAATGACAGCATTTATAGTAAAAACAAAAGTACATATACAGGGGTGGAAAGAGTACTGAACAATAATACTTAAGTAAAAGAACTGTTACTTCTTAAAAATGTAGTTTGAGTAGAGTAAAATTACCTGTCCTAAAAACTACACAAGAGTAAAAGAGTAGCTCATTTAAAAGTACTCATGAGAAGTGAGTATTGAGTACTGGGTTGCAAAACCTATGCCCCTTTATAATAAAAAGTCTATGCTGCAATTTAAAATGTTGCACACATACCGTAATTTACATTCCTTTTTATGGCTGTTTGCCAGAAAGAATAAAAAATGTGTTTGACTGCCAACTTTTAAAATACGTCACTTATCTATGATACTGTAAACACTACATGAATCTGATTAAAAAAAAATAAATAAAATAAAAGGGCGACATGATTACAGAAATGAAATGATAGTTATTTTAAATATCATAATGTATGTAAGAATTACATTTAAAATCAGTTTACGTGTAGGGTCTAATTTTCCCTTAATGCTGACTGAGAGAGTTACGGCACTTTAAATGCTCATCTAGGACTTAAGTCAATCAAAAGATTGAAGTCTCCTCTTCATATGAGGGGTGCAAGTGGCTTGCAACATCCCTTCAAGATCTATAAAAAAAATCCCTGATCATCAAAGTTAGGTGCAAAAATATTAGCCAGAAAAAGACTTTGTCTCCTGAATTTCAGCTAACATAATAATGAATCTTCCTAATTTATCCTTTACTCTGAGACATTTGAATTGTAAACTCAGGAAAAAAAAGAAACAGCCCTTTTTCAGGATACTGTATTTTAAAGATAATTTTGTAAAAATCCAAATAACTTTACAGATCTTTACTGTAAAGGGTTTAAAGTGTTTTCCATGCTTGTTCAATGAACCATAAACAATTAATGAACATGCACCAGTGGAACGGTCGTTAAGACACTAGCAGCTTACAGACTGTAGGCAATTAAGGTCAGTTATAAAAACTTAAAACACTAAAGAGACCTTTCTACTGACTCTGAAAAACCCCAAAAGAAAGATGTCCAGGGTCCCTGCTCATCTGCGTGAACATGCCTTAGGCATGCTGCATGGAGGCATGAGGACTACAGATGTGGCCAGGGCAATAAATTACAACGTCCGTACTGTGAGATGCCTAAGACAGTGCTACATGGAGAGAGGAAGTACAGCTGATCATTCTCGCAGTGGTAGGCCACATGTAACAACACCTGCACAGGATCGGTAGATCTGGATATCACACCTGCAGGACAAGTCTAAGAGACCCCCCGCGACAACTTTGCCGTCACATCACTCAAGTACGGTGTTTCTATAAACATTTTGTGAGACAGAATAACACAGCAAAAGATTTTCTATAAAACAAACTCCAGCCAATACACAGAATAAACGCAGTGTGTATATTAATCCTTTAAACTGTCCTGAAGGTGTTACTGTAAAATATAAATTCCAGCCACTAAGAGGAGCCAGCACTAAAAAGCGCAAATTCTTCAAATAGTCAAGTAAATGTTCAGTGAGACGGTCCACTCGGCTGCAACATGAGTGCTGGCAAATTTATCACTCCAGAGTCTTTTCAAGAATTAATCCACAAAACAAACTCCAGTCAATAGCTTGAATAAGTACAAAGAGTATGTAGATTCATCCATAAAACTGTCCTGAAGGTGTGTTACTCTACAAAATAAACTCCAGCCGCTAAGCCGAACCAGCACAAAAAAATAAGCGCTCAGTTTCCTCGGTCCACTCGGCTGCAAAGTGAGTACCACAAGATGACTTACTCCATTGACCCCATGAAGGGCATTGCTTGCTGTGGGCATGTGAATGTTTCATGCCCCTAACCAGCATCTACTCTCAATTTGGCCAGGAATATCAGTGCAGAAGTAACCTTCCATTGATGTAAATGTTTCCTGCACTCCTTGAATCGATCACGCTCTTGTTGAACTCTCAAAACCTGGGTAAAAGAAAATGCCATGATTCCTCCAAGAAAACCCCCCATCATTCCTCACCTTGGACAGGACAAGACAAGATCCCCATCAGATGATCTCAAAAATTTGGTCAGAATTGATTGGGGCCTGCCTCCCGAAGTCGATCACCAAGCAGGATCCCTGCGAGCTCACTAGACCTCCAGCCTTTGGCATACCATTTTCAGCATACTCTGAAGGAGCCCATCCAAGAATCTCACCATATCCTGTCCCTCGTCACCCTCAGGATCTCTGAGGAAATGGATGCTATTCAGCCGGCTACGGCTCTCCATGTTCTCCAATCTCTCCCAGGCATGCTCCAAATCCACCTTGGTCGCCAGCAGACAATTCCCTCTCTGATGACTCCAGATAATCGATCCATATCTCGACATCCTCCACTCCTGCAACCATGCCAGAGAACTTCGCCTCCATGGCAGCGATTGATCGACACAACATGGCAAGACCTCCAAGTCAGCAATGACCCTCACCAGCATTGCCGACATACTCGGCATCTCTCGCCACACCAAACCTCTCTGACTAAATAGACTCCCAGGCAGCCTGCTCGGGGGCATCAACATGAGCACATAAGTGTCTTTTAATGTCTGACACATCATCCTCCCAGATCAGCTATGGAACAGTGCATCGAATCCCACCAGTTTTTTTTTTTTTTTTTTGTCATCAAAATCGTTAAAACCAGCAAAGTGCGCAGAGCACGCTGTTCACACTTCCGATCCTCGTATGGCATCACATGACTACCCACTTGCATTGTATTGACCAACAGAGCTGAATTATTCTTCTAAAAATCTTTGTGTTCTGCAGAAGGAATTCATACACATCTTGGATGGCATGAGTGTTGGCATGATGAGAGAATTTTCATTTTTGGGTGAACTATCCCTTTAAGGACACAGTGGGGATGGAGTAAGACTGAAATCTCTGTATAATACAATGGCCTGGAATTTGGAATTTGTAAGTCTCTGTTTCCTGCTAAACTAGTTTAACTTTTGTCAGAAGACTTTCAGAAGTTTTATTATGAAGACACTATTATTTTTAACAGTTTTGTATCTAGAAACATTTGATGTTAAATTCTTTTGAAAATCAAATTTGTCTCAACGGCTTCTCATGTCTCAATTGGGAAGAGATCCAAACTATAGAACAACAAGTGTACTGTGTCTTTCGAAATCTCAGTTCAATACAACACATTTTAATAGTAGGCCTATTTTGTATTGTTCAGAGGATGTTTGAGTACAGGTTTTTACAGGAAAGCATTTGTGCTTTGTTTTGACATTTGCTCTAGATTGGGAAATCAAATTCTAAATGTATGTCTCACATTATTAATATGTAAGCTGTGGCGTTGATTGGTGGACTCAATCTCTCTAGAATTACCTCTTTCTTACTAATATGCTCACACTGGTCAGGTAGCAGTGTTAATGACTCCCAAGTACTTCTGTCAATGAGTAGGCTTCTATTAATTATTCAGTCTGACTGTGCCCCTGAAACCAGTGAAACCTTACAGTATTCACAACAGTCTGCAGCCATTGCTGACACAAGGCAAGTCATCTTTTAGTGTATTTTCCCCCTGGACTGTGAAATGATGATGATGAAGATGATAATAATAAAAAAAATACATTAATAAAAGTAGATGCATTAGATATCATGAAATTGTGTTGCAGGCCAATAGAAAATAGATGAGACATTTAGTATTTCATATGACTTGTGCCTTATGTTCTAAGTATTCTGAAGCCATAAGATAAATGATAACGGCATATGTGTTTGGAATAATATTAATATATTTACTCTTGTTAACCAATATTCAAATGCATAATTTTAAAGTAAACAAAGCCGTTGGTTTTCAGCTCACACATTTAACATTTTCAGCTCAGTTTATTTTTCAGCAGCTGAGGTGAACTGATATTTTTAGTGCCTGCAATCACAATGCACAAACCATGGATGTCTTATGTGCCTATGCTGTATCAAAAAGACCATTCCTTCCCCTCTTTCCCCCACCTCTTTCACTCACTCCTTCCATCCATTGCACACATGGTGAGTTAAATTCATCCTCTATTTTTAACCAGAGTGCGAGAGTGAAACCTACAGTTAATTATTTTGTAAAGAATTGCTATTCTCTTTTTAATGCAACTTTTGTGAAAGATGTGTTTATAGGAGATACTGTATTTGGGTCAATGACGCGTGACACTAATTTTTTTTAGATCAAGTAGATTCCAAAATACATAATACAATTCACACAAACTGGGTTCAAATTAATTTTCATTTTTATAGTGCTTAAAGTTAAAAAAAAATACGTGATTTAGCTGTCCAGATATTTCAGAAAATCAGTACAATTAAAAGCTAAAATTCTTGAAAATAATGTTGGCATGAGTAGTGCAGAATGATCTATTATTATTATTAGAGAAAACAAATATCAAAATATTAATAACTACAGTCTTGAACAACAAAATGGGTTTCATTTTAAAGCTTAGAATCTGTACTTTAAAATGCATGTAGGAATGACCAAAACCGAACAAGTGCTTCAGAAGTGTTCCGTTTTGAAAATCTGTTATATTCAAAATATTAATATTTTGCACTGTACATATTATCGTAATCAGTAAAAACATAAAATAGCTGTGTCATATGTTGTTGGAAAGCAAAGAGTAGAAAAAAAGCTGACTATTTGTTTTACTCAGACAAAAATATAGCAAGTAATAGCGAAATATGTCTTTGTCATAAATGTTTAGAAGAGGCGATTTTCTTAAAAACGAGCAAACGTACAAATTAATCAGATGCATTGTCATTCGATAACCCACACAAAGCACAATGTGCACACAGCATCTGGCATCTTGCTATCTGGCTACAAAAACATTGGCTTTCCTGGATCTGATGGCTTCATCGGAAATGCTGTAGCATCATGGAACACTAAACCAATCTAATTGGGTTCCGATTGTTCCAACCAGTGATGGTACTCCACCATATTTGTGCAAAGAGTCATGTTACCAATCACTAAATACAGTACATATGACCACAAGGACATGGCACCAAGTACCTGAGGCTCGATGACTCAAATGGCACAGAATGAAAGTCATTCTGTGAAATCTCATTACAAAAAGCATGTCTGCATGCTACGCAAACCTTTAGTCATGTGTTTGCATGTGTAATTCGTTTTTATGTACAATTATGTTTTGGTATCTGGAGAGGCTTTTGGACACAAGGATAAATTATATTTGTAATGCTATAACTTTTGCTTAACATCAACACACAATTGTACGTCATTACAGGTGACATGATTGGTAACGGAAGCAGTTTTTCGAAGCCACCTTATTTACACCCATGTCAAATCAGAAAAATAAGAGAAAAAAATGTTTTCCATTTGGCTGTGCGCGCATGTCTGTCTTGGGCTGAGAGTCTCAGAATTTGTTTTGATCTTGAGTATTCCTATAATTTTTGTTCCTCTGTATAAATAAAGAACATAGAGCTAACTGCCCATCTTTTTTTTATTTTTATCATTGAATATACACAATTGTTTTATATGGAACATTTTATTAGAAGGGAAACTTATTGTTTTTAGGTAGGAACATTTTGCAATATGTAAATGTTATTCAAAGAACAATAATGACCATACAATGTAATATTCAGAAGGAAAAATATTGAATACAGCACCTGCTTGTCTTGAGCATTGAATCATTTGTTTATGAATGAATGTTCCGTACACTGGCTTTTTGGTGTGTTTTTGTATGTTGTGTGCCTCGTTTGGAAAGAGGGAGAGAGAGGGGCTTTGGGAAAAGTGGGGGTGATTCAAAATGGATCACGTGTGAATCCCACCCAAGTAGGCTGTGACGTCGGAAAGGCAGTCAGTCATAGCAGCAACGTCAGATGAGGGTTTATTCCATCTGCTGTTTCCCCCGCCCACTAGCCCACCCAACACATCATTTCGCAGAAAATATTTCGCGTCTTCCTGCTCCACTGCATGGTCGTGTTCCGCTGGAGCAGCCTCGGATGGGCTTCGTGTTGCAGTTATTTTGACACGAAGGACCCGCGAGTCTCATCCCGCCGCTGTTTTTTTTTTTTTTTTTTTTTTTTTTTTTTAACATTACTCCGCTGGACATACTCCGCGCGCCTTAGAATGTGATGAAATGGACCGTTGAAGTTCGTCGTTTTTGAAAATTCTCCTTCCCGCTGTTTATATTTGCGGGGGAAACACAGGCATGGGAATACAGTTGCGGTCGAGGGAGTGAAAGTAGGGGACTAAGTGACCGTACAGATATTCAACGCTCCGTTTCAGACAGAGAAACGGGTGATGTTTAGAGTGTCGGATAGCTCCTGACAGATCGAAGGAGGGGTTTTAATCAAGGATGGAATTCAAGATGGAAAACGAAGAAATGGGGCTTAGTTCTCGTGGGTGAAGTGAAGAAGGGGGGTTTATCGTTGACGTGTGTTTTGTTGTTTTGGTTTGTTTTTTTGGTTGTGCCGGAGGAAATGATGGCGCGCGGTGCGGGTCGACAAAGTGAGGTAGGTCTCATATTAAATGCAAATATCATCCCTATATCGGATGAAAAAAAAAATGAATAAATTAAAAGTTTTTAACGTGGCTTTATTTATTTATTTATTTGCTAATTTTCTGTTATTTTGTGGCAATTTTGCTCTTAACCCCTCAAAAGTGTCAGACCCTGCTGTTTACACAAGGAGTCTTAAAACTTAACCTGTAAGAAATGTTTTGTCAGATAACCTAAAAATGTATCTAACGTGATAACTGGTTTTAGTCAAGTAAAAATATTATTTAAAATGGCATAATTAATATGACTACACATTAGGTTACACCTACAAACATAATTTTTAAAGGTCAGATTTCTCAAACTCAGTTTCTCTTTTTACAGAACACAACCCAGATGTAAAACACACGGTCATATCCCATGATTCCCCCACTCAATCCTTAGATAATAGCCAAGGTTGATTTATTTATTGGTTGTTTAGCTAGAGTAGGAGGGAAGTAAATGTTGCAGAAAATGCGACTACTACCAGGTTATGAATATCTGGTAACATGCCCCAGATTTGGCTAAACCGTGAGTGTTGAAGCATTTAAGCACCACAGCTGTCAAGTGAAATGGACTTTTGCAAATGGACCACCATGTACAGCTCACTACTCTGCTCAGAGTAGGGCTGCAACTAACGATTATTTTTACAATCAACTAATCGAATGATTATTATTATAGCGATTATTCGACTGTTCGGGCGATTACTGCAACGATTAATCATTAGCTCGTAACTGACTATTGAGCTTGTGCCGACTTAATGTTGTATCAAATGTGCTTACTAACAATAGAGGACAAAATCATCTTTTAAAAATACCTCTAAATGACATTCACTGAATTAAAGGGGGAAAACTACTTGGATTTTTATTGTTTAATTAAAAATTTCACTGCAAATCCTATTAAGTGTTTTCGTATTGTTTTCCGTTTAACATTGTCTAAAAATCCTTAAAACATGAAACAATTACTTGAGAAGCAACATAAGATATCTAGATGTGCTTTAAGAGAATGTATCTTAAATATAAGTGTATTATTATGTTCATACTTCTGCCAGTGCAGTAAAGAATAAAATACTCATATTCAACGTAAATGCTATAAAGTCTAAATATCTCTGTGTTTCAAGGTAAATGTGTCTTGTTAAGGATTTTTCAATATTATAATTAATTCAATATTCTCCGATAACAATTTTTTCTTCTGCAGTATAGCTGCTAAAGTAAATGTAAATAAGGAGTTTTAGATATTTATATTATAAAACAAATAAAAAGACAAATTATAATAAAAAAAAATTGTATAATGGGCTAAGACTACACCCTCTCACCTTTTTGTACACTTGATTTTGATCCATCTTTAACTCACAAAAAAAACACTTTCTTCTTTTATAGAGCTGCATATCGTCGATTTTCATCACTATAAGAAACACCGTAACACACATTATAACTCACTATGTCGTGAGCAATTACTAGAAACAAAATCTAGCTGCAGCAATCGTGCGCCAGTGATGAGTGTCTCCGCCGGAAGAAGTTTGAAACTCACTCGTGCTGTTTTTCACCGACTCTTAAGCGGCTCTGAACGCATAGACAAATGCCAGTTTCGGAGTTTGTGCTTATTTATACAGCCCAATTCCTTATTATATATAGCCTACAGTATATAACGGCACAGTGTTTCCTTTTTAGATGCTCTGAAAGGCAAGTTTTGCTCAAGTGGAACACCAGGTATGGCTCTGCTTTTTCACGACGACACTGCTCTTCTGTGTTTTAGCATTTTTGTATTATAATACTCTGCGATCTACATCGCCTTAATCTGTTTGGAAAGTTTGGAGTGTCTGGACTGTAAGCGGTTCTTTTTTCCTCCCCTCAATCAAGTGCGAGCTGAAGTGCTGCTCTCCTGCATCATCATTAGCGTATCAAAAGGTCTCATGTTGTGTTAAATAAAATCAGATGACTATTCGACAATTATTTTTGTTGTCGATTATGTCAACGAATCGTTTCAGCCCTAGCTCAGAGGCACTTTTAACTGTGGTAATGGGTTGCACCAATCTGCTCTGATGCTGAATTTAACCAAATCGGGTATCAAATCCAATACTGTTTATAAGTTGTTACTTTAAAGCTCCACAAATTACATGAAAGAACCATAAAAACATCATTAAAGTATGACTCGTACATTTGCTTCAAAGTATCTTGAAGATAAATGATAGCTTTGTGAATTGAAAAAGGCTGCATTTAAGTAAATATATACTATTCATGCGGAGTGTATTTCAATGAATGCATGCTGCTCTGTTGACAAATGGTGCTTTCACACTGGCAGTTTAGTATGAAACCGCACGGTTCACATGAAAAATTGATAATGTGAAATCTGCGCACTGCGGTAATGAAGCCGAGACTACCAGTAGAAGGTGGTCTGGAGTTTGGTTGCAATGAAACTGTAGCTCGATTTGCGTGAACGTGAAAGCAACTACTTCCTGAACGAGTGCGCACCAGAGTCAAAGTAACCTGCGCATGCGTTTTAGCCGATGACGATGTCATTAGTTTCGACAACACAAGAGGATCCACACATTCCTGAATGTCCCAAAAAAGTATTAACACCACAATGACATGCAAGTGTCTATATATACACCTTATAAATACTAATATATAAATACTATTATAGGTTATAAATATATGGTATAATTGATGGCAGTCATGAGTGAGTATTTATGCAGTGTAAACAAAGATACAAATTCTTTGCAGTCAGCTGTCTCAAAAAATGCAGTTTGCGAGCAGCAGCAAGCCGCCTTCCCCTGGACATCTGATGAGTTACGCCATGAAGTGCACGTATACGTAGTGTTTCGGGGCTTCACATAAGACTGAGGGGAATTAATTATGGCTGATAAAAGCACCATTTATTTGCATGTGCTGGTTTAGCAATTACTAAATTATGCAGTTTAGTCAACGTTGCAAACGCAACCATAAACTCGTTGCTGAACGCAGTAGGGATGTCCTGATCTGTTATTTATATATTAAATATCTGCCGATACAGTGTCCCGATCCGGTACTTGGATTTGCCTAGGTAATAGAGCTGGGGACTGTTTTTGTTTGTGTACAAATATAACTAAATAAACAAAGTAACTATAAAAAAAATTCTTCAGCTTGATGCGTTTAACTTTTTTATAAAACTCGTGTATATAAAATTAACTAACTTAAAATGGTGTAATGGCTTATTTTAACTTTTATTTTTGTACCTGAATATTAATCACAAATCCACTGAGTTCTGTATGGATGAATGGAAATCTTACATACACTTACAAATGGTGTAAACAGCTTTATTTGAACAGTCGCAACAAAAAATTTATTCTAGAAAAAAACTAATTCAGCATTTTCCAATCCCACTTAAAAGTGGCGTAAACAGTTACACTTGAACAGGCCCAGTTCAACAATAATGAAACGGTTATTAATAGTTCTGTTGTCAATATCAAAATGCCATTGTGACATAATGACAACCAGTGAAAACCATGAAAGCAATCACACACCGCAGAGATACATTCAAAAATAAGAAAAATATATTCATAACAAGCTCTAAAACTGCTGCAGTGAGAAATCATTAATATATATCTATGGTCTGTTTACTGTTGAGTTTTGCTGTAACACAAATCACTAATTATTAAGCAGATGCATGAAGACACTGTCGTTATTGAAGGTTAAACGGTTATATTTATTATTAGTGGTATTATGAGCAACATTAATCTGATTGTCACAACTCGCATCATGTATTTGCATGATTATTTGTTGTTTAATTTGTTTTTAATCCTGTTAGCAGCCTCTATATCCCCTGCCTGTTCACTGTGCAGCGAGTCTAAATAACTACCATAACGACTGTAGAAAATGGGCAAATTAATATTCATACACATATAATTCGTACACATTTTTTAAATCAAACCGGCATATTCATCTCGATTGCCTCATATCTAAAAGTTTAAATTCGTGAATGTTTGGAATTGCCAACAACTCACCCTCCATAGGCCATTCTGTCATGCTTCAAGGGCTGAGATATTACTCAATCATTAGAGGAGCAGTGTACATGTGATTTGCCTGCATGCTGCAAAAAATATCGGCCCTAAATCTAGACTCGATCAGCTGATCACGGATTTAAGACAAATTTCGGCCGATTTTGATCAGCAGCCGATCGATCGGGACATTTCTTGCCGGGCGATTCTGAACACTACATATTGGGAGGTTTCAGCAAACCACTGAGGATTTTTGCAGATTGTTCAGTTTACTTAAACTAAAGCAACACAATTCTAGAACGTTTTGACAACTTGATTTCATTGCATTCTGTCCTATTACATTTGAAAAATTGAAGATGACTTAATCCATTTGAGTTTGGACTACATAAATACTACTAGTATCATTGATGAAATTGGGCAGGGGATTTCAATTTTCTCAGCATGATTTGCATGGGACTGGATGGGGTGATCAAGTGTTGAAATTAAGTGTTATTTTATGCATTTTGGGGCAAAATGAGAATAGGAGATTTGTTAATGTTTAATATTCTGTTGTGCTTGGGTTGAAGATGGACTTCCACTTTCAAGTGATGTTTGATTTGAGTGCTGCTTGGCTTTCTAAGCATTTGCTATCAAATTGACAGTGCAGCAGTTACACTGTACTTCCGCTTGCTCACCTGGCATAGTGTTTCCCATTAATTACCTAGACAATGTTTATTATGTTTCATAATAAATTGAAAATATTTGTACACTTCTAATAATATAAAAGATTTCTTAACATTGTGTTTTGCGCCATTGCCTTGGCAAAGCATCTCTCACTCCCAGTCAGTCAACCCCCCGCTGTACGCACAACGTTATTTAATTTTTTCCAACTTGTATTCTGGCAGGTCCCGCCTCCAGTGTTTGGATTGGCTACTAAGAGCTACTTGCAAGCAGTCTGCAATTGGGCAATTGAGAAGTCATTCATATAGCCTCAGTAACCATAAACAGTGGGACATCATATTGTATAAGTTGCAGAAAAACAAACAGCTACTAATCTTCAGTGTGTATTTTAAATAGTTAACATTAGACTAGGCAAAACTATCACATGCATTTTAAATGAGCCGTTTAAAGCTTTGTGTTTTTTTGTTTTTTTTGTTTGTTTTTTAATTTTTATTATTATATGTAACATTTGTCACTTCTATAACTTCAGAATAGAAGTGGTTTAATGAAGTGATATGATAGATGTGAAACAGATCAATATTTAAGTCCTTTTTTACTCAAGTGAAGGTATATATTCTAAAGTATATATAACTTAAATATGTTTCTAGGAATATGATAAGAAATAATTGAATTAAAAAGTGAGAAATACACAGTCAACTGTGCTGGGTGTAATTCATTACCAAGTAATTACTGTAAGAAGAAAAAAAAAATTAAGGGATTAGTTTGAACTTTTCAGTAATTTAATTGGTTACTTCTGATGTAATTTTGTTAAATACTGTATAGACTATAGCACAATTCTATATAAAATAGTGAATTTAAAATCGCAATTTAAATTCTAATGTTAAAATGTATGTTTCTTAATTTAACACTGCTCCCTTAAAACTTTGTCCAATTCATGAATCATCTGATTTTGTGATTTATTTGAGAGAATTAAAAGAACAGTTTCATGTATATCCTTGTATTTTTCATCTGGTGGAGGTTGATAAGGGTTTTAGAAAGTAATTAGTAATAAGTCATGCAATTACTTTTCAGACAGAGTAATTAGTACAGTAATCTAATTACACTGTAGTTGTAATTAGTAGTTGGGAGTAATTTACCCAACACTGACTGTAAATTAAAAATGTTGTTTTCCAACCTTTCTGCATTTGTTATAATGATGCATCTGACTCCATATATTGTTCAATCAATTTAAATTCTGCTTTAAATTGAATAAAATTACCATATTTTACCATATAAAATTATACAATATTTTCAGTGCTTACCATCAATTGCAATGTGCTTAACTGATCAATTTCTTTTCCACCGCTTTCTCCAAAAAATACATCTACTCTCATGGGAAGTGGTGGTTACCTTGATATTTTTTATATTCTTATATGTGGCATACGGTGAGACCATAAATGTGGGAGCCAGGCAAAATTGGTTTGTCATAAAAAAAATCTCATTCATATCACTCATTATTGTTCAGGTCAAAGTGATATGTCACATAACAAATTTTATTTCCAGTAAATTTATTCAGCCTTTTACTATTAATAAAAATAAAAAAACACAAACTTTTCTAATGTCGGAACGACAGTGTCAGAAGGTGGATAAGATAACCATCCAGTCAAGTGTCGTCAAGCAGGTGACCTATTTAGACAACTTTCGTCCAATCATTTGATGTCTAATTATATCAGTAGTGGGAGTTGCCGGAATACGGGTGGGGGAAAAAAAATAATCGTACGCGCACATGCTCACACACACTCACTGGAACCAATTATCTAACATTATGACCAGTGGCTCTGACAATGTAACTATTTTGATGGCTCACAGGGCTCGACATTAACGCTTGTCCGAAGAGAATTTTACTTGCCTGATCGGAGAAGCAGACTGATTTAAAATAACAAAATTCAATAACAAAAAAAAAATAACTGGCTATTTTTGTGATTGCCTGTCACAGAATTTTCTTAATTTGTATTTTTTTGTTGTTGTTGTTTTATTACTGACTGTTTACTAGTCTTGAATAATTAAGAACTTGAAACAATTTTTTCATAATTAACATATTAGTGTTATTTTTGTGGTTTTGAATCTGGTACTGAGAATCGTCAAAATTCACTACAGACTACTGAAACTTTAGTCTAACTAATAGCCTTTATTGTACATGGTAGATTTTGCTGCAATAACATGGTGAAAAAGTAGATCTCATTCCATAGAAGTGTGAGCACCCCTGCTGTTAATGATGGTAATGGAGTCTTTATTTTACTACCATACGTAACATAAAATTACCATATAATTTGTTCAGCCGCCGCCTCAACCCAGTGCAGTTTACATTTGTCGCAGAGAATTGAGTTGATTGTATAGGTACACTATTAGGTTGAACATCATAATTTTAGAAGAGAATATACAACAAACTTTGGCATGTTACTTGACCACGGAACGGAGTAATTGACCAGTTACTTTTTTTTTTTACTTTTTAAGTGAATGACCAATTTATTTGTCCGGAGGACAAGCACATGACGATGCTTAATGTCTAGCGCTGGCTCAAATGTGCAAGTCAATTTTGTGTTTTGACCATTTGTGAATTGCGTTAAACTCCATCTCGTTTATGCTTTGTGGGTGACCTTTTCCTGGCTTTTTTGCCATGTCATCACCATTCATATCTATACAACCAATGTGTTTGATTAAATTACTACTAGAGCACAAAATTGTTTTCAAGAGCACAAAGTTCTTCATAGATCTAGCCTCTTTTTTTTTTTTTTTTTTGCTCTCCAAGTGCACCAGATTGGTGAATTTAACTTCAAAATAGGGATGCACTGATCCGATACCTGGATCGGTATCGGCTCCGATACTGAAGCTTTTAGACGGATCGGGTATCGATCGGAGTCCGATCCAAATCCGATACGATGTGTTAATCATGTTCATTACTGTCAAGCTCCAAAAATGACAAACCATAAAAACAACATTAAAGCAGTTCATATGACTCATATTTTTTTTATAGTTAGTTCAAGTGCGATAGCTATGTGAATCACAAAAGGCTGTGTTAAATAAGTAAATGTATAGTATGCACAGCACCAGCGCGTTAGTGAATGGTGCTGCTTTGACACAAACTCGCGCACAGGCTGGTGATGCACTAGTGGCCAGGGCTGCAGCCCTGCTCGTGGCTATTTTTAGCCTTCACAGCAGTGAGCAATATTTGAGCACTATTCAAGAACAGCATCTCAGATGTAGATGCTCAATAGTTCTATTCACTTATATGCATTTAGAACGGCACTGGAGGTGCATTTTACAAGAATTTGAATAAGAAGCAAATTAAACTACTGTGATCTTGCCAGCAAACAGACACATACAGGACTTCATGGAGAGTTCAGAATGTCAAAATAAAAGCGTGAGGGTTTAAAAAGTGCAAGATTTAAATGTATTGCTGTTGTATTTCAAATTAAGAGTCAATAATATGAATAACAATTTTTTATTATTATTATTATTATTATTATTGTCATTAATATTTGTTTACAATTTATAATAGTTTAAATTCAATGGGTTCCAAAAAATTACTGTATGAATGAAAAGTGGACTGATGTCTTAACTAAATTGCACTAAAGAAAAAAAAATACATTATCCAGTATACTAGTTAATGTGTTTCTTAATAAAGATATTCTAAACTGATTATGTTTTTTAAAAAAAAAAAACACTGGTATTTGCATGGCATCTGTATCGGCTGATACTGAGATTTCCAATGTAGGATCGGAAGAGAAAAAATGGTATCTGTGCATCCCTACTTTTAAAATGTAAAAAACTTTCAGTCTCACAAAATCCTTTGGGAAACACTGCTGGACTAATGATTATTAAAATAAACTAAGTTGGACCAACATAATAAAATTAGACTTTAAATTTAGTTTAACGAACCTAATAAAGTTGCGATAAAACGACTATAGTACATTGATTTGAATTCATCCAACTATATTTTTGGCTAAATTAAACTGACTTGTGCCAGAAGTGCACTTGGCAACATCGCACATCTGAACTTCATCATTTGATCATTATTTGATGTATTATTGATACTGATATGATCAAAGGAAAATGAAGAGGATTTTGTTATTAGAACAGGTGTGACATCTGTGACAACCCGACACAGAGCAGAAAAAAAATAATCTGCAAACTGTTTCGCATGACAATCACTTGTTGTAATTCAAGCAATCTTTTTTAAAACATAAAAATGAATCGCACTAAAAAAATTATTATGCAGGGTTCCCGCAGATCCTTTATGTCTTAAATTCAATTTTCCCAAATTTAAGGTCATAAAAAGTCTTCAATGTCTTGGATGATACAACATTATTCTTAATTATCATTTAAAGAGGTCTTAAATTTGGGGATGGGAATTGTGATATGGCCTAATGTGATTGTCTAACTTCAAAAGAATATGACTTCATTAATTGCATGTGCTGCGTCCTTCAGAGTGAAAACATGGCACTGTATTTTCTCCAAGCACGTGGGGGCTTGTGTGTTTTCAGCTGTTGCAGAGGAGTTCACAATCATTAAGCCATATCAGAAATTTATGACAAGCAGTTACTAATGATCAGCTGTTAATGATGATGGTGTAGTGTTGATGAAATATGACAATGTATTACTTTTAATTGTTTATATTGTAATATGTTATAGATTATTGTAGAAGTGCACATTTTGTATCCTTTGAGCAGCTCGAAGCAGTGACAAACTTTTCAAAATAAGAGTCCCTGGTGTATTTCAGTCTTCAAAATTAAAGGTTCTGCACTATGAATAATAATAAAAAAAAATTTCCCCTGGTTATTGGGATTTTGTAGCACCATAAACTGCATCTGGAATTTAATTAAATATGGACCCTGAAGCCTCTGTCTGGCCTTCCCCATCACAGGAAGAAAAGACTAAGAACATTTAATATAGGCTAACAATTTTAGAAAAAGAATTGGCAGATTAATTGCCTTTCAACTCATATCAGTAAAATCCAATATCGGTTGACCTCTAATTGGTATTTATTTATATAATGGTACATAAACCGATTTTTATTGTTATTATTATTATTGGGCTATTATCAAATTAATATTCCAAATAATTTGCCCTGTGGCACACAGACACACGCTTGAAGAAACACACTTTATTAAGAACAAATGACAGGAAAGCCGTCATGCGCATGTGACACGCTGCTACGTCTCGTGGAACACGCACTTGTAAAAGGTTTTCAGTCTTTGTCCGTCTTTTTTTCACAAGAACAGAATTGTCTAGGAGTGATGCAAATGACCTCAAACATCTCAGCTCAGGAGGTGCTTTGTGGAAATAAAGTGAACTGAACTCAGAGCAGTTAATTGTGACCAAATCTGCAGCCTATACATCTGTGATTTAAAACATAAAATAATACAAAAAGGCATTCACCTTAAACCATGATTTATATTTCAGTAATTATAACATCATTATAATTGTTATTTTTACATTTATAATTGTTTTAATGTCTTCATTTGTGTAACTAATTTTCCGCCATGATGTTTAGACGGATTCTTGCCTGATGGTAAATTGAAAGGGGTGGGTGTGTGTGTGTGTGTATATACTATATATTTATTTATTATTCTTTTATCACATCGTTTGGAGTGCAATTTTTATTTAGAAATGTATTTGATTTAAGTTTAGTTTTTTTAAATAAATTAAATTTGCAATGTATATGGGGAAGAATTGGGGGCGCTGTTTCTCTCAATTCAATTTATTCCGAAGTTGCCTACTGCAGCTTTAAGAGCACAAAATAGTTTGAAATAAATAAAAAAAGAAAGTGCAATGTGTAAAAGTATATAGTGATAAATATCAATATCGAACAATATGAAAAAGATTATCGTGATAACAATTTTAGCCATATCGCCCAGCCCTAGTCAAATAATAATAATCAGAAAACTCCCAAGAAAAAACCGTTGGGAGCTGAGCATTGAAAAGCTCCTGAATTTTACATTTCAGGGTAACCCAGATTGCTGATCTCCCTTATATTTACTATGTTTGCAGGTGTTTCCTATTAGAAGTCTAATGGTTTCATGTTGCTCTCCTAATTGATGACCGCTGTGGGCACATCACACTCTTAATTTCAGTAACTATGAAATTAATGCTGCTGCAGCTGAAAACTGAAATGAAGGCAAATGATTTAAGGAATTCCTTTTCATTTGTTATCAAATAGATAAATATTTATGTACTCTTCTGCCCCTCCAAACAGCTATTTATGCTTGACAAAAACACATTGAACCATTGAGTGCAGTACACCGCGTTTTCCAGTGAGGCTCTCATTACAGGATATCAAATGTATGACGAAGGAAACCTTTGGAGCATTTCATTCGCTCTGTTCTGAAGTGCGTTAACCTTTAAAGCAAAGCCAGGCTTAGCCTCTTTCCATCTTACTGTAATTGCCCATGCTGGGTGAGCACATTTGGTTGAAAAGGTTATCATTCTCTGATCCAGCTGTTGCAACAAAACACAGCGCAATCCACTGAGACAAACATTTAGGAGGTAGGAGGAACGTAAGCACATTCAAATCTTTATGGATTATAAAAAAAAAAAAGGCCAGAAACCTGAACCTGCGAAACACAACTTTCAAAAACAAAACCACCACTTTAATAATTCCCTTCTATTTTTAGATCACAATTACTGGGAGGAGGTTCTAGAATCGAATAACGCCTAGTGTGTGAAAGAGCAGCGGTTGAGAGGAAATTACTGGCAGGGAGGCCATTCCCTCTGGTGCAGTGTTGATAAGTTTAAGGTGGAGGGTGAATAAGGGGTGTGAGGGCTGTTATCACTCGCAGCTTCTGGCTGCGTATCCTGCAACTGCTTGCTGGAGCCTGAAAATTCATTTTGACGGATGCTTCCCTTCACTGGCTGTTAGAGTGCATCTAGGCAGGGTGGTGGCTTAGAGGCCCTCTAAGGCAGCAGTGTTCTTGCTGAATGCCATGTTGTGCAAACCTGAAATTTAAACTCACGCAGGGCAGTAAAGGTTAGCTCATGATATGCAGACACTGTTTTTGGCAATCTCCCCCACAGCGTTCCAATGTACAGCAAATGCAGTTGACCGAATATCATCATGTTGGTGGTTTAGAGAGGTTTATGCTGTTTATGCTAAAAATAAATAAATTACCAGGTATTGTCATTTGCTAGAATTAATATTAGCCTGGCGCCAAAGGTAGCAGAGTGTAGCTGATGAATCTAATTTAAGATCATCTGCTGTACCTTGTTTTTAATGGTGTACTGCAAAGATGTGCTTGGTTCATGACTACACAGTATTATTCATTGTTTCTCTCACCTCCTTAGATCACAGAGGCATCGGTCCGAGGAAGCAGTTGTCCTTCAGAAGGGAACTGCCCCAAAGCATGACCGTCTGTCACTGGAGACGGTCAGAGAAACTCATTCCTGCAACTCCCAAGAACAGTTTGTCATCCCCCTCATAGGTCACCTGGGGCCCTGAACACACCCATCTGCCAGCTCGGATAACCCTCAGGCTGTTTGCAACACATGTTTGATGTGATTGGTTGTGACTGCCGCGCTTTGCTAAACAGCCCTGCTCTACATCATGCAGTTGCGTCGGCGACACTGCTGCCCCATCAAGATTACCTGGAATGTTAAGCGGTCACTCTTCCGCACACATGTAGCAGGCCTTCTTTCGCTGGCCTCACTCTTTGCCCTGTTCCTCATCTATTGCCACCAGGATTTGCTCCAGGGCCGGAGTTGGCTGCGAGACACCCCCCTGGTTTACACCATGCGGGGTTTGCGCCCCCCCAAGGAGCGTGCAAAGGGAAACCAAAGCTCATTGCGAAGCCTCTGGAAAGATGATGCTTATGTGCTCCCCAAACCATCTGTTAACTTCAATTTTAGTTCTCACCAGGCTGAGATCACTGCCCAGGGGATCGTGGGATTGGAGATTGCTGCGAGCACCAACAAAAGCGGCAACACCAAGAGCTTGCACAGGGAAATGGGAGTGGGAGGGCGTCTGGCAGCTCAGCCTTATCAGTGGCTACTCAATCAGCCCAATAAGTGTAACAACAGCAGTCCCTTCCTGGTTTTGCTTATAGTTGCAGAGCCAAGTCAGGTGGAGGCCAGGAATGCCATCAGGCATACCTGGGGGAATGAGAGCATAGCCATGGGTTACGGGTTTGTGCGTCTCTTCCTGCTGGGTTTGAGACCTGATGTGTATCTGCAGAGGTCCATTGAGGAGGAGAGCTTGCAGTACAATGACATCATCCAGCAGGACTTCATGGACACTTATTACAACCTTACCATAAAAACGCTAATGGGCATGAGCTGGGTGGCTCAGTATTGCTCGTACGCCCGTTATGTAATGAAAACGGACAGTGACATGTTTGTCAACACAGAATATCTCATCCAAAAGCTGTTAAAGCCAAACACAGCGCCTCGACAAAATTACTTTACTGGTTACCTAATGAGAGGCTACGCCCCCAACCGCAACAAAGACAGTAAATGGTACATGCCGCCAGAGCTGTATTCCAGTGAGAGGTACCCAATCTTTTGCTCTGGAACAGGCTATGTGTTCTCAGGAGACATGGCAGAGAAAATCTACAATGCCTCGTTAAGTATCCGTCGCCTTCACCTCGAGGATGTATATGTGGGTATCTGCCTGGCAAAACTGCGGATTGACCCAGTGCCACCACCAAATGAGTTTCTCTTTAACCACTGGAGAGTGTCCTACTCCAGCTGCAAATACAGTCACCTGATCACCTCCCACCAGTTCCAGCCCAATGAACTTACAAAATACTGGAATCACTTGCAAAGCAACAAGCACAGTCCTTGTCTTAATATGGCAAAGGATAAGAGTGGCCAACGTCGGCATAGGAAATTGCAGTGGGAAGGTCTTCAGTGATTTAGCCAAGGCTCAGGGTTGCATTAGTGTTACTACAACATGCAAAGTTCAGAAGTCTATGAGATAAGGAACAGCACAGAGTGGTTTTTGTTAAAGGTATTTTTCAATTTAAGAGCTGTTATGTTGTGTAAACCTGTACAGCCTGTTTTTAAGCAAAGTGAAATATCAATTTTGTGCAATATCTAGCATGCACAACTTAAAACATTGGTGATAACACTATTTCAGGTGCCAAATAACTGAAATGTATTTAGTTTTTGAACTTCCTCTTTAAGCTAAAGCTTGATTGATAATATTAAAGGGCAAATTTACTGAGATCCTGGGAATTGGGAATATCAGTTGGTGGTGTATCTGTACTGTGACACATTTCTTGGATTATCAAAGGTGTACATCCTTGGGATTGAGATGTTAATTTTTCTATCTACCCAATTCCTACAAATGGTTAACAGCAACCAAACAGTATGTGAAATTAAAAGATATGTCACATTTAACTGCATCATAGATGTCAAATATGATTAAAATATTTTTCAAAGCTATGACTAAATATACAGGTCTACCCTTCATGAGGTTGAAGGTAAAACTATTAAATGTATTTCTTATGCAGTTTCCTTTTGAGGTGTGGTCTCTTCAATTGCTGAATGTCTGTTTAAATAATAACATTATTCAAACCATGCTCAGCAGGGTCTGAAATTGAAACTTGTGAGGTGATTGTTTTTATCATGTATCATCTTCATGAAATACAATATATTTTTCAACCTACACGTTTAAGACATTGTAACATGAAGAGTTGCTTGGTTTGAACACATCTTGGTTACCATACATGCACCCCAGAAATTATCATATACTATGAGTGTAAACACATAATTCATCTGACTGTCTAATAACAAGCATTATTGCCCATAATTCACTTCTTATAGACTTTTACAGATAGTTGCACCCTTCATTTGCAAAATTAAAACATCTTTTCCAAAATGTACTAATTATGGAGAAATATCAACATTTAAATCATTATGTACTTATTAATTAAAATGAAACTTGAAAAATCCCAGAATCATTCCCTAGATGAAACCAAAGATGAATGCTTTAATGATAAAGCAGATAGTGTTGCTCTGGGTCAAAATATATAATTACTGAGGGTAATCCAATTAATTTGATGCAGGCAACATTTGAAGGGTTTATTTATTTTCATTACTCATTTGTCAGTCTAATTTTAATTAACCACATATTTGAGTGCCTGCAATTACTGCTTGATACAGAGTTTGCACATTACATCAATTACAGATGACTCCAGTCCAAAGATAAAGTTACTTGCTCAAAAAATTACAGCAATGTTTGAAATGGGACAAAACCATTACTTCCAAGACCCATTGTCTGGGGATGAATCTGGTTTTACTTAAGTAAATGCTAAAAACAGATTTTCCCAGAGAAAACTGTAACTGTTTTGAATATAAAAGCTGGAAGATGTAATGCATCGACTTTCCAGTTCCCATAATATCTGGCTGTCTAAAGAAAAGTGAAGTATGGAATAAATAAGACAAGCACTTGGGCAATTTATGTCTGTTCTGCCTTACAGAAATATAGTAACAATAATTGGAAAGGCTTAAGATATGACTGATATAACCTAGCATACTTGTTTAAGAACTGAAATAATCTGAGAATGTCAAAGCAAATGTTTATCTGTTAAAATATAAGGCAAAACAGATCAATTTGTGCATTATATGATTCATAAGGTCCTCTACATTTCAAACGTGTTAAGGTAATACTGATAAAGTGTAAATTGTCTTGAGTATCAGGGGATTTTCAGGACCTCATTGAAAGCCTTGATTTAGAGCCTAAAACCGTGATAAGAATTATCTCTTTCTAGAAACAAGTCAATTCGCACAGTAACCTGCAATTCCAGTGCACTGCAATCCATTAAATCCACATCTTTTCTTAAGCATTTATCTCCCTCAATTAAAAGGAATCAAAGTCATGGCCAAAGGCTAGCAAATATAACATACAGAACCAGCTATCATTCCTCAGCACCATGTGCAATCACAGAGAAAGATTAGCACACTTCATCCACAACACGTTGTACTGCTGATTTACCAGAGAGAGAAAAACTGGTTGGTTGATGAATGAATGGGAAAGAGTCTCTGACTGATCAATATTGAATACCTGTACTACTCCATACATGTGAAAAGTGAACCCAAGAAAAGAACTGAAATGTACACCCATGATGGAGTGGTTTGCCCAAGACCGGATCCAGAGAAGTGTTTCCAGAAATACAGCGAATCTCAGAATATGATAAATGGCCCAGCACTGCCAAAAGCCTATAGCGCAGAAAAGAGAGTGAAGTAAATTCTTAAAAATTGAATGAGCAGTATTTATTTCAGCCATTTTTAAAATATGCTAAATTTAGGAATATGTGTATTGCGGAGAAGGTTTAGCTATAATTGGGGAAATATTTTGATGAACAATCCTGAATCTCATTCAATTAAAAACTGTACTAACATGTATTCCAAATATATATAGAACAACTAAGTTGTTTTCTTTGGTCTTGTATTATCATGCCAAGGTGAGCCAGGACTGACATAAGTGCCCCCTTTAGCCAATTGTTGCATGACGCCCATGGTAAAACCACTGAATTATTAAGTGCTTTCAGTATGATCATGACTGCACTGAAGGGTCCTAAAAGCCAAGCAGATGTGAAGCTTTTAAGTTAGGTAGTTCCTGAGACCATATCATGCTTCACTGCTGTCTTTGCTTTTGAGTTGCCATCACTTTTCAAGTGCAAACAGTGAGGAATTCAAAAGAATGTTTTTAAGATCACTGTTTGGGCATGTACAACACGGCTCTAAAAGCTCTTCATTGTCCTTACTGAATAGCGGCCAATGTTGAAACACACTTGGGCATGTCAATAATAATAAAAAAAAGAAGTTAACAAGACCACTTCTTTGAAAAATGTACCTATTTAATTGAAATATTTTACCAGGGCAGATTAGGTAAAGCACTGCTTCCTCGCAAGGCCACCAGACTGCAAACTATCTTTTCTCAATAGCTCAGACAATGTCACTAAGCCATAAAAAAGGATCAACTCAAATGAACATGATCTCACAGGAAATCAACATTTTGCTTCCAAAAGTTCATGTACCTTGAAATCAACCCCATCCTTCAAGTGTGAACACATTTCCATCTAGTGCTACTGACAAGTAAACACACCTCAGAGATAACTAGTCCCTTGGGATCCAGGAAGTAATTGTGTTCACATAAACAATGTTAAGCTCAATTTGACAGTTGCTTTTTTTCTTAAAAAGTACATTTTTACTCCACTGATGGTTAGGTTTAGGGTGGGGGATGGAGGTAGAGAGATACAATATGCATGCAACTTTTGACCTAATGTTGCACAGTTTGATCAGTCTACTCAAATATGAATATAAACTTGTAAATATATTTAGTGGAATTAATAGCCTACAGTAGGGTTGAGCAATTAAATCAGGCCTGCTTTACTTTCTTGCCATGCCAATCCAATTCTACTCCAATCTGGGCCTGGATAAGACAGGACCATTCTAAGATATTATTGTTGAATACAGCCAAAAAAGGACTGTAGTGTGGGAAGAAAGTCCTAGACCAGAACGTAGAACCAGCTCCTGGACAGTTTATCCTACCAATAATGGCTATGTTTTCCAAGAGATGTTCAAATGGAAAAATCAATGTGTTGATGTGCTTTGAGGTGTAGCAGCTGAGAAGGACTTGCTTTCATGATGTAACCATGCTATAAAAGGCTCTTGAATTGGCTAACAAGAAACAGACTTCAACACTATTTTCACCACATAAATCTACACTGAGCAGCAACAAAGAAAGGCCCATCATTTACAACCCTGTGTTCTGCTAAAAAAAAAAAAAGCTAGTAAACAAGCTTTAGAGAAAACATAATGGGCTCATATGGTCATTTATTACTTGTGGCTAAATGACTTATTGCCTTAGGTTTATTCACACAGTAGGAACCCTCTGTTACCCATTGACATATTAACATTGATTTTTTTCCTTTTTCCCAAAATCAAATATAAGAAATGACTGGTTATAAATATTCCAAGCAATGCACTTCTGCTTCTATATCGCCAACACTGTCACATGGCAAGTCTTAATAATAGTACGAGATGGTGAAATCATAATAAAAATTTACAACTTTTACTAAAATAACCCACCGAACGAATTATGTAATTATGATTTTCCTTAAATTTAAACCCAAACCTAAATCTAACCATAAGGTCTAACCCCTTACCGGAACCCTAAACCCAATCTATGAGTTTAATAGCAAAAATAACTTTCTTGCACCAGGGAAGAAAGAAAACATCAGGCATTGGAAGATACATCAGTCATTGTATTGTCAAGTCAAGTGGTTGCATAAATAAATATAGAATGAGTCACCAAATTTGTTCACAGGCATTTCCTTTCTTGAATAATGTGTTGGATGGGAGGCTAGCTAAAAATGGATTGCTGTAATTCTATTTGTTGATTGATTGATTGATCTCTATGGGAATAAAAGTGTTACCTTTTCGTCCGAGCCAAGTCATACGATATCTTACAATTTCGCCATCTCGTACGAATTGTTATGAGTTGTCATGAGAGTATGTTGATATCCCTGCACCACAGATGGACTGGGTGAAGAATACAACTAATTATCATGGAAGATGTGTAAAGCAAACACAACAGAGAACTTCATTAACAAAGATTATTCACAATTAGCGCAGATAATGAATGCCCATCATTTTAATTCCTGATGTCCACCAAGGACAATATTAGATGGGGGATAAATTGGAAGAGGAAAAAGATTCAGGGTAGAAAATTACTTGGGTCCTCATTTTAATGAGTTTTAAGTCTAAGTTAAACTCATTTCACAGCCCATTTTACTTACACAATCTGATGTATTTCTGAGTCAAACAGGATATCACTGAGAAGAAAAAAGTAGGAAAGGACTTGTATTTCATCTAGCAGGAATTGATGGGATCATTAGAAAGTGGGTGTTGCATCCCAGAATGGTGCCAGTTTGTTGGAGGGGAGGGGTTGAAAAGTAAAAAGGACTCTTGATGTCAGCCATTTGAAAGAAATTATAAAAAAAATATTTATATTTGGAATAACATACACTGATGAATCGCATACAGTAATACCAGGAATGTGCATTAAGAACATATATTGCAACAAGAAACATCATATAAGTAATTAATATATACTGCATAAATATTGAATAGCCTAAATATCCATTAAGTCTGACACAGACTTGTCACTTAAAGCGCATGTGACAAGGATTGTAATAGACTATTGCTGCATTGTAGAACAATTATCTTTGCCAGAAAGTATTTTAAGACATAAATATGTAAGTAGCTCAATTAAAAGCATGGCCTGAATAATCAAAATATATTTTGCCTTTAAAATAATCCTTTGGAGTAAAAACAAATGCTATAAAATGGTTCTCCTTTTAAAAAATTCCTTTAGCAGATTTAATATTTTGAACACGCTGCCACTCTGGTTCAAACACTTCGAGTTCACATTAATTTTTAATTGTGTTTTCAATTGATTAAGCAGTCCACAGAGTCCGTGCCAAAACGACAAACTCGGACCATTTCAGTTTGCTTTGAATTCATTATTTATGAAATGTAGTATTAATGTGAACATCATAATAATCAACATCATGACTACTTGAGAATGCCATGAACCACCTTATAAATTAAGAACCTACACAATACATATTTGTCTATAACATGTTAAATGATGATACACTCGAGCGCTCTGCTTTCAAGATCCCCAGAAAGAAGAACCCCTGCTATTTTGTCTTATATCTCATTGGAAAAGCACAATATTCTCAGAAAGCATACTGAATGATTGCTGGAGGATCCTAAAGCCTTAAATCTCGCTCCCCAAGACACGGATGTCTGATATATACCGTAATAGCACAGGTGGTAACAGCAGACCTCTTAACAAATACAAACTGTCAACTCAAGCAAGACTCCAGCATTTGTAATATAACCAGCTAGACAGCTAGCATGTCAATCTGGCATGTCTTGCACAACTTGAAGGCAGCAGGGGGTTCCCTTGAGGTTTGTAAAAGGCCTCTAATATCCATAGCTTCTATTATGCAGTAGAGAGGGATTTCACTTAAGCTTGTTGAG
Organism: Moxostoma hubbsi; assembly: GCA_032164185.1. Taxonomy (NCBI): domain Eukaryota; kingdom Metazoa; phylum Chordata; class Actinopteri; order Cypriniformes; family Catostomidae; genus Moxostoma; species Moxostoma hubbsi. The sequence goes on along the minus strand of JAVLUX010000163.1, from coordinate 3,410,397 downwards.
AAGTTAGATGCAAGAACCATATAGAGAACAGGTCAAACATGTTTAGACATGCACTAAATATTTAAAAAAAAAAATAAAAAAAAAATGATGAAATCCATGATTTGTGAAAGAAAGAAGTACATAAATACAATTAGGCAAGTGCTATTTCTATTTGAAATATTTATGGTTCATTTGTGATACTACAGAGCTGGAAGTTTTTCATGAGAAAATGTTCATTTGATGATCACTGCCACCTCAAATCACATGTTTTTGACAGAAAATAAAAGTAAGATTAAAATAAGAAAGAATTCTTTTCTGTTTTGATGAATTTATGCATTGACCAGTGTTGTCAGATTTTACTGCTGATTGCTGATGTTCTTTGATCTTAATCTTGACCAGCCATTTTGGTCTTTCCCCATTCAAATTGATAGGAGCTGCACTTGTATGCCGCTTGTTTATATCGAAAAATAGCTTCCCTGCCTACCTAAAAGCATTCTGAAGATGGCCTCCAAGAGGCTATTTAGCAGAGACGGGCCACTTCTATTAAAATGAAAAGGAGAAATTGGAACACCCAACAGTCAACTGATGTAGAGAAGGAAGTCCAGCCTTAAAGGTTAAAATAGCCAACAACCTTTAAGATACAGACATTGCCTGTCAATCAACTCAATCAACAGCCTGTCTGAGAGCGTTCCAAAGATGGCCGCTGAGTGGACTGACTTGCTAAAAAAAATTTGATCAAAGTTGAACACAAGAGGTGCTACAAAAACAATGACTTTTATTGCCTTTCATACAAATCACCAGTAAAACGTCAGATTATCAGTTCATAAACACTTACGTTTCGCCCTGTTACTCACACAATGCTAACTTGTGAGATCAAAACACTTTTACTGCAGCACATCACTGGCAAAACTATATATTTGCATTACATAACCAACTACATTTTCTGATGTGATGAAATTGCATAGTAGCTCAACTGTTAAAGCAATCCACTTGCGATGTAAAGGACCGGTATATGAGCCCAGAGCATGTGAGTTCACACAAGGGTTGAAAGTGTCATAAAAGCACCACAAAATGACGTGGTTGCTTCAGGAATTATCAGTTCAGCATTTTCATCTCATATTTTCTTTTATATATTGGTTAGGTTTAGGTTTAAGGTTTTTGGTAGGAAGGTACAGTAGGTGTTGTTTATTTAGGACCCTAGAGAATTAACCTTAAAAACCTTTTCGACTAACCCTAACCAACCCTAACCCTGATACATGTAATGAACCATGTGTTATAATTTTGCGGTTATAACTCTTGAAAGGAATGAGATATTATCACCAAATTTGGTACACAAATGTATGGCGTCATTCCAAGGACACACACAAAAAACTGTGCGTCTCTGTCTCTTGGTGGTGCTATAACGCTACAATATTAAAACAATGCAATGTCGTTGAGTGTAATAAAAAAAATACATTCCAGAGCATGTGTCTCTAGATTAGAATTCTAGACAAATTGTCTCAAATATTATTCAGAATTACCAAGATAAAAAAAAAAAAATACATCTGAGATTTCAATATAAACTCATATCTACACCAAATTACCTGAGCTATATTTTATATGCAATATTTATATAAATTTATACTCTCATTGTATTTGTTTCTATTATGTCTTCTCACGAAAACATCTAAGACATCTAAGAAAGCAATAACATTTCCCCTTGGTCTCCATTTGTGTGAAAATGCTATGCATCCATCTTTCCTGAGTGCCACTTATGGCCATTCTCTCCTCTGCCGCTGACCCTTTCACTTTCACCCTTCTTGATGTGTCTGTTGCAAAACCCCTTAATGATTAACTTTCTCAATCTTCTCCACATACAGTTCCACACGGAGTTCCAATCACAATGCAAGCTTTTGTCTGGCCCTTTCTTATTTATCTAACAAAACCTATTACTATGCATGGCAACATTTGTTTTGCAAGGTCAGGCTCTAGAGGTGCAAGAAGGAAGGTTGCCATCTTTCCTTTTCTCTTGAATTTCTCTATCCTCCCTTCCACTCTGGCAGATAATGAAGTCAACTCTTTGAAAAGGAAATGGCACCGTTCTTGGTTTTATGATAATTGGCCCATCTGTCATTCCATAAATTAAGCGGATCAGCTCAATGTGTTTGGATAGAGTGCTGGTGGGAAGCTAGGCTGGGCGCATCCAGGAAAGACAGCAAAAACAAATTAGTTCCTCTAGTCTGCAGGCACTGCTTCTTTAGGCATGAACTTAGCATATTATGTTGAGACTAAAGTACGTCAGATCTCAAAAGAGGCAGCTGACGATTTACTCTTCCAGCTACAGAAAAAGGTAGTTGGAAGAGCCATCATATTTAGCGTAATGATTTCTCCATTTCATCTGTATTCGAGTGAACCCTGTGATCCATACAATGGCTCTGGATTTCTGCATTTGGAGATGATCACAATGAAACACACATGAAATATCTGTATTATTGATGAAGAGCTAATCTTGGCTCTTTATCTTGAGGCACGTTCATGGGTGGGTGACAGATTCAAATCTGCATGCCAGAGGGAGGACGGTTGGGTGCAGGTAGCCTTAGTGTTCAGATCCACGGAAGGCTCCGGAGTATCTGGGCTGTTGCATTGCCATGGTAACCAACCATTGATCTGCAGAGTTCTGTTGGGGGGAGTGGCAGTGACAGAGAAAGTGACAGAGCACATCACAGTTCACAGGAGGAGAGGATGAGTGTGAGAGGGACAGATAAAGAAAGAGACTGGCATATGAAATGGAGACACCTGTTGTAAAAAGAGGGGGAAGAAATTGAGAAATATATGCTAGTTATACATGTGTGATTCAACATACAGTACACATGGTGACTTGCCAAGTAAAGGTTGCTGGACTATACTTTGAATCAAATGTTTCACAGATAATTTAATTTGACATACTTACACATTTGGCTAAATGTTCTTCTATGCATTGCCTTGAACTTCCTTGTTTGTAGCAACAGAAATACTATTTTTTGTCTGTAGGTTCTTCTGTGTCACATAAAGACTTGGCAGCCTTAGGTGGCATGCCTACAGAATGCTAAACTCTCTCGTGTAGGGACAGAAAAGCTGTAAAGTAGACCAGACTTGTTACTAACTGCATAAATCTGGTTCACATTGTAGCTTATTCTGGCCAAGAACTACCCACTTAGTCAGGACAGACTCTGAATTTGGCAACAGTAGGTCAACAGTTCTTGATCAACAGGTCAACTATCTTTCCAGAATTCAAAGCATTGTCCCAGTGGCCAAAGCAGAAAGTGTTGTTGAACGTATGGACACGTGTGAGCTCCAGTTTCTGTGTGAAATGTCCACATAGAAGCTCCAAAAGTTAGTTGTTTTTAGTTTTAAATGATGTAATACAGTAAAGAGAAATGCATAATTGATTAACTCTACCCTCAAACCCAAACCTTAAACACAGTTGCACACCGAAGGAAATGCACCACACACCATCACATTTCTTGCACCTCACACATAGGGCATGTCAGAGCGTTGCATTTGAAAGTTCACAGCTGTGAGTCTTGTCACTGTACAGACAGAAGTTCAGAAGTTATTTGCACTTCTGCAAGATTGAACAAAATGATGTTGATGAGTTTGCAGGTTGGTGTATGAAACTGGTACAGCTGCACAAACTGAATGATTAGAAATGGCGATGTTTATTATGAAATTTCTATATATGTAGCCTTGAATAGGCTTCATTCAAGCTCTCAAACCACACACATATGAATTTGTAACTGAAAATACATTGTGTAGGTTATTTGAAAGATGCATGTGCACATTGTATCTTCTAGCGATGGTTAAAGTAAATAATACATGTCACTTGATAACAATTTGGGTCAATTTAAATGTGAGTGTCGTGGCAGAATTTTGAGCCACTTTCATAGTCCTAGGTGGGCACTGCCAATTGACGGCAAGCCACTTTCAAATGGAACTAGCATGATATTAAAGCTTGTTTCACAAACAACTGCAGATGTACAAATCATGGTAAATTATGCTTTTTTGATAATAGTACACCTATAGCACAAATGCTAGCGTTGCAGCATTTTTATCAGCATGGTGTGCTAGGAGACGTCTCTGGTGACAGTCAAGCAATTGCTAAGATAACGTGAGAGTCGCAGTTTTGTTTAGACATCACCTTCCGAGCATCTGGAAATGGAATGCCTTTATGTTAGGAGACCCGAGATATCAAGTAAGAATGTACCACATCCGACTTTGAATGGAACGCAGCATAGGATACAAGCACTTCCACTTGTTACCCACTTGTTTTTTTAATATGAGAACTGCTGTAGTCAGCTGTAGTGAATAGCAATGCAAACACATAATCATCTTTTATGATGTCGCTTAATGAATTTGATCAATAAAACCCACATTTTAATGAAATATTTTGACCTTAATATTTGTATTATGTCGTAACTGATAAAAGCAACTGCCACTGTGAATAAAATCACAGCTAAAGGGGTCAAACACTCCTAAAAATGTGCCACAGAACATCCTTTAGAAGGACTATAAAAAGTTGTATCCTGCAATTGTTACCATAAGAAGCTATTTCTACCTGACCTAACCATTAAAAATTATATTTTTTGGTGTAACGTAATGAAGTCAGGTGGATTCAGACATGTTATGTAATATTTCTGACTTAAGTCAAACCAATTCATTTAGCTGTTACCACATGAACACATTTTTAGGTTAAAATATTTTCAGTCATTTTTTTACAGCCTTTTATCTCTTATTGCATATATTATTCATATTTGCTATACAATTTTAACCAGCACAGATATGAAATACGGACTGTGCCTCCAATAAGCAGAGAAGTCAGTCCAGAGGCAGCTCTGAACCCTCAGTCAAATGTTCAGCCTGGCAGATATGCGATATGGGGGGAACTTGCTTGTCATTTAACTCTAGTGTGTTTTACTGTGAAAAAGATTACTGAAGCACCTATATGGAGTAGCCGCAAGGTCAACGTCGTTCCTGCCTGAGATAAAGTAGTCAAGCTCCCCTTGGTGGGAAGCAGAAGTCTCTGAAGCCAACTGATTAAAGCTCTAGTGGCTGAGGATGCTAAACTTCTAGGGTGGAAAGGTACAGATAACAGAGATAGGCCTTTAGATCCACCTATTTGGAGGAGAAATGAAGGTCTGACAAATGAAATGACAGATTGATTCAGCTGACAGTGCTTTCAAGGTAGTGCTGGTATTGTATGAGTGGTAAAAATGTGCAATGGGAAAGATGCAATATCAAGTATATTTGAGATCTCAGCATGCTGCTCCATTTAGGATTATAATTGAATTCTAGGCTGTAGTGTTTCGTACATTTGCATACAAGAACAACAATGCCACCTTGAGATTTGATAACTACTTAACATACATATCATTTCTACTCAGAAATGGCTGCATGTATAGAAATGAAAAGGTCTGACGTCTTTAAAAGGTTAAAGTTAACATGATATTGCAGTCACGACCTATATATTCAACAAGAAATAAAATGCAGGGAAAGTCTTAGGGTCCTATTTTTTAGAGCGCTATGCCTTAAGCGCATGTCCAATGAACATGGCCATGAAGTTTTGACATTTTCATGAAAGTATGTACTGTACGTGTTCTCTATCGGCCTGTCTTACATGTGTTCTTGCCGATTTTACTGGATGCTTTTTTGCTCTCTCATTGTTCATTGTTTTGTTACTCTGTTTAAATTTTTATGGTTAATTTCTAAACAGCATTCTTGAGCTTTGAAAAGGCGCTGTACAAAATAAATGTATATTATTATTGTTGTTATCATTGATCTACTGACTCACATTATAGTTTTAAAAGTGATTGGTAGCTCTTTAATATAATCTGCTGGTGGAACCCCCAAACTGCAAATGCAGGAACAGATTTTAGACTTCGCGCCGAAATTAGACGTGACTCTGACGTCTCAGCTTTGCGGCACTTAGTTAACATACAATACACCCACAGTTTGCATGCATACACCCACAGATAACACAAACACTCCCATCCACAGCCACTTGCACTTTGCTATGGCACGAATAATTGTGCTTAGAATTTGCGATCTTGCGCATATCGGGGTCACGAAAATAGAGCCCTTGATTTTATTTATCTACCTACAACAGCAACCTAAAACAATGTCAAAACAATGTCAGCTGAAAAGAAAAGTTACTGCATTTTGATTACACAGACTGCATAGACAATTTTACAAATTGCCTTTTCCTTTTTATTATTTGTAAATAAGTCATATATTTTGGGGTCAATACAAGTTAAGCTCAATCAACAGCATTTGTGGCATAATGTTGATTACCACAAAAATTTATTTTGACTTGTCCCTCCTTTTCTTTAAAAATTTAATAAAATAAAAAAAGCTAAATTAAGGTTACAGTGAGACACTTACAATGGAAGTGAATGGGGCCAATATTTGGAGGGTTTCAAGGCAGAAATGTGACACTTATAATTTTATATAAACACTTACATAATTTTTTTTGTTGAAACTTGTGTATTATTTGAGCTGTTAATTTGTTTAAATCATATGCTGCGTCCCAATTCGCATACTATCCGTCCTAAATAGTATTCGAAAATAGAATTAGTACGTCCCAAATCGTAGTATGTTGAAATGAGTGTTCCAAAGATACCCGGATGGTCTACTATTTCCGGTCAGAATCCGAAGTGCAGATCGATGCACACTCTAACGGCTAATATTGCCCACAACCCATTGCGTGTGGGAGGGAGGAGCTTTGAGATGATGCAAACATGGCGGCCGGATGCGGCAGCGGAGATGCGCCCTCAGTTTTTAAGTGTAAGAACTTAAACGTTTAGCGCTAATTAAAGTTATATTTTATTGTCTCATAATATTAATGGATTTGTGTTGTGCAAAAAAAGAACCGTTTATCTTGTAGGGTCCGATGAAGACACTGAGCGCCTCATTAACTGGCGCATTGCACTGCATTGCATTGGACATATAAGAATGAATGGAATGTAGAATGTTTGTTTAACTGTCGCGGTGTACGTAACTAGGCAACCACGTTCTCTTCCATTGCATGACGTCTTCGTAGTATGTCCCAGAACGTGCATACTCTTTTGCTACACACTCAAAAGTATGTACATTTTCTTCCAAAAAAAAGAGTACATACTTTTAGGTCGTAGTATAAGTAGGCGAATTGGGACGCAGCCATAGTTTTTGCGGGATTGCAGGGTTTATGGTGTAGGGTCGTCATGGCAACGAAGTTGTAAAATTGGGTATAACTTTACATACACTAAAACTTTATCACACATTATCACACTAAAATCCTGTTAACATTAATATTGTTTATGTCTTGTTGCTAAACTTTTGAAACAGTGAGTATTTGAACGTTTACAGATTGGCCCCCATTCATTTCCACTGTGGAATAAAAAAAAAAAAGAAAAAAAAGGGACAAGTCGAAATAAATTTTTGTGGTAATCAATATTACGCCATAAATGCTGTCGATTGAGTTTAACTTGTATTGAACCTGTAGTATTCCTTTAAGAAAGTAAATTGGGTCATTTTTTTATTTCATGTTGCCTTTAAAAAGCTATTGGCCTATGCAGTCAGTTTTTTGTACAGTATCAACTGAAGTGTTTTTTTGGGTCATGCTTATTTCTCCACGCTGAACTTTTTATACACAGCAGTACCAGCCTTGCCCCTTTGAAAAGCAGTGAAGCCTCCATGACATATTGCATTTTCCTCCCAATCAAAATATGATTCCCACTTTTTCACACCTGGTACTGTCCAATTATAATGGTGCTACACTCGGATGGAGGTATCTATTTCCTCCCAGCTCCTCTTTGAGGTGTATTTCATTTGCCGTCTTGAATGGACACCAGTGGATTACTGAGCTCAAGAAGGTGTGAAATCCCTTCTGAGACTTTGAACAACCGGGATCACTAGCGTGCGCCCTTTCAACAAATGCCACCAAGGGTAAACTATCCCTCTGAATACAGAGGAGAAGCATTCTCCATACCTACCACTAAAACACACTGCTAGTGGAAGCGCTCTGGCTTGGCGTCTACAGAAGTGCTACACAACGCATGGCCCGCAGGCAGCATGTTAACCTTTTTTTGGTTGAATGTGTTGAACCCATTTCTGGGTTGAACATCCATCAAAAATATCCATTTTGATATACAATTACTAGGCTTTAGGTCTATGCCTTTTTCACGCATCAATAATAAAAAAATTTCCACATGATTATCGATATATATATATATATGCGCTTTTTTCAGATATACATAAATAGGGCTGCTCATTGCAAAATAGTCTTCACAACTTTGGTAAAGTGTGAGTGGCAGGGTAACTTAAAGGTGGTCGCACATCAGACATGTCTGGCGGACGACATAGCGTGTTCTAAAATACTAAACAATTATTTTCAACTAAGGTACACACACACTGCTGCTGCTCGCCATCTATTGAGGCTGCTCAAAATTCTGCCCAAATTGTTTTACCCTAATCATTATCAAAGTTCAAATATTATTTACATAAGCCATCATTAGATGATATATTGTGTATATGTATCTTTCATCTAGCCCACACAATGAATTATTTATTTTTGTGGTTTACCAGCTTAAATAAAATCTCTTCAAGGCTACATGCATAGTAATTGCATAATCATTTCTGATCGTTCAGTTTGCGCAGTTATACCAGTTTCATACACTAACCTGCAAACTCATCAACATCACTTTGTTGATTCTTGAAGAAGTATAAAACTTTTGTATGAATGGTGACTAGATCCACAGTTTGGACTTGTTTGCCTTGCCCCAACCGTGACCCGCTTCAGTAAATGTTATATCACCCTCCTGTGGTCTCCCAAAGCTATTACGCCTGACTACATTAATCAGAAGGCCATCTAACAGTGAATTAGAAAGAAACTTAGGCTTCTAATCTAAATGTTGGCTAATGTTAATATATTTTTTCTCACAAACTAATCAGTAATTAAATAATGTGCCGATCAATAATCAATATATCAATAATTTTGACATGCTTAAAAACTCATATTGTGCTATAAGACTTTGGTCAGACCACATACCACAAAGAGTGATTCTCACGAAACCTGATAAGAAAATCTCCTGGACTGATTTTAATCTAAAATCGAAAGAAACAATTAAGGAATTATGTTTTGCCTATATTTAAAATAAGCCTATTTTTAGGGCCATTGTGAAATTATTTTCATGACAGTTACACAAATTTTAGCCCACAATTTTCAATGCAGAAAAAAAAGCACCCTTGGACACGTCACTGTGGATTTTTTTGCAATGCAAACAAAAAATTTCAATTGTCATAATGATATTCTCATTACCACAATACGGAATATATATAGGCCTATATTAATTCAACTGTAAAGTATTTAGACATACATTAAATGAAGAAAATCATTGTACAACAGCATTTTGATATATGGAATATAATGAAAACATGGCTGTAATGTGAATTCCCACTGAAAAACAATGGAAATAGTACAAATAAAACAGGGCGTAAAATGTGATTGAAATAATGAAAAAGTGTCCTTCATTTTCTCAATGCAAAAAATTATATTGTACCTCCCCCTAATGAGAATCACGTCCTTTCATTAATTTATTACTAATACATATTTCTATTAAGCTAACCCTTCTCTAAGGCAAGTTATAACCCACCTGAAAGTGCATTTTGCGATGACTGCCTTCAAGACAAGTCCTTATGTGACAAAGTGCAGTAACCTTCTCTAACAAAATGCCACAGCTCATTGCCAAGACAAGCCACAAGCACTTTTTTTCGTGGGAGACGTTAGTTGGCTTTGACAGGATGGAGGAATCACGGGCAGTTCAGTGGGGCGACACTCAAGAGATTATTGGAACAGTACCCAGTCCTCCAATCATTTAAGATCGTGTGGCAGATTCCGAACGAGTGTGTGCGCACGAGGACGATAAATAAAAAGACACGACACGCATTTCCTTCTGCAGGACTGGTTTTAATAAGGCAGTGAGTGTAATCAGTGGCTTCACTATTGCCTGCCTCCATATAGCCAGGCATGATTGTCCACCAGGGACGTGATTTATGAGGGCAGCCTCAGTAGTGGCTTCTTGCTTGATTACATGGCTGCCCGCAAATGCATGCAGCAAACAGATATTAAATCAGCAGGGCATATTCCGATGACACTGCATTGAAGAGAGCGTAGGCGAGGGGCGTCTGCTACTCAGTGTAAAAACCTGCATGGGGGTGAGGAATTACTTTTCAGAGGTTAAAATGAGTTGGCCAACATTTTTGTGTATGACAGACATTACTTAGTCATAAGGAGGGCTTTGCCATTATAATGATATGTGTGTTACGCAGGGACCCTTAAAGGGACAGTTCATGATGACTCTCATCATTTACTCACCCACATGCCATTCCAGATGTGTAGGACTTTCTTTTCGCTGCTGAACACAAAGTTTTTTCTACCTCAGCTCTATAGGTCCATACAATACAAGATAATGGTGACCAGAACTTTGAAGGACCAAAAATTCACATTAAGTTAGCATACGACTCCAGTGGTTAAATCCATATTTTCAGAAAACTAGCCAATCAGATTTGGGTGAGAACAGATGGAAATGTAACTCATTTTTCACTGTATATCTTGCCATTGTAGTCTCTATGCATGATCATGATTTCAAGCTCGATTACACTTCCTAGTGGTTGACAAATGCGCAGATCACCATAGATATACATGCATAGATGTCTCGTTCAGCTTGTTCGGAAAAGTCAAATGTGGCGCCATCTTGGAACAGTTCATAAGGAGAGCTGTTTGAATGTAAGTGAATGGAAAGGAACTGCTTTTGTGTGGAACAGTTCTTCATGTAATTCATTGACTGATTGGGTGCAAATTTTCAATGTGTTGACGAACGGCTCTTGACCTATCCAATATGGTGGATGTGCCGATGTATCACGGCCCATAGAAACAGCTGCTAATAAGGTATCTACGTATAGATAACTAAGCAGAGCACTAGATGGCCCTAGGAAGTAAAGTCGAGCTTGAAATCATGATCACCAAGGAGACTGCTGATGTTAACATTTATAGTGAAAAGGGAGTTATATTTCTCTCCCAAAACCAATTGGATCACTTCAGAAGACATATTAAACCACTAGAGTCACATGGATTACAAAATTTTGGTCACCATTCAGATATATGGCCATACATTCATACAAATCTGGGACGGCATGATTTTTTGGGTGAACTATAACTTTTAAGAATCCTAAAAGGGAAACTGCACACCTGTTTGGCCCAGAAGATTGCAATTTGTGTGTTTTATTGAATGATAAGCACTTAATTTTAGAGTTTATTGTGGGAAAAAAATGGCTTGCAATGAATGATTATGCTCTAACAGCAACAGACTACCAGTGTGAATCACCATGAAGATCTTAAATGAGAAGAAGGGCAAAGATTTATAAATTTTTAAGTCACAAGCAGTTGCCCTTTATGTACATTGTACTATAACAGAAGGTGAAAGTTGAAGACTCGCTGCTCGTTTCACTTTAATAATATTAATGAGGATGGGTTTCAGGCCATTAAACTTTTAAATATGTAAGCAATAAATAATTAAACATTTATTTTGCTTGCAAGACGCAGTGTAGAGCTACTAAAAAAATGGGCTCAAACTGTGTGGCAAATTGTATTTTAAATATTAAATTCATAACCTCCAGGTTTTTTCCCAAACATTTATTGTTAACAAAATAACCATAATCCGGATCACTGATGCTGTAGAATGAGAAATGTGACAAGGACAGCCTTAATTATTTCTGGTTAATTCATAATGCTTTGTGGTTAAAAAATCAATTGCCTCTTTCTGGTAAACAGCAAGATGGTACCTTTTGTGAAAAACAGAGATTAGAGGGCAGTATTAAATCACTTGACATAAAAAAAAGAAAAGAAAAAAGAATCAGGGATAACTGAGATTACATTTTGTGTGTTGGTTATGTTTAATGCATTTTACAGAATGGCACAGTGCCACCCCTTGGATGCAAAACGACATTGGCTGAAGTGTTTTCTTAAATGAAATATATTTTTTATATATACAAATATTAAAAATGACAAACACTTCTGATTATTAAGCATTATTATTTTTGGTTAAAAATATTATTATTTATTAATTACTGAAATTCATTATTATGAATGATTGTTTTTATTAAAAAATACTATGCATTATATTGTTTATTAAAATATTCTCCTATTAAAAAAGTGAAGTAGTCCTCAGATGCCATGTTCATTATTTACATCAGCGTCGCAGGGAAAATAACGTTGCTGTGGAGCTGCTTACTGACCATTTGTATACTGTAGTAAAGAGTACGCCACTTACAAAGTGCATATAAACGTAAATCTCTATTTCGTGTCTTAAGCAGTTTTTTCACAATAAACTGCTTTCTGTCCATGTAAATGAGTTGCTATAATTTGATAACCAATTGATTTTTTGCAGAAGTTATTACTCCACCCCCTCAATCAGAAGCACTGGGACACAATGAAACTGTGCTAAACTGTTTCTGTTTATAAAGCTTAATAAAGTGTTATCTTTTGTTTACACGACCAGAAGGTCTTTTTTTTCTTCCAGTGAAATTTATGTTAAGTGACTGTTTCATTTCACACAATCTAGCAGTGAAGGGTTAAAACACTTGTTGGTTATTGCTCTTTTTTTGCTCTTGGAAAATGTCTGGCCCAAATCTTGGATAATTTACCTCAAACATCTTTGACATTAATTGCCATTATCTGTGTCAATAATATATTGCCTATAACATAATTGATTCAGGTACAATTAAAATTAATTTTCGTTGATAATAAATATGATTGTGGCTGGTAACGTGCATGTAAAATTGCTTTTTTTTTTTTTTTTTTTTTCTGCAACCAACCCGCCAATCAAAACTTGGTCGACCAAGACTCTTCTCATCGACTAAGGTTTGGTCGACTATCAGGGGGCAGCCCTAATAAATTTATTTATTCAAGTTTTTATTTTCAAATTAATCGATTGATAATTTATTCTTTCTTTTTTTTTTTTAATTGGCACTCCTGGGCTTCAGCTGGTATGGATTGACAAATGGTAAAAGAAAAGGAAAAGTCAAACAATAAAGAAAAGCAAATGCCAAACGGATGAAGAAAAGTAACTGGCAAATGCTTTTTAAAATGCAATTTAAAAGGTGCTTTTAAAAATGACTTATTAATGTGCTGTTTTATTGCTAAATATAGTACATTTTAAAGCATGAATTAAATAAACACATTTAAATGTGTCTATTTGTCCGTTTATACATTTGTTTATTTATTCACATTTAAATTTGTCTATTTGTTTGTCCATTTATACATTTGTTTATTTATTCACATTTAAATTTGTCTATTTGTTTGTCCATTTATACATTTGTTTATTTATTCACATTTAAATTTGTCTATTTGTTTGTCCATTTATACATTTGTTTATTTATTCACATTTAAATTTGTCTATTTGTTTGTCCATTTATAAATTCGTTTTCACGTTTTTATTTTCAAATGAATATATTGATCATTTATTCCTTCATTCTTTTGTAAAAGACACTCCTCGGCTTCCATACTACTGTTGCTAAACTAGCACCAGAGATTATTTTATTTACTGTTCTTACAACCTCATATCTATCATGAGAGAACTTTACGATCAACTTAAAATCCCAGTGACACCAAGGGAGTTTTCTATTGTCATGGATGCGATTCCCACAGGGGTCTTGGCACTCTTCAGAGCTAATACTCAAAACAGTATTGCGCCCCCTCCTGCTTATGGTTTATGTGATACTGCAATTGGGAAAAACATTCTTGCCCCTGGAGTTTTAAATATTAATAGAACTATTCGTTCCTTACTTCAAAAAGACATTGTCACTATGCCAAACTGTACTGTATATGGGAATAGACTGGTGGAAGGTTTATTATGGAAGTCCATCTGGGCTTTACCAAACAAATATTTATTAGAAAATAAAGTTAAGGAAATAACTTTCAAAATCTTACACCGATACTACCCAGTTAATATTTTTCTTGTTAAATTTAAAAAGGATATTGATTTGAACTGTTCTTTTTGCAGTACATTGCCTGAGAACTTATTTTATTTATTTTGGCATTGTGCTCATGTTAGGACACTTTGGAAAGATTTGACCAGATTTATAATTGATAACACTGATCCCACTTTCTCTTTATGCTTAGAAAACGTTATATTTGGTTTTACTAATATCCCCTCAAGTAAAAGGAAGAATATTATATTATAAATTAAATTTTAATTTTTGCAAAATTTAATATACAGGTGCTGGTCATATAATTAGAATATCATCAAAAAGTTGATTTATTTCAGTAATTCCATTCAAAAAGTGAAACTTGGATATTATGTTCATTCATTACACACAGACTGATATATTTCAAATGTTTATTTCATTTAATTGTGATGATTAAAACTGACAACTAATGAAAATCCCAAATTCAGCATCTCTGAAAATTAGAATATTACTTAAGACCAATACAAAAAAAGGATTTTTAGAAATGTTGGCCAACTGAAAAGTATGAACATGAAAAGTATGAGCATGTACAGCACTCAATACTTAGTTGGGGCTCCTTTTGCCTGAATTACTGCAGCAATGCGGCGTGGCATGGAGTCGATCAGTCTGTGGCACTGCTCAGGTGTTATGAGAGCCCAGGATGCTCTGATAGTGGCCTTCAGCTCTTCTGCATTGTTGGGTCTGGCGTATCGCATCTTCCTCTTCACAATACTCCATAGATTTTCTATAGGGTTAAGGTCAGGCGAGTTTGCTGGCCAATTAAGAACAGGGATACCATGGTCCTTAAACCAGGTACTGGTAGCTTTGGCACTGTGTGCAGGTACCAAGTCCTGTTGGAAAATGAAATCTGCATCTCCATAAAATTGGTCAGCAGCAGGAAGCATGAAGTGCTCTAAAACTTCCTGGTAGACGGCTGCGTTGACCTTGGACCTCAGAAAACACAGTGGACCAACACCAGCAGATGACATGGCACCACAAACCATCACTAACTGTGGAAACTTTACACTGGACTTCAAGCAACGTGCATTCTGTGCCTCTCCTCTCATCCTCCAGACTCTGGGACCTTGATTTCCAAAGGAAATGCAAAATTTACTTTCATCAGAGAACATAACTTTAGACCACTCAGCAGCAGTCCAGGCGAGACGCTTCTGACACAGTGTCTTGTTCAAGAGTGGCTTGACACAAGGAATGCGACAGCTGACACCCATGTCTTACATACGTCTGTGCGTGGTGGTTCTTGAAGCACTGACTCCAGCTGCAGTCCACTCTTTGTGAATCTCCCCCACATTTTTGAATGGGTTTTATTTCACAATCCTCTCCAGGGTACGGTTATCACTATTGCTTGTACACTTTTTTCTACCACATCTTTTTCTTCCCTTCGCCTCTCTATTAATGTGCTTGGACACAGAGCTCTGTGAACAGCCAGCCTCTTTAGCAATGACCTTTTGTGTCTTGCCCTCCTTGTGCAAGACGTCAATGGTCGTCTTTTGGACAGCTGTCAAGTCAGCAGTCTTCCCCATGATTGTGTAGCCTACAGAACTAGACTGAGAGACCATTTAAAGGCCTTTGCAGGTGTTTTGAGTTAATTAGCTGATTAGAGTGTGGCACCAGGTGTCTTCAATATTGAACCTTTTCACAATATTCTAATTTTCTGAGATACTGATTTTGGGGTTTTCATTAGTTGTCAGTTATAATCATCAAAATTAAAAGGAATGAACACTTGAAATATATCAGTCTGTGTGGAATGAATGTATACATTATACAAGTTTCACTTTTTGAATGGAATTACTGAAATAAATCAACTTTTTGATGATATTCTAATTATATGACCAGCACCTGTACATAAATGTAAGTACAGTAAATTCCAACCTTTGTTTTTGGTTCTTGAAAAAGAAATTAAAATATATATCAAGACTATTTTTCATTCACATAATAAGAAAGCAATTAAACTGTTTCTATATGCGAGTCCTTAAATATATTTATATAATGTTTAGCCTTCCCCCTGGCTGTATTCTTTCTCATTATATTTGTATTATTGTAGTTTTGACTGTACATTGACTTTGTTTGTTCTGAATCTTAATATAAAAAAATAAATTAAATAAACTTTACGGTCAACTAGCTTGTTACGACAGTAAGTCACCGTTTGCGGATACCACACAAATACCTATCGCAAAATTGTCTGTGTCTTCTCTTAGAAAACAGCTATTTTATAGTAGTAAAGTCCACACACAGTTCGTTGCGAAAGGACTTTTTAGTGTAAAAATATGTTGAAGATTAGAGGACAGGCAGTCAGTTCATTAACTGATGAGCTGTTTCCTCACAAAAGCAGTTTCCTCCGTACACATCCATAAAAAAACAGCGTCGTATCCTCCTGCTATTTTATTCTAAGTTCTATGGAAGGGTTCTGACTTGCACAGAATTTGCGGTACCACGTCATAGTTGTTGGTTTTCTCAGCGCTGTCAGAATGGACCAATCACAATAGTTGGTTATTGTTGATGGATTTAAAAAATAATTGTATAGATGTTGCTGGGGAGACTTGCTATGTGCACGTCGGATACTACTGCTCGTTAATATTACATTTAAACGTTTATATCCTTGTTTTTATGTTACTTATTAGGCAATAAGGGAGAACACGTCTTTAGATTTAAAAGGGACTCAAAGAAGGATACGGGTTTCTGAGCCACCAAGCGCCACCTGGAGGCAGACAAGTTTATGCCAAATAGGAAACAGTGGTTTTCAAACTGGGGTCATGGGACTCCAGTGGGCTGCAAGGGGGTCAGCGGAAATAAATAAATAAACTGTAAAATTGTAATAAATAAATTTTAAAAAATTACGCTTCCGAATTTCACTATTAGCAAAAGAAATATAATAACAAATTCTGCATATAGATTTATGGTAAAAAATATTTATTGAACCTTTAGCAGTCACCTTTAGCTGTTAGGCCATATTCTCAGTAAAGCTGCTATGGAATAAGATTTATTGTGAAACCACTTAAATCGATAGTGAAAAATTTATGATAAGGAAAAAACACTAAACTTAATACAAAATAAATATTTTTGGGGCGTATATATATATATATATATATATATATATATATATATATATATATATATACACACACACACACACGCACACACACACACAATGGCAGCCAAAAGTTTGGAATAATGTACAGATTTTGCTGTTTCGAAAGTAAATTGGTACTTTCATTCACCAAAGTGGCATTCAACTGACCACGAAGTATAGTCAGGACATTACTGATGTAAAAACAGCACCATCACTGTTTGAAAGAAGTCATTTTTTGATCAAATCTAGACAGACCCCATTTCCAGCAGCATCACTCCAACACCTTTTCCTTAAATAATCATGCTAAATTGCTAATTTGGTTCTAGAAAATCACTTGCCATTGTATCAAACACAGTTTAAATCTGTCTTAAATTGTCTTAGTGTTTGTTTTTGAGTTGCCACAGCTTGTAATGGACTAGCATGTCTTAAGGTCAATATTAGGTAAAAAAAAATGGCAATTAAAGAAACAGCTTTCTCTAGAAACTCATCAGGCAATCACTGTTTTGAGGAATGAAGGATATAAAATGCTTGAAATTGCCAGATGTACAACTAAACAAGAGGATAAGTACATCAGAGTCTCTAGTTTGAGAAATAGACGCCTCACATGTCCTCAGCTGACAGCTTCATTGAATTCTACCCGCTCAACACCAGTTTCATAAACAGTAAAGAGAAGACTCAGGGGTGCAGGACTTATGGGAAGAATTGTGAAGAAAAAGCCACTTTTAAAATCAAAAAGAAAAGGTCAGAGTGGGCAAAGAAACACAGACATTGGTCAACAGATAATTGGAAAAGAGTGTTCTGGATCTTAATTCCATTGAGCTTTTGTGGGATCAGCTAGACTGTAAGGTGCGTGAGAAGAGCCCGACAAGACAGCCACATCTATGGCAAGTGCTGCAGGAAGTGTGGGGTGAAATGTCACCTGAGTATCTGAACAAACTGACAACTAGACTGCAAAGGATCTGCAAAGTTGTCATTGCTGTAGGCCTATGTGGAGGATTTTTTGATGAGAACATCTTGAAGTAATTTAAGATGTTCTGAATTTTTTTTTTATTATTATTGTAATAGTAATTTTTTTTAAATGAATGTCCTGACTATACTTTGTGATCAGTTGAATGCCACTTTGGTGAATAAATGTACCAATTTATTTCTATGAGAGTAAAATATGTACATTATTCCAAACTTATGTCTACCAGTGTGTGTGTATATATATATATATATATATATATAGAGAGAGAGAGAGAGAGAGAGAGAGAGAGAGAGAGAGAGAGAGAGAATTTTAAATAATAATACTCATAATATTTTAAACGGGGGTCCCTCGTAACGTAATCATAATATTTGGGGGTCCAAGCCATCGAAAAGTTTTTTTTTTTAAAACCCCTTGTTTACAACATTGAACGCCCAATATAATAGAAAAGCTGGCAACAACTGAAGAGGATCCCCGAGGGGTGGAGCTTATTGGTGACGTCAAATTAATGTGCTTCCGGTTGAGAGGTAAGCATGTGTTTTGGACTTTGCGACAAATATCGTCATTCATTTTACACATGCGTGTTCAACTGTCTTTTGACATCTTATTTATTTATTAAGCAGCGCTCGTAGTTATTGACACTCCACAATGTTTGCGAGTGGCAGTCTGTTCAAATCTAAACATGCTTATCAAATACTAAGGTCAGCATGAGTATTATTTATACTTTTTACGTTAAGATAATCATGTTTATATTAAAGTATCAGTGGCGTGTAATTACATTTAACAAGGGAAAAATAAGGACATCCGTTGTGTTTTGTAATTTCTGCACGGGACAAGTTAACCTACTTCAGGTGTCAAGATCGAATCTGTTTTAGGGTCACTGAAGGTTTAACCCCCTCCCTCCGATCTGATCAGATTACAGCCTAGTTGCGAGATCCTTGTTAATTACCTGATTCACTTCAGATAGCTTTATCCAGGAGCAAGACAGCAGTTGTTGCTCGAAAATGACAGACTTTAATAACCAAACGAATTCCCTGTTGTCTGCATTATCTGTGTTTGCTTTCCTAGTATCCTCAACCTGTCTTTTTTACAGACCAGTGATCATAACAAGGTTGTCACGTATTGTTCTGAGCCTGAACTGCTGCTAATGAACTTGTTTTTGGTTTGTGGTTCTCCTAGTTTTATTAAATGCATGTCATATGTTTGTTTAGGATGGGGAACTTCACATCCTCTGCGCCTGGGTTGTCAAGCTCAGCATGTACTCAGTTTGTCCAGGTAAACTTTACCTCGGGTTGTATTATATATATATATATATATATATATATAATATTATTATTATGTTTTATTTTTTTTTGTCTTCAATATAGGATATTGTGTCCAAGAACTGTGTTGTAATATTCTCCAAGACCACGTGTCCTTACTGTAAGATGACTAAGAATGTATTTAATGAGATAGGAGTATCATATAAAGTCATTGAACTGGACGAGCACAACGACGGTCGACGTCTCCAGGAGACCTTAGCGCAAATGACAGGTGCCAGAACAGTAAGTAATGTCATTTGTTTACATTTGAAAAACAAATAGTTGATTTAATCCTAGATGCTGATCGGTCCATAAAGCGACATTATAGAGTGTAACAGTCGGATAGCAGAAATAAAAATCCTGTTCGTTTCTATCATAGAAAAATTTGTTTTCAGCGCTAACTTATAAACCTTCAAAGACAGACCTACCATGAGCTCCGAGGTTGTTCATCGATGGTATATGCTTCCATTGAAGCCATCCGTCTGCGTTATGTCGACTTCATTGTTTAAAAATCATCTTCAATAGCAAATTCCCTGTTGAACAACTACATTCACCAATCAGAGAACCATGGACAACAAAGCCCGTGAAATAAGACCAGAAGCAACCTCCCACTCCCATGAAGCACCCTGAATGACGGGAACGAGTCGGTCTCTCAAGCTACTACATACACTATTAATTTGTGTGTATCAGAATATTTTGCAATATATGCCAAATAAATTGTTTCAATAATTGTAATCAACGGTATATATTTCCATAGTTTTATATTCGACTACGTCATTTGCAGTGCATTGTGGGATTGTAGTTTGTGCCCACGTGATAGACCAGTACATGGTGTGACAAGGTTTAAAATGGGCAAGGACGCGGCGAGAACCGGATAACGCATCAAAGTAATATATATTTTTTGAAAACTTAAACAAAAACACACACACGGCAGCTGCGTGTGGCTCTATCTCTCCGAACTGCCTCATCCGTCTCGGCCCTATCCCTCTCCTCGGCTGATTAGCTCGATTGGGGGCCCCGCCCTCCTCCTCATCACACTCCTTTCTTGCCGGCAGGCTTTGCCCGCCTTTCGAGACCTGGGAGGGAGACAAGGGGAGGGAAAAGGGGAGAGGGAAAGAGCGAGGCAGAGCGAAAGAGAGCGGAGAGAGAGAAAAAAAAAATTGCTCACCAGTTCCAGACACCTCGGTTCCTGGTCCTCGACCACTCTTCCACGACAACCGCTCCTCCCCGGGCGGACAGGAGCGAGTCCTCTGAACCCTGGCTGATGGAACGCCCCTCCACGTTCTTGCGGCCGGTAGCAAGCCCCTCTGTGGACGGCGGCCGTTCCTCCGTAAATTGACATAATTTTAAATGAGTTTTAGATATTTTTATTGGAAAACCAAAACAAAACGTATTTTGTTGCAGCTTATTATGGGGTAAGACTACCCTCTCTCACCTTTCTGTTCAATTCAATCCATCTTTAACTCTTCTCTTTTAACTCAATCTTTTATTAAAGCTGCATATTGCCAATTTTCTTCACGAATAGAAATGCACAGGGACATATTTTATGATTCAATAAGTCGTGAGCCATCACATTATAATTGTCTTTATATCGCTGATTTGCACGGGATGATTATCCCGCAGGTGAGAGAACATGTTAGGTATTCTCCTGTTTCGCTGCCTCTTTTCTGCCATGTTTTACACAAAGGCCAACATTGACCAACAATCCCTCTAAATTTTTATAGAACACTAAATACTTCCGACTTGACCCTTTTAGCGGGTGGATAAAGCCTGCGCTCCTCGTTCAGCCATGCTTCTCTGCTTTTGTTTACATGAGAGTACATATGTGTCATTTATGCCGCATACACACAGTGTTGTGAATCTTGATTCGTTGATGGGGAAAAAAAAATTTGCCTTAAAGGTTATCTAGAAATATTTATTGTATTTTGAAGTACCCACGATAACAATATCGTGCATGTTAGTTACCGTTATATACCGAAGTACCGAATATCGCCACATGCTTAGTGGGTGTTCACTGCAGTGATTGTGTGGCGTGCCTTGTTGGCCGCGATTTTCTTGAGTGATGGATCGTTTTCCTTCAGGATCATGGGTAGTATAGTTCCTCACCTGGAATTCCACTATTAAACATGATTTCTAAAACAATTAGTTAAAATAACGCTGACTGATTGTTTCAACAGAAGCATATATCATCAGCTCACAGTAGGTCTGTCTTTAGAGGTTTGTAAGTTATCGTTAAAAATATATTTGGAAAATTGGAAAATTAATGAGATTTTTGTTTCCAGAACCCCACTGTTGTGCCCTATAGTAAAAGCTATATTGCAAAACTTCTGTTCAGTTAGTCACTGTTTATCCCTGCACAGCATACATACTGTATCTTCTTGTGGATGGATGGGGCTTATGAATTTGCTTAAAATAATGTTTTTATGAAACATTGTGCCATTATTTACAAAGGAATACTGCACTTGGGGGCCATGCTGTATTGTGAACTTATTCTTTTGAACTCTTTCAGGTGCCAAGAGTCTTTATCAATGGGCAGTGCATTGGAGGGGGTTCAGATACAAAACAGCTTCACCAGCAAGGGAAACTTCTGCCTCTCATTGTACAGTGTAGGCCATGCTGTTTGAGTAACAAGCCTGAGGGCTCAGAAAATGCTAAATTTCAAACTAATCAGTGATCATGTATATTTGTTATGTTTGTATTCTGTGCAAATCCCTGCAAAGGAGTTGTGTAATCAAATGTCGATAATTTATGCTGCTATGAAGAAATAGCCCATCTGTTCTGCCTAACTAACTTATTATGAGTGCATATAGCCACATGCATGCTGCAGCTAAATACAGTTGTCAGTTCACCTTTTAGTACTTAATCCTGTTTTGTACACAAACGGTTCGGTAATTTACGAGAGTGACAAACGCATTCTACAACCAAATTAAATTCAGGTAGTGACAAACGTATTTTCAGAAATTCCAAGTAGTGTGTACAGAACCGAACTCAACAATTAGTTGTTAATGACATGATCGATAATTCATGTGAGATGTGTCCGTCTTCTTCTGGTGCACATCACACAAACAGAGGTATGTATGTGTCTACGTTCATATTTAGTCTTTCTCTCCGTTTAGTTTCTCTTATCAGTCTCGTGGTGACCCATACATTACCGTCCAGAGAGAGCGTGCGCTGTTTAACGCATACAAAAAAACATGGTGATTCTATCGACAACAACTAAACATTGCCAGATAATAATACATGTCTGGTGAATAATCTCTTTCCTTAAGAGTTTTAGCGAGCCAAAACGAAACTGGTTAAACTGATTGCATTCGTGTTTCTTATGCACAGGTGCGAGATGCTGCAGTGTTGCTGTGGTGATCACTTGTCAGTCATTGCAATTGACAGAAAAAAGAATACTTCCTGTATAAAGCACTACAGTCTGGTTCTGGAAGTAAAATCCCATTAATTACCATTAATTTCAACAATAACTTATAAACCTTATAAGTAGACTGACCTACCATGAGCTCCGAGGTTGTTCATTGAATGGTATATGCCACTTTTGATGGCATAAGTTTATGCTATTTCAACTACATTGTTTTTAAATCATGTTTAATAGCAGAATTCATGGTGAACTACACTACCTATGGTCCTGGAGAGAGATCCACCAATCAGAGAACTGCGGCCAACAACCAAACAAGGTCAGCAGCAACAGGCAACTTCAATGACGCAATTGAGTCGGTCGACCCTACTCCCTCAAACTACATGTATATCTGAATATTTCACAGTAAACCTAAAATATATGATCTATACTTCTAATCAACAACATAAAACTATTGATTTTATGTTGTTGATTAGAAGTATGGAAACAATATATTTCCATGTTTTTTTAATTCAGTTATGTCATTCGCAATGCCTCATGGGAGTGTAGTCTGTGCACTCGTGAAAGACCGTAAGTACAGAATCTTGTACTTTTGTCTTTTTGTCCAATTTTCAAATACTTTTTTGCTTAAAATAAAAGTTTATAATGTTGTGATTCACCTCGGTGCTGGTTGGTTTGGTTCATGTCTTAGAATTTGGAATGTTATGAAAAACCTATGGAAAAAATTAATGGGAAAAATACTTCTGGAACACGGCAGGCAATGTTGCACTCTTCCATACACGCATGGAATTCACTCCCGCATTTAAATGTGGTTGTCACTCCTGCAACTTTGTAATGTGTACGTGGCTGTTGTATTTTTATTGTTGTTATAATTTTCCCAGACTCTTGTCGTCTAAAAGATACTCATGACATTAAATGATGTAAATTATTTCTGTAAAATATAACATTAGGTGTTTAGTTGATTTTGACATGCATTTTTTTTCTTAATTATGACCATGGTAGATAGCTTTACCTCATTACTCCTTTATGTACTGAAATATTTTTTTTAAGTATTAAAGTCTCTCAAAAATGTGTTCTTGTTTTTTTTGTAAATGCAAGCACCCACTGGGCTGAAATGATACCCATATTTATATATAATATATATAGAAAGCTTAATACTGCAAACTATCCCCTTGTTCTCCACAGTTGCAAAACTACTGCAGCACATATAACTACAAAGGCACATTAAGGGTGGTGTCTTACAACAGCATTTTTCTTTAAGTGTGTGGGATAGCCATTTGACAGTACCACATAAATTTGACCAATTCTAAGCTCCTTTGTATAGATTTTAATTGAGTGTTTATGTAAAAATGCCCTCAACAAGTAGTGGTACATTTTAATGACAATTAAGCAGAGCTTCAGTAATTTTAGGAAGATTATATCCCTAACAAATTATAATGTACTACCACAAGAATCAGAAAAATCCTAATGACGTTTGCAGGAAGTGAACTCCGAAAGGACACGTAAATGTTTTATTATTATTATTATTATTATTATACGTTTGTTCATCAGAAAAGGACGATCTTAAATTGTCAACTCTGATACTATTTTGTAAAATAAACAATTGATTATTAAAGGGTCACAGAGTAATTATTTCCTTGTTTAAAAAAGTTTTAGTTGTGATTTGGAAACATATGTATAAAATCATGAGCACTAACATTAAAATGAAGACTCCAGTCATATCAGTAACCTTAACAAGCTGTATAATTCTACAAGGAGAGGGTCCCCTCATGGGGGCTGCCATGTTAGGATCACATGACCAGCCGAATAAAACTCCTTACCCAGCCTTGATTAGTTTAGTTTAAGATTAAACAATGCAATTTATTAAAACTTACATACATTCGTTGTCAGATAAAATACATAGATGTACATTAAATCACTTTATTTTTATGGAAAAGACATCGAGAGAGCTAAACACAATAACACTCCAGGGCACATGGAGGCAGAAGCGCGCTTCGAGTTTTAAATGCACCACATGAAGCAGACAAATGACGCATGTAGAAAGGAATGCCGGGAAAACTGCTGTATGTGTGAGAGAGTCCAATTGGCGTCGCTTTATCAGTACACGAGCACAATTACAGTTTACAATAAAATATAAAGTCAGAAATGGCGGCAAGCGCTGGAGAATGGTGTCTGATGGAAAGTGACCCGGGAGTTTTCACAGAGCTGATAAAAGGCTTTGGTAAGCAGTGTGTGCTTTCTCACATCAGTGATGCGGGTAAAGGAGCTAGTAGTGCTCCAGTTCAGTGATATGGTCGCCAAGCTGATGGATGTTACTTTTGAAATGTATTCCACTACAGATTACAGTATACATGCTGTACAGTGTCATTTGTAACGTACTCCGTTAGATTACTCAAGGTCAGTAACGTATTCTAAATACCTTGGATTACTTCTTCAGCACTGGTAGATTTTTTTTTCACTTGTTTTGACTATAAAAGCTCTGTCAGTACAGTAAGACAAAATACACATGTTAAAAATACATTCTCTGAAAAATAATATTTTTTTTGATATTTTTACAGGAAAACAATACAAAAATAATTATCAAGAATATGATTTTTGTCCTAATATCAAAGGTTTTACTAGAAAAAAATTAATTATGATCTAACGTTAATTTTCTTGATAAAATTATGTGATTGTGTCTGGTAACATGTTTATGTAAAATGCCTAAAAATAGCATTTTAGCTTAGCGTAAAGCTGACAATTTAAGCAAGGTTTATTTCTATTTCTTCTGTCCAAACTTACTTCAAACGTACTTCTCTGTCTGCTCGTATGAATGTAACAAATCATAAGAAAGTGTTTCACCGCTGTTCAAATGCACTTTGGATCACATCATTTATATGTATAAATGTTTTCCACCTGAAAGGACTAAATATTAAATTAAACAAATGACAATAAAATGCAAAGTAATCTCTTCAGTAATCAAATTACTTTTTGAATGTAACTATTCTAATTACTAATTATATAAATTGTAACTGTAGTGGAATACAGTTACTTATATTGTGTATTTTAAATACATAATCCATTACATGTATTCTGTTACTCTCCAACCCCGGTTATATGATGTGTCTTAGGTGATTGCCAACATGCATTGTTGTTAACAGAACGACTGGTGTCTCATATTGGAAGTTCTTTGCGTGTCTCTTAAATGGATCTCAATGGCGCATGTTTGGGTTAGAAGTATACTGATATTTCAGTTTTACTGATTAATCGGTGCTGAAACCCAGATAGCACACATACATCTCAGACATGTCCGTTTTAGATCTTTTCAAAATCAATATCAAAGATTATTTACTTTTGCCATTACTGGGTAATATATTGTGTATATGTACAGTTGAAGTCAGAAGTTTACATACAATTAAGTTGAAGTCATTAAAACAAATTTTTTTAACCACTCCACTGATTTCAAATTATCAAACTATAGTTTTGGCACCTACTTTGTGCATGACACAGCAATTTTTCCAACAATTGTTTACAGACAGATTGTTTTACTTTTAATGACTATATCACAATTCCAGTGGGTTCCAAGTTAACTGTGCCTTTAAGCAACTTGGTAAATTCCAGAAAATGATGTCAAGCTTTTAGGCAATTAGCTTAGTCAAGTGTATCTGTGGATGTATTTTAAGGCCTACCTTGCTTGACATCATGGGAAAATCAAAAGAAATTGGCCAAGATCTCAGAAAAAACGAATTGTGGACCTCCACAAGTCTGGTTCATCCTCAGGAGCAATTTCGAAATGCCTGTAAGTACCACGTTCATCTATACAAACAATAGTATGCAGATATAAACACCATAGGACAACGCAGCCATCATACCACTCAGGAAGGAGACGCATTCTGTCTCCTAGAGATGAACATAGTTTGGTGCGAAAAGTGCAAATCAATCCCAAACTACAGCTAAGGACCATGTGAAAATGCTGGAGGAAACTGTATGTAAACTTCTGATTTCAACTGTGTCTTTCATAGAGCCTACACAATGTTTTTTCAGTTATTAGTATATATTATTAGCTTGAATGAAACCTCTTCAAGGCTACGTGCATATACATTTTATAATAATTTAGCAGTTACACCAGTTTCATACACTAACCTGCAAACTCATCAACGTCACTTTTGTTGATTCTTGAAGTACAAAACATTTGTTTGAATGGATACTAGATCGATAGTTTGGATTTTTTTGCCTTGTCCTACCTGCGAACGGCTTTAGTAATGTTATATCACCCTCTTGTGGTCTCCCAAAGCTTTTATGTCATACTATAGTAAAACGGAAGGCAAACAGACAGTGAATTGGAAAGCACACAATTTAGGCTTTTATTTAAATGTTGGCTAATATTAATATACCAATGCCTCAAAGGTTTTGATAAAATAGTGTGCTGATCAGTAATCGATATATCAGTATTTTATGACACGCTTGTTCTTAAGAGATAAAAGTTATTATTTGGATTTTGGTTGGACAAAAAACTGCATCTGGGATTTTATTCATTTTGGACTCTTGTAGCCTCTACTGCATGTCTGTGCCCATTATAGTAAGGGCATAGACACATTTATTTTAACATTCTTTAAATCAGCCTTTGCAACTACCCTAGTTATCAGTATCTGAAATATCAGTCAACCTCTAATTTGGGCATCAAAGACACATTTGAACATTCGATTTAACAAGTTTGGGCACCTTAGGTGCTGTCTGAACATTCGATTTAACATGTTTGGCAGTTTTTTAGACAATAAACAGTTTTTGTTTTTTCTCTCCTGCAGAGACTAAACTTATTATACTTGACATGCCTTTATGACAAATATTTTTTTCTGTTGTTGTCATTAGGGTGCAAAGGTGCACAGGTTGAGGAGATTTGGAGCATGGAACCAGAGAACTTTGAAAATCTCAAGTAAGAAACACTCAGTCGAGCATCCTTTAATATATGCAGTGTTTTCTTGAAATGCAATTGAATATGCATGTAATTTATTTCAGGCCTGTTCATGGACTGATTTTCCTCTTCAAGTGGCAACCTGGTGAGGAGCCAGCAGGGTCCATAGTTCAAGACTCAAGGCTGGAAGAAATTTTCTTTGCCAAACAGGTGCATAATTGGTATACGTGTGTGTCTAATATATATATTTATATATATATATATCACACTGCATGCCCAATTATTAGGCAAAGTGTAGACTATGCCATTTATTTCTGTATTTTTAATGTTTCAGGTCATCAATAATGCCTGTGCGACCCAAGCAATCGTCAGTGTGTTGTTAAACTGCACACATTCTGATATGCATCTTGGGGAAACTCTGACAGAATTTAAAGAGTTTTCACACAGTTTTGATGCTGCAGTAAGTTGCCTGTGCATTTTGATAAATTCACTGACTTTTTCATTATTACGTGTTAATCATATTTATTAGAGGAAATGGATACCTTGGTCACTTATATCTCTATATTAAATGTTTTTCCACCTAAGATGAAGGGTCTTGCTCTCAGTAACTCTGAAGTGATTCGACAAGTACACAACAGTTTTGCCAGGTTGTACTTAAGTTTTTTTTCATTAATGAAATGTTGCATAGTATGTCCATTACAAATAATGTTTTTGCCCCCCTTTTATTGTAGGCAGCAGATGTTTGAGTTTGACTCCAAGTCATCGTCTAAAGAAGAGGATGCTTTTCACTTTGTGAGCTATGTTCCGGTTAATGGCAGACTGTATGAGTTGGATGGGCTTCGTGAAGGACCTATAGATCTGGGTAAATGGAAACAATCTTAAATCATGTTCAAAAATGGCATTCCAATATTTTTCGGCAGCCGATACATCGGTGCATCCCTATTAGAAAACGATTATATCACACGCATCATGATAACACGCATATTGCATCATTCTTGTGGCTATACTTTTTGAAACAGTGAGTATTTTAACATTTACTGATTGAAGTGCCTCACTGGAACCCATATTTTTGCTTTTTTAAAGAAAAGGATAGGCGAGTGAAAATAATTTTTTGTGGTTATCAATATTATGCCACAAATGCATGTCATGTTGCTATATTATTTTGCCACTTTCTCAGGTGCATGTAACCAGGATGATTGGATCAGTGCTGTAGGGCCGGTCATTGAGAAAAGAATACAGAAGTAAGTGTCAATTGCGTATAATATACTTTACATTGCCTCTATGGTGATGGTTTTGATTTCTGCAAATCTGCACTGGTGTTTTTTTTATTGCATTTTTAATCCATGCATACTAATATCAGATACAGCGAGGGAGAGATTCGTTTCAACTTGATGGCTATTGTATCGGACCGCAAGATGATTTATGAAAAAAAGATTGTTGAACTTCAGGCCCAGCTTACAGAAGTAAGTAGTTCTGACTGTAAAATAGTAGTAATTATGTACAAATCCAGTGAGAGAGAGTGATTAAAAAGAGTACTGTTGTTTCCCAGGAAGAGCCAATGGACATAGACCAGAGTGGAAGCCATCTTATCTCTATCCAATCAGAGATCGCCAAGTATCAGCTCCTGATTGATGAAGAGAACCAAAAACTTAAAAGATATAAAGTATGTCAAAGTGTCTTTTCATTTTTATTCTAAAAGATACAGCAGTGTTTCTCAACTGGTGGGTCGCAGGTCTATTCAGACTGGGTCAGCGGAGAGCAGGGAAAGAACAATGACGTTTTCCCATTGAAGATATTTTGCGGTCGCCCAAGTGATAACCTATTTAGGACTGCCAAGGCAGATTTAATGATAATCTCACAATCAGCTAAAGGCTTCTCATCTGCACTTTTGCACGAGTGTAACAGAACCAGCTCGCGATCATGATCTACTCTTCTCTCCCACGTGCATCGTAATGGGAGAGCAAACTTCCTGTCGCTTTTGTTGTTGATGTCAACAGCATAATAATAATGCCACTTGATGCATGTCCTTGTACTCGAAAACCATGAACAAAACTATGCAACATAAAAGGAAATGCAACCCAGGATACATTAAATAC
Organism: Moxostoma hubbsi; assembly: GCA_032164185.1. Lineage (NCBI taxonomy): Eukaryota > Metazoa > Chordata > Actinopteri > Cypriniformes > Catostomidae > Moxostoma > Moxostoma hubbsi. The sequence goes on along the minus strand of JAVLUX010000163.1, from coordinate 3,380,722 downwards.
AGGTTACATTTTTACTATGGTGGGTCGCCACTTGATTGTCAAATCTGTCCTGCAGCAAAACCAGTTGAGAACCACTGATCTACAGTATGTATTGCAGCATGTTGCTGTGCTGATTTCAGTATGTGTGTACAAATCTATTTCTGTAAAGCTTAAAAACAGAAAAACCTCAAATTCAGATGCCTTTTGATAAGGTTGTTACATGGCACTTTAAAAAAAGATGTTGTCAATGTGATGTCTCTTTAAGAACTTACAAGAATATAGATATAATGTATAGATCGACCGTGTAGAAGAATCAACAATAAGGAAGCAGGAAGTGGGGTGGCAGTCCAGGTAAATCAAGCTTTAATGGTTTCCCAGTCTAACAAACAGTCTTTGGCTTTTCAGCTTCACAGCAGGGCATTTGCTCTTCAGCTTCATAACAAGGTATCTACTTTAGTTGTAAGAGACAACACAAACTCATAAATAATTAAGGTTAACAGCTTTGCAGCATTTAGCTTCACGATCTGGCAGGTCTGTGTGACTGGGACTTTCACTGGCATTCTCGGAGGCCTTTTCAAGTCCACCTCTGTCGTCACTGTAACGAGATACAGGTGTTGCGTATCATTAATCACCAGGTGATGGCCCTTACCGCTTCCTCTCTCCCCAGGACAGACACATGACCACGTCCCGTCCCACATATTAATTTTTAATGACCAATGCGATACTGATTATTTTTGTGTTTTGTATCCGATAACGATATGCGTAACCAATTTTTAATTGTTGTTTAATTTTTGCTTTTAGGTACATTGAAGGAATATTCCAGGTACAATACAAGTAAGCTCCATCGAAAGTATTTGTGGGATAATGTTAATTACCACAAAAATTATTTTGACTTTTGTTTATAAAAAAAAAAGAAAAAAGAGGCAAAAATTGAAATTACATTGAGGCACTGACAATGGAAGTAAATGGGGCCAATTTTTTTGGAGGGTTTAAAGGCAGAAATGTGAAGCTTGTAATTTTTTAAAAGCACTTGCATTAATTCTTCTGGTAAGATTAATTTGAACTGTAAATTGGTTTTAATCGTCATTTTAGGGTTTGTTGACATTACATCGTCATGACAACAAGTTGTAAAATCGAATGTAACTACACAGAAAAGGTTACTAAGTGATTTTATCACACCAAAATCATGTTTCTCACTGGAACCTCAAGTTTTGCATTTTTTAAAGAAAACGAGTCAAAATTTATTTTGCATTAAACAATATTATGCCACAAAGGCTGTTGTTTGAGCTTGTATTGAACCTGGAATATTCCTTAATAATTTAACTTAATTTATCACTTTCCTCTGGTGAAGGGCTTTAGCAAAACATGCAGTATATTGTGCTCAGTCTACAAGGAATTAATTTGAGCCCCTCACTTAATTAATATTTTAAAAGTAAAGATTTTGTGTTTAACTTTATCAGTAAATCCATTATTTAAAAAAACGATAACTGATTAAGTGTACAAATGTAATTATCGGTTTCAAATGTCTGTCAAACCGATTATCGGTCGATCTAATAATATGGAATGATGTTTATTTCTTTATTTTGCTGTAATTTTTAGATTGAAAACATCAGAAGGAAGCACAATTACTTACCCTTTATTATGGAGTTACTGAAGACACTGGCTGAATATCAGCAGCTGATACCTTTGGTTGAAAAGGTAAGCTAGATTATAGCTAAAAGTTACATTTCAGAAACGGCATGTAAAAAGATGTATTCGCAACACTTGCTTTGGAACATAATTGTGATTGTCTGTGATAGTGATGTGATTTGTGAGATAAGGGTCTGCCCCAAAAAAAAAAAAAAAAAAATGTAATTATGATTATCACAACAGTTTGTGTTTTGATAGTAAATCCCTACATACCACTAGAGGGCAGTGTTGTTTATATTAACAGTGGAATTGAACTTGCACTGTTTTGCCCTGTTTTAGCCTACATTTGTTTGTGTTAAACCTTGTGGAATTCATTGGTATAAAAAAAAAAGTATGTGAATTAGACAACTTATCGTTGATATTTCAAAATGAATAATAATTTAAATAAAAAATGAAAATAACCATGCATTTATACCTCCCCTGTTGAGTACAAACGTTCTTCTAGTGAGCAGCTGCATTTATTTATTTGTAGAATTCTGATGGTTATGGAAAGCCTCAGGTCCTGCTAATTAATACAATCTTAAAGTAATAGAAAAGTTATTAAAAAATTCCCTAACAAATATTACATTTTGTAGTTATACCTATTTGATAAAATGTTAATAGATAGATATTGTTCTTTGTTAGTCCAATCTCTATATAGTCTTTGGTGTGTTTATAGTTTTATTGGGCTGCTGCTTTATGCAAAGCACTATACAAATGAAGGAATAGTACAACACAAGTTAAAGTTACAATTGGTTTAGAAGGATGAATATGAAATTATTTTCTTTTTCTCCTCAGGCAAAGGAAAAACAATGTGCCAAAAAAATACAAGAAGCGAAGTAACGCCACATTGCTAGAACCTGTTTAGCTTTTGCCACGGAATCACTTGATGTGCACTTGTCATCCTGTATCTCATAAAAGGAGCACCCGAAAGTGAAGACAAGCACGGTGCTCGCTGTCATTTCATGCCTGTGTATGCATGCAAAGAGATGTTTAAAATAATGTCTTATTTTCATATAAATTTCATTTGTTCAGTAATGGTGTGGTTTCATGATTTCCTTATGCGCATACAGTAAGCAGGACAAATAACTATTAAATGCTTATTTACTGTAACATATTACATCTCTTATATTAAAAAAGCTCTGATCTATTATTTATTTAAATTTAAAGTTCTAATTCATTTTAAGGGTTATTATCAGGGTTCCCGTGGTCGTGGAAAATCCGGAAATGTTAGGAAATTTTAATATTGTGTTTTCCAGGCCTGCAAAAGTCATGGAAATTAATAAAAAATAATAAGTCACGAAAACTCGAAGAGTCATGTGTGGAAACGCAGTATTATTATAACTGTTAAATAGTGAACGTAATAAGAGTGGTAAAACTCATTTAAAATGGATAAATGTGAAAAGGTTCATTTTATTACATTTTTAAATGGAGATCATAAACTGGACTAAAAACTTGTGGACAAGATCTTCCAGTACTGTCAGTTAAGCACAAGCAAACTACTTCTTGTTTTTGAAGATTTTGGCTGCTTTTAGTTGCATTATAGTGACACTTGCGTTTGTAAATATAGCTGGGTTTTGTCTTGGTTCCTGTCGTCTGTAATGTGTTTAAATCAGGCGGATGACGCAGGCCCACATGAGTAGACAGTCTGCGGTCAGGATTGTTATGACCACAGATGGTGTGCCTCAGCAGAAATCGAAATTCATTAGACCTGGCTACGTTTTCCAGTCTTTGACTGTCATGTTTTTGGTAAGCCTGTTCCCTCAGCAGGAACATAACATGGGCTTCTGCTGTTGAAGCCCATTCACCTCAAGGTTCGACATTGTGAATTCCGAGATGCTATTCTGCTCACTACAATTGTACAGAGCGGTTATCTGAGTTACCATAGCCTTTCTGTGAGCTTGAACCAGTCTGACCATTCTCTGTTGACCTCTCTCATCAAAAAGGCATTTCCATCTGAAGAACTTCCGCTCACTGGATGATTTTTGTTTTTGGCAACAATTCTAGAGACTGTTGTGTGTGTGAAAATCCCAGGAGATCAGCAGTTACTCAAACCAGCCCATCTGGCACCAACAATCATGCCATTGTCGAAATCACTGAGATCACATTTTTTTTCCCCATTCTGATGGTTGATGTGAACATTAACTGAAGCTCCTGACCTATATCTGCATGACTTTATGCATTGCACTGCTGCCACACGATTGGCTGATTAGATAATCGCATGAGTAAGTAGGTGTACAGGTGTTCCTAATGAAGTGCTCAGTGAGTGTGTATGGATGTACCAATTATACACTAATACTAAACCTATTTAAGCACATCTGTTTTGCACGTGCAAACTGTCTCTTTCTTAGAGTTTTGTCTTTCTCGTCTAAGCGTCCCCATGGTATTTTGGAAACTTTGTCATATAGAGGTGAAAGGGTGTTTTAATAGTGCGCTGCCTGCATTAAATCAGACACTTAAACCAGGCATTTGGCAATGGTGTTCTATTATTCAGCTCTACATGCAGTGCCGTGACAGTCGTTTACACAATCACGTTTAACTTGAACTTTTTTTACCTGGATGTTTATTTACATTCTTTTAAACTCCCCAGACCAGTATTCATCTTAAGTGAACCACAGTAGCATACAATAACCCCCTTCACAATCATCCCACCCAGGAAAGTACAAACTGTCTAGTATTACTGCGTCAGAGCTGATCAGTTGATAAAGTAAAAAAATGCACCCCTGCATTGAGTAATCGGCATTTTTTTGCTTTGTTGTGTACTCCTTATTGTTATAAGCACTGTTCTGAATGTGTGCAGTGACATTTATTTTTCATTGCAGCATAATGTTATAAGTGAAAAGTTGAACTGGAAAACTTAACCGCATGCCCCCCTGCTTTAATAAGAGCATGCACTTGAGCTGGCATGGAAGTTTGTGCAAATGACGCACCTGATGATCCATGTTATCCAGCATGACTTGATGGTGTTCCACTGAGCATTATGTGTGCTTTTAATGGAAGCAAGAAAATCTGACCTTTCGCAAAAAGGTCAATGTCACAAATAGGTGGATACAATTAGTGACCTGGAAATAGTGCTAAACCATATGCATTTCTTGTTCATTTTACAGCATAGCCTTTCTTTTTTTTGCTCAAAACTGTTTCTACATCCTAAAACGTTGCTTATTTCCAGGTTTTAGTTAAATCTAGAATCCTAGATTTTCAATGTGGACTCAAACTCAAACTTTTGAACCCCACTGTAGATATAAAGATAAAGTATGGGAACTGACTTGATGAAGGCCAGCACGGTTGTAAAAAGCTGCTCTGGCTCACTGTGCTGGTTTCTTGGTTAGATCAGTTAAACAAATAGTGTTTGGTGTCTGTTCAGTGTCGGACTGCAGTGAGATCATCTCCATGAACAGAAGGAATACAAAAGTGATACCAAGGTTACGGTGTCCCCACGTATAGCACAAAATGCTTAACTATGTTAAATGTGTGCATGGAACAAACCTTCAAAAACAAACCCATTACGTTCCAAATGTTCAACTACATATTTACTACATAATGTTCACTCTACATACATTTGCATTAAAAGTTTGTTTATGCAGAAGTACATTTCCCATATCTCTCAGGTCATGCCCATCCATGGGTTGATACAGGATACACTGAAATTTAATATGTTGATGAAATGTCGTCTATCTATTAAGATAAACGCCTTGAGGTTTAAAGCGTGCACCAGCATTGTAAGTCATGCGTGCATCAATATTGCATTTAAGATAAAAGGTGCACATTTAATATTGGTTTAGTTAGTGACTAGGTTGATTGATAATGATTAGGTTAAAATGATTGGATCATTTACAGTTGTGCTGAAGTTTACATGCATCTTGCGGGAATATGTGGGATATACATACGGTATGTAGTATATACTATATTCAAAGTTTAGAATATGTATGTGTGTGTGTGTGTGTGTGTGTGTGTATATATATATATATATATATATATATATATATATATATATATATATATATATATATATATATATATATATATATATATATTAATGCATTTTAATTGCATAAATCCTGCAAAGTGAACTGGTGAAATATTTAACAAAATTAAATGAATTGGACTTAATATTTTTTTATTATTAAAGATGACTAAATTCAATATGATGCAAATTTTGGTGTGAAATTGGAATGCGTAAATATATATATTTTTTAAATGTGTGTACAGTAAAGGGAAAATTAATTTTAAAATGGATTATTTATCTAATTTTTTTTTCTGTCAAATAGTTTAATGCAAAATGCAATTTTTTTTTTTATTTTTTTTTTTTTATGACAAGATGGCAAAAATGCAACTCAGAAAGTTAAAAGTACTTTCTCAAATGTTGCTTGCGTCCTTTGTATGTCAGTCCCAAAAACCCAAGACCAGAAGACGAATAGAATGAAATGTTTTCATAAAAATTTCTTTATCAGAAAATGCTCTTTAGAAAAAGAAAGAAATTATACAAAACTTCTTGTACTTTGTTGATCCAGTGGTATACAACTACCACATGTAACTTCAGAACCAACATTTTTTTAAAAAAAAAACCTCACACATTTCATTGTGTGACCACTCATCCATTTTGATTGACCACTCAATCATAAAAATGACAATTTATGTTATTGACACTTCTATACACCTGTGTGCAAATCTGTGCAAAATATGCAATAAATAAATTGAAATGATGATGATGATTCAGTGCAACCACTGAATAAAACATCCACCACCACCCCATACTCCGCTACAGGAACTAACAGTTTTTTAAAGTTGTAATATGAAGACTCTATAAAGATAAGATTATCGATCTCCTTCAGCAAATTTACATAGTTCATGGTAGAATTCAGACTCCAGAAACCGAGGGTACGAGTTGTGCTCCATCAGGAAGTAAACTCTGGCTTGTGCTGCTTTGAAACTGGATTTTGTTGGGAATAGAAGGCATTGGAGGACAGACTCCTTTGTTTGGTGGTCCAAGTTAACCTAAAAGGAAGCGTTTAGAAATTAGAAGCGTTGTACCTTAATGAATAACAAATATTCAAGATCTTCAACTAAACACTGTCCAATGCAATGGTAGACCATCTCACCTGCTTCAGAGAATCGTCTCTGACAAATTCTTCATGTATTTGTTTTGCCCTGGATCTGCGTTTCGATCTGGACTTGATCTTTCGAAACTCTTCACAGGCCACCCAAAACTCGACATTCTCCTCACAGTATTCCGACTTCATAAAGACTTGAAAAGCAGTAATTCCAGCTGGAACAAGAGGGAATATGAAAATGTAGATTAGATCAGTTGGCCTGAATTTATGGAGTCATAATGTGGTACATTTGCAACTCATTCAAAAGTGATATAAATGACAGTGCTCACATTTACTGCTCAGCAAATTGTCTAGAGACTGTGCCCATTGACTCAACTCTTCAGAAGTTGGCCTGTGTGAATAAACGGATTATATTATATATCATATAGTATGCTTATTGTGATGTGTGTGTGTGTGTGTGTGTGTGTATGTATGTATGTATGTAAGTGTGTGTACTGCATGTGTATGCTCACCTGAATGATGTTCTCTGCATCGTGGGATGGTACAGTTTTTTCTGAGGAAAGTTCTTGAATAGCCTTCTCGATCTCCAGTTTGTCTGTCTGTTAAACATAATCAACCAGCATTAGCAACCACATGCATATTACTCAATATAAAACCAAATGCAAGGTAATAAATTCAAATCTCACTTTATTTCATTGTTTCCCGCAGTCGCATCAGGATTCCTCAAAAAGATCAAATGCTCCATACTTGAATCGAATGTGGCCTCTCTCATTTTAGCCAATCTTTGTATCACTGTCTATTGAAATCAACAAGTTCTGTCTTACATTGTGCTGCTTTAATACCTCAGAGCTCTATGCTGAAGGTGGGGCCTTATCAGCGAGGGGAGCATCTGATTGGCTGCACTGTCAATGGTTGAGCGCCTTGTGCTTGTGCAAGTTTTGTTGGCAGGAACACTGGATATTTTTCTCTCAAGTAATCTTGTTGCACTCATGACTTGGAGTGTGTTAAATTTAGGGTGAACGGTCGTCAAACTAGTTTTAAACTAGGTCTGTTTCTCAGTATACACTAACAGTGAAAAGATTGGATGCACTTGACTGAATTTATGTCTCATGATCTAAAGGCTTATGCTTAAATGCTTAATTAGTTTTGAAGACAAATATACATTTTGCATATATATGAATTTCCTTACAAAACTTACATTTCATTGGTAACATTTTAAAATAAGGTTGCACTTCTCACGCACCTTACAGTCTAGCTGATCCCACAAAAGCTCAATGGGGTTAAGATCCATAACACTCTTTTCCAATTATCTGTTGTACAATGTCTGTTTCTTTGCTCATTCTAACCTTTTCTTTTAGTTTTTCGCTTTCAAATGTGGCTTTTTCTTTGCAATTCTTCCCATAAGTCCTGCACACCTGAGTCTTCTCTTTACTGTTGTACATGAAACTGGTGTTGAGCGGGTAGAATTCAATGAAGCTGTCAGCTGAGGACATGTGAAGCGTCTTTATCAATCTAGGGACTCTGATGTAATTATCCTCTTGTTTAGTTGTACATCTGGCCTTCCACATCTCTTTCTGTCTTTGTAGCCAGTTGTTCTTTGTCTTTGAAGACAGTAGTGTACACCTTTGTATGAAATCTTCAGTTTTTGTGCAATTTCAAACATTTTATATCCTTCATTCCTCAAAACAATGATTGACTGATGAGTTTATAGAGAAAACTGTTTATTTTTTGCTATTTTTGACCCAATATTGACCTTAAGACACGCCAGTCTATTACATACTGTGTCAACTCAAAAACAAACACAATGACAATGTTAAGCTTCATTTAATGAACCAAATAGCTTTCAACTGTTTGATATAATAAAGTGATTTTCTAGCACCAAATTAGCAAGTTATCATGATTACTCAAGGATAAAGTGTTGGAGTAATGGCTGCTGGAAATGGGGTCTGTCTAGATTTGATAAAAAAGTTCTTTTAAATAGTGATGGTGCTGTTTTTTTTACATCATTAATGTCCTGACTATACTTTGTGATCAGTTGAATGCCACTTTGGTGAATTAAAGTATCAATTTCCTTCCGAAACAGCTAAATCTGTACATTATTCCAAACTTTTGGCTTCCAGTGTATATATTATTATTATTGATGAGGATAGTGGGAAAATTTTAAAACTTTTGACTGGGAAATGGCAGTTTATTTCTTACAAAAGCTTAAATTATTCAGAGAAAAAACTGAGTCATCTCTTCAGCATATAAGGAGTTTGCAATATCCGTCTCAGACAAAAAGTACTGAACAAACTGGAATGTTCCCAACCGACATTCCAGTTGCTTCTATTTATAGAAGGCAGTGGAATATTTTATTTATAGAAACACATTTCTAAAAATAGTTTACAAACGAGTTGTCTTATCTCTGTTGTAATTACTTGGTTGCTACTCAAAAAGAAAAGGCTTGTGATCTTTTGTAGTCTTTACTTTTGAGCAACAAATATTAGGCTTAATGGACCAGCACTACCTCCAGAAGTTGTCAATTGTTGCATCAATTTTAAATTTATGAGCTGATGCACAAGGATGCCTTCTAGTTTAAGTCCATGCAATGACAGTGCAGTCCGAGACGTGCATTTACTAACTTTATAATGTCATTTTCTGAAGAAAAGCATCAATAAACCATCTTTTATTCCAACAAACTATGTCTAAAACTTGCCAGGAATTTTTATCCAGAATCAATGAACATAAAGTGTTGTGAAGGAAAAATAACCATCTGTGACAACTGAGTACAAGATAAATAGTGTAGAATCCATGACTTTATAATACAAAATTAGATCAACGTTAATACTTTTTTGTTGTACTTGAGTACAAGTGTTTGTTCTCCTTGAGTGCAGTTCTTAATACATTAGCACAATGTTTGTGCTTAACTTAAGACAACCCCTGACCAAAGTTATAACAGATGTGTACCAATTCTGTGGTTGGTTACATGTGATAAAATTTGCAATAGTTCCCAGAAATAGTAAACTGCATTACAAAATGCATGACCAGATGGTAAATGGTAACTCATTCCCCATGAAGCTTAAATGTCAGGCTTTAAATGAATAGTTCACCCCAAAATGAAAATTCTATCATTATTTACTCACCCTCATGTTGTTCCAGACCCTTATGCTGTTTGTAAAAGTAGAAATTAGAGGCCAAAAATGCACTTACTTGAACAGTCCTCTCTCGGTTCTTTCGGACAGGTCAGGTTCTATGGAAGTGAATGGGGGCCAATTTTTGGAAGTTTTAAAGGCAAAATGTGAAGTTTATAATTTTATAAAACCACTTACATTAATTCTACTGTTAAAACTATTATTATTTACATTATATGCAGGTTTTTAGCAAAGTGAGTGTGAGTAAATACTGATACATTTTCATTTTGCGTGAACTATTCCTTTAAACACATCCAACAAATGCATTAAAAAACCCCAACTTCAGTTTTGTCAGAAACTCAATTATAACACTTTATTGAACTATCAAATTTAGAAAAATTTGAGACTACTTAAAACAATCAATAAAGTCAACTTTTAAGCCATTTAAGTCAGAGCAAATTACATTTTTTAAACCGTGAGCACGTACAATGTAAAGGTTGAACTTGCAGACTTTTTAGCATGCTCAGTTTGATCACTGATGCTCAGTCTAAAAGAGGCCATTTGTGCAGAATAATCCAAATCTGGGAAATTAGCAGGGCTAAGCAGTATAAACTGAGCATGCTAATTGGAGAATGTAACTAAGTTTGTGATGGGGTTCAGAGAGGAGGCAGGAGATGGCGAAATCCAACTCAAAAGGTAATTGTATTTTTACACTTCTCAATGTTTGCTTTTCAGCAGAACTCGTATTTGGTTCACACTCGGCTCTCTCTTTTCACTGGGGTCTGGCACGCTCTTAAAATCCGTCTCCACTCTCACTGCAATGACAAACAGCTGTTAGAGACTACCATTGTTGCCATTACCATTCTCATCTCCTGATCTCGCTCTCCATTCACAAGCTGGCACTCAACCACACCCCTACCAACATAGAAGTATTATGGCTGAAGGCAATACCCACAATGCCTTGCGCTTGATTTTTTATTTTTTTCTAAGTGTGTTTGCTCAAAGCGTTTCGACTTGTGAGGAAATTTGAATAATTTGTAAATAATCTGTTTTGAATGAATGATTTTGATCTGTTTTACTGTAAAAAAAAATATATATATATATATATATATATATATATATATATATATATATATATATATATTTATTTATTTATTTTTTAAGTCACCATCAGGGTGATAAGTGTTTGCTTTGAAGTTGCTTCAGTTATCGTCTTGATTTCTGAAAATTTTAAGTACTTTTTAACTACACCCCTTTTAAAGTTGGACTAATTATTTGGTATCTTGGTTGGGCTGAAACATGATGTAGACATTTCTGCTTAACAAAGAATAATTTTACTTGTTTTCAAGAATATTGAAAATTATGGCCAGCTGTACTTAAAAATGTAAGTTTATTGAACTTAATAATCAGAGGTATTTTTGAGTTTGCTGAACTTATTGTATTGATTTCATGGCATTTAAAATCCAATTTGAATTGTTAAGTTGGTACAACTAATTTGACTGATGTTGAGTAAACTCCAAAATTGGACCTGGTTGCCTTTAAGTTTACTCTACTTTTTATTCAGTATAAACACAATTTGGTCCATATTTTGGCCATTGGTTGTATTAAACATACTGTAACATATTGAAACACAACCAATTTCTCAAAAGCTCCACACCTTATTCTCTTACTTAATGCATTACTTTATAATAAGCTTGTCTGAATGATGACGCATTGAGCATGACTTAGTTTAACCAATTGATTTTGAACATGAAATACTGGTTTTCACTCGTTGGTGCTGAGTACACATCCTTGAATTGTATAAATGGTGCAATCTGTTCCTGTCACCGGTGTGGCACTGGAAATACGCATGTTTCCATTCATTAAACCAATTATATGCAAACATTTATTTGTGTGCGTGATTAACGTGTCATGGCCATGTTTTTAGAACAGTAGCACTTAAGAGTATATGGAAAACAGCTTGATTTGAATAGAAACTTATTTTTTTTTAAAAATAACTGTTTGACAAAGTTTCCATGTACCCTATATGATGCAGTAGGATTATACACATGTAGATCCGGGGCTTGGGGCAAAATGCCATAAATGTTTTTGAAGAAAAAAATAAATAATAAATGCCCCCACAGTAAATTCTTATGTCTTTCTTAATCTGTGAGCTAACATTTGACCTTTTGTGATAATGTGCCCCAAAAGTGGTGATGTCACACTATACTGGTTTTCACAATGGGAGCCTATTATGCAAAATGTAAACTGTCAAACAATTATAAATTGCAAAACAATTCATATATATATAAATTAAGGTAACAAAATGCCAAGCCATTGTTTCAGCCACCAGAAATTGTAAATAATAGGCCATGTAAAAAATTAATTGTTCAATTAATTGATTCAATGCAAGTATTAGACAAATGTAAGAGAGTTTATACAGAACTTTTGCAGTTTATACATCTACATGACATATCCTTTCTGTTTTTATACATGAATAATCCATCTTTTGCAACATAGTGAGCGTTTTGAGCACTTATGTGTAACGTCATCTTGTCCTTTTTCCTTTTTGAAGAATATTTGCTGCTCAGGCAGATTTTTAACCTCAAATGATCAGAAGATAAGCATTTTTGTGAACGACGCACTCACTAAGCTACCAACTAAATGGACTCTCTGCAAGTCTGCTTCATATAAAGTAAATTTTTATGAGCACATCCACATCATCAGCTTTGCAGACGTTAGTGGGTACAAAGGCCCTATGTTTTTAAAAGACTTATCATGTGTTATGATGTTCAGACTGTAAATAACAGTGAGCTTCTTAAGTGGTTTGCTGTCCGATCGCCGCCAAGTTTCCATTCAAACAGACTATGCACCAAAAGCCTTACGCACAAGGTATTTCCCAGCAATGAAACGTGTTCTGTACTCATTGGGGACTCCAAAAGTACCTTATGAAAACAAGAACAGTGTCTTCAACTCCTCTGGGTGTGGGTGCACCATGTTTTTTTACATAAAAAGTACACTTTTTGGTTAAAGGATGTGTTTGTTTTAGTGATCTTGAAATAACCTTAATGCAATTTTAGCTACTTATGAGTAAAAAGGAGTTAAAAGGAAACTTTTGATGCATGAACTTATAAATCACAAATAAATATGTATTTTGAGAGATCTATTACAACAAAAGATATTGGTAAATAGTCCTAAATATTGGTCATTAGGGTTCTGTTTGAAACTATAGGTTAAAGACCTGGAAAGGTTGCAAATTCACTTCCTTAACAACGGGTCAGTTATCAGTCACAGTTCTGCTTTGTAATCCATATGTGCCCTTGACCAATTGAACCAAGTTTCTCCAGGTCTCTGCAAGTAGTTTTAAAGTGTCTAATAAACGGATGTCACATGAAAAGTTGCATCATAATTTGGTTAGCAACATTAGACATGCAATAGCAGAAATGGGCGAATTGCAAGATCTCATGACTTCAGAAGTCGCAGCAATACACACTTCTCTGCCTTTTATGAAGTCTTTTTTGTTTTAAATCCTTGTTCGGTAGGAACTGAAACTCAACTGTTCCTGTTTCAAAGGACATTTTTTCACAGAATAGTCATGAGACCTGTTAGCAAAAGTGTAACAAATGAATCATTACTACAATGCAGTGAAATAGTGATGAAAATTAACAGTAGCAAGTTTTTTTGTTTTTGAACAATATCAATAAATCTGAGGGCCAGATGATCAAACACAAATAAAATAAACCATGGACAAGCCCAATACGACAATTTCCATTTTCATTGTGCATAACTGGAAATTTCACTGTCAGAATTCAATTTTGTCTTTAATTAAAAAGTTAAATTTGCCTCCTGGGATTCATTTTAAGGTCATTTTTACCATTATCAGGGCATGTTTTATATAACACACTGTTTAATACATAGCTTGTTGCATAGCCGATAAAGAGACAATGACTTGACCACACTAAAGATTAAAATACCCCCCAAAGTTTGCATCTTATCACACCAGTATCTGCCCTGGTGTGTTGTCCATTTATGCTAAATACTTCAATTGAATAAATGCATTGAAATAACTACAGTGTATCAAATGTTAGGTAACAGAAATGTACTACAGGGCCATTTTCTTGGCTGCCATGCTTTAAATATATAAATAAACCAAAGGGAAATAAGAAGAAGCAGGCAAAAAGTTCAACAGTGTCAAATCTTTATTTTAAAGTCCTCAGTAATTATAGTAAATGGACTTATGTCAACATCCAACCAGTGGCTGCGGTTAATAAATATTATTTGCATTTAAATTAAACATCATAAAATTACTAAGTAATGAAATGCCTACAGTTTTGTGTGTGGCATACACAAAACAATTGTCTCTTTTTAACTTTAGTTTTCTAGTAGGTGATTAGAACACGCATTCATTTAATGTTATACATCTGTGAGGCAATTATGCATTGCTGAAATTCCAATTTTTCTCGCAAGAATGTCATACACACCTCAACCAACAGGCTGGGCTATGTTTGTTAACAAAAGTCAGTGGCAAAACAGTTCTTAAAGATCTTCTGTAATTGACAGGAAGAGACAATAGTGTAGTGCCCATGCTGTAGTTTCAGAAACCACCGGAAAGGCTTAAGGGAGCTGTGTCCTTATCTAGACAGGAAGCACCCCCAGCTGGCACTTTAACAAGGCTTTTAGGGCAAACTGTAGAGAACGAGCAGTGAGACGTCATCCATTTTGATTTGGTTTGTTCCAAAACTTGCCACAGAACAAGAGTACGGCAGACTAGGCAACATTGCTCTACTTTCTCGACGACTCCTAGTTCCAACGGTTTTTTTAGGGGTTGATCCACCTTGGTGGGGGGGGGGCAAGCTTTGGGGTCCTGGTCATCTCTCTGTGCATATAGAGTCACTTATGGATGCTCTTCCAGAGAAGACCAAGGCCGAATAAGTTTTAGCACTGGTGTGATATATCCATGCAGTCATAATTGGGCCGTATCCACTGCAAAGGATTCCAGGAGGGTCCGGTACATCTCAGATCGTAGAAATCTGGGGTAAGAATCACATTCCATCAGTCCGTACACAATCTTTTGAGCCTCATCAAAACACTGCACTGTTGGACTTCGTACATTCCTCTTGATTTCCTCACGGGTCTGATAGTCAATGTTTATCTGCAATGCAAATGAGAGGCACTTAGACATCAACAATACTCTAGTCATATTTTAGCACTGGACATTTTAAAACATTGTCTTCTACCTCTTTAGAAGATTCTGCTTCAATGAATTGCTTGAAGATTTTCTTTGCCTTCAAGGACATTTTATAAGATGACGTTATTTTCTTGTAGTCCTCGCACTTCAGCCAGAATTCAATGTTCTCATCGCTAAATTCAGATTTCAGGAAGGTGCGGAACGTGGCCAAGCCATCTAGAGAGACAAGGAGACATCTAAATGTGCTTGGTGTCAAAACACATAGAGAAAAAGAAAACCAGCACCTCTTTAATTTATTAGTGTTTTAGTATACTCTTGTCTCAGCAAACAGTATGCCAACAATTGCTCTTTGTGTGGTGTAAAAATAGACTTTCTTACATTTCGAGCCCAGGAGTCGCTCCAGAGACTGAGACCATTGTTGGGTATCTTCTAAACTTAGCCTGCTTGGACCAGAGAAGTTTATTTAATTGACTGCAGTTGGTTTAGGAGCAAAGTTGTTTGAGCTTCCAAGGAATTGTCCTTGAATGTTTGTCTTGATGTGTAGTTAAATTAATATTGGAATTTGAATGTATGCCAAACTTCTGTCGCCTTACCTCTCGGGAGCAGATGAATTGGAGAACATGCACTTTAGTCGACACATGAGGTTCTTTCCTCTATGGAGAGAAAGTCAGCTTTGTTGTCGGCATTTCACGCTTCACACATGCAAACCTACTCTAAAGCATGCTGGAATATAATTCAACTCACAGTATAACCCTTGTTCTGTCAAACATCCCAGCTAGATCTGTAAAAATCCCTCAATATTGCACTTACAGCTTCGTGTTTCTTCTGCAGTCATCTCTATCCATGTTGAAATGTTCTGGGATTGGTGGGATTAGGCCAGGCATGGTAGCATGAGGGATTATTGCCTTGGGATCCACAGCACCTCTCTCCTGCTCATGATCATTCTGCACTTGGTGCTCTACTGGTTTCCCCTCTACGTATTCGGCTCTGCTTTTTATGCCCTGCGACGGTTGCTAAGGGCTTGTGTCACCAACAGGGACTCTGCGAACCACAGTAAAGAGGAAGCCCTGTCAAGCCTCCCCACACCCTCCTCCATTCGATGTCAGATGGGGACTGATGTTGCTCATGTGCGCAAAGCGTACCATGTTTATCCATATTTTTAGACATGTAAATACATGTGCGCCCTTGGAAATAACAGATATGCAAATTAAAACTTTGCATGTAATGTTTTTTCTGTCTATGGACGCAAACAGGGCCAAACTGCAATGCCTGGTTCCACACTCAGATGAAAATAAGAGTCAAATGAGATAGTTATTAGCAGTTTGTCATTATTTGTTCTCAATTTGGTTATCAAAGCTACATTAAGGAATCCTTCTCCAAAAGTATAGGGGTAGTTGATATGTACGACAGTGTGACATGTATTTTGCTATTTTTTGTAGAACTGCTTTGGCTGTAGTTTTTTCTTTAATTTGTCACAACGCAGAACCATATAAGATTATGTGTTTAAGGTAATAAAAGGTGATTATAATTGTAGAAAACTTGGTGATCACTCAAAGCACCTAAAATGTTATTTCCTTATACATTCATGAACATTTTAAACTACACAATTAATCTCAATTAAAAATAAAAAAAC
Source organism: Moxostoma hubbsi (assembly GCA_032164185.1). NCBI lineage: Eukaryota > Metazoa > Chordata > Actinopteri > Cypriniformes > Catostomidae > Moxostoma > Moxostoma hubbsi. Next base: position 3,364,114 of record JAVLUX010000163.1, on the reverse strand, counting down.
AGCCCATATATCAACAACTCATGCTACTCATCTTTACCTGATGCTTTTATTTGACCTGTTCCATGGTCAGGCAAAGTGTATTTAACCATTTTAAAGGAATAGTTTACCCCAAAATACAAGAACAAACCATAGAAATTTTAAATAATCTATTGGTCGCTTTTTTTTATAAGCAATTATAAAGACAGTAAATGGTCTGCACTTATATAGCGCCTTTAGAACCTTATCAGTATTCAAAGCGCTTTACACTGTTGACTCATTCACCCATTCACACACCAATGGTGGCAAAGCTGCTATGCAAGGCAGCAACTTGGGGTTCAGTGTCTTGCCCAAGGACACTTCAGCACGTGGAGTCGTATGGGCCGGGATTCGAACCACCAACCCTACAATTGGTGGCCGACCCGCTCTACCAACTGAGCCACTGTTGCCCCAAACAGACTGATTTATTCTTTAAAAATCTTCCCTGCCATTGAGCTGTTCTCTCGAGAACTGCTAAGACCGGATCATTGAGTTAGTCAGTTAATTAAAGTAAAGAAGTAAATCAGTCCGATTTGTGAAGAAGCAAATCAGAATGCGGCGAGGAGCGCTAGGGCAGGGCAGGGCAGATGTTAGCACTAGGGCAGATGTTAAGATACCAGGTTATTACAATTTAAATTTTAACCTGTCTACACAAAAGCTGCCAAATGGATTCAGAAAACTTAAAATATCATAAATTGTATGGAATCATTTCAAATCGTGTTTATAAAAAAAGAAAAATGTAATTACAGTAAGGCACTTACAATGGAAGTGAATGGGGCAAGTTCATAGACACAGGGCCGTTTCTGAGCAAATGGGGGCCCTAAGCGAAATCCTACAACCCTCCCCTACTCCGGTTCATAGCCCACACATGAATTGCAGTTACAATCTCCCTTCCCGTTTGAGCCACAAGGCGGCACCTCTACAACTGTCTAATTGAGCCATAACAGCTGCTTTTACCATTTATAGCTAGAAAGGGCCTTGCATAGACATTCAAATACTCACTGTTTCGAAAATATATCCACAAGACATAAACTTTATAGTTGGATAAAACCATTTACTAATCTTATCTGCCTACATTTAAATCTACATTAGAAGTTCCTTTTCATGATGACGTAACATCCTGTAAACTCCTGTCAAAGTGACTTTAGCAAACTAAAATCTAGAAAAGAACTAAAATCATGTTAACATGCATAATGTTTACATATAGTGGCTATACATGTGTGAATTTGAAGGTTTATGGGCTGGCCCCATTCACTTCCATTATAAGTGCCTTACTGCAACTGCGATTTTTGCTGCTGCTTTTTCTATAATCTAAGCACTCTGCAAGTTATGGTGACAGAAAAATGGATAGGCAGTCAAGCATTGTGTATGTGTGGACATCTTCAAAGTCACCTGATTGGTGCACTCTGTCTCACCACTCTGAACATGCTGTGCATAGAGAACTGTAACACTGTCAGTTTCTCCATTGTGCGCAATTGAGCAATTTTGTTCCTCGGGCAATGTCAGTGGCTCATAACATGACTCATTTCCTATTAGTTGCCATGACAACTGTATTTTGAGAGAGGAAGGCAGTGGCAGATTTTGTGAGAGATTGGTCAGCGTATCATCCATGAGAATGAAACTTAGTACCTTACAGATTGGTGAAATTCTAGTCAATAATTGAGTGCATCCGCTGGAATCACCGCAGTTGCATGAGAGTTGCTTTCAAAACGGTCCCCTATGCAAGATAATTTCCTTATGTCAATGTGAAATAGCTCATGATATTGCATCAATCACACCCCTCTGAGCAACAGCATGTTTGGTGAGAAAACGTTAATGAGAACCTTTGAATGAGTTGCATTGAGATGAGTGGAGAGAAATCATATTCATAAAGCATAACTGAATTAGTACACAGTACATTGTGTTCTATTGATTCCACTTAAAAGCCATTTATCTCTCAGCAGCTTATGTCCAAAACAATACATTTGTATGAAAGCTGTATGAGTGTACATATACTCACTGAGCACTTTATTAAGAAAACCTGTACACCTACATATTCATGCGATTATCTAATTAGGCAATCATGTGGCAGCAGTGCAATGCATAAAGTCATGCAGATATGGGTCAGGAGCTTCAGTTGATGTTAAACATCAACCATCAGAATGGGGAAAATTTTTTGACCCTGGCATGATTGTTGGTACCAGATGGGCTGGTTTGATTATTTCTGTAACTGCTGATCTCCTGAGAATTTTAATTAATAGAGTTTACTCAGACTGGTGCCAAAAGCAAAAAAATATCCAGTGAGAGGCAGTTATACAGGCAAAAATGCCTTGTTGATGAGAGAAGTCAACGGAGAATGGCCAGACTAGTTTGAGCTGACAGAAAGTCTATGGTAACTCAGATAACCACTCTGTACAATTGTAGTGATCAGAATAGCATCTCAGAATGCACAACATGCCGAACCTTGAGGCGGATGAGCTACAACAGCAGAAGCCCATGTCTTGCACTTTATTAGGACCAGAGTGTTTCTAATAAGTGCTCATTTTATGTATATGCATTCATACTGTATATCCTTCAGAAAAATCACTTATGTGAACTCAGTTAAGACTTTAAAATGAGCAAATGAAAATCTTGTATGATAATGTACTGTATGTACCCTCCCCTTCATAAAATCAAGCATAAAGTAAACATTAAAGAAAGAGAATGCTGAACTTTATAATCAAATGTATAATTTTATAATATTTTTTTAACTAGAAAAGATTTTTACAGGGGTCAAACATTGCTTGTAATGCATTGATGTTATTGATTGTTCAATTTCCTTCCCCACGAAGGACATACGTTGTGGGTTTTACCATGCATCCGGCTACAGGCTACAATCCATTGTGTTTGTGGAATTTTAGGTCAATCAAACCAGTTAGGTTTCTTCGTGGCTCTGATTGCCTTTTTAAGCCTTGAATATCATGAAATAAGTCATTGTCGCAGTAGGGTCAAGATGTGACATGGATTATTATGGTACTTTATGGCAGCGTCACTGGCCTAAGGCCCGTCTCAGCTGTTAGCTCGGGCCAGGCATGTGACAAAAACACAATTCTTGACAGTCTAACTCTCAGAGCTACTACTTAGAACAAAATTAGTGACAGTTTAAATATAGCTCATCTGCTATTTATGTGGAAAACAGTTTTAATAACTTCTATGAAAAGGCGATATTATGTTCCCTTACACTTTAGGCAATGAGTCCTGTTAGCTTATGCGTTTGTCAAATCACAGAGACATCCATAGGCTGGAAGAATCCATCTTAAAACAAGAAACCGATCTAAAAGTTTAATTGTGGGTCAAAACAATGACATCATGCACTGGTAAAAGGGAAAGCAGCTCTAATAAAAATACTAAACAAGTGCACTTGAAATCAAAAAGTGATATGATCACATTGCTGTGAAGTTTTCAAATGGATTCAGAGTGCTAACGGATAGTGTTCACTCAACGTGATGTTTTCTGCTTGCTCAAATACCTTATTTAAAAAGAGCTACAGCAACACAATTCTTTAACATTTGGTGTTAACTCAATTTCATTGTGTACAATCCTGTTCCCTTAATCTAATTATGTTGGGGCAATGTGAATACTATTTGTTGCATATTATACAGTATATGTAATATGCTAATGTATTTGTTGCTAGCTAGCAACTAGCTACTAGGTTCAATAGAGTTATTTGAACATATGTAAATTTTAAGTTGGGTTAACTCAATTCATTTAGGTTTTTGCTATACAAAGTATTTGAGTAGAGACTACATTTTAATTTTATATCAAATAAACTCAATTTTATTGTTTGGAACCAATGTCCCCAATTGAATTAATTTAATCCAACAGCTTTTGTTTTTTCAGTGTTCAGTATTTTGTGTAAAATGAAAACATTAGCTGGGTCATTCTACAAAACAGTTCCTATTTGTTCCTCTCATATACAAATGTATTAAATCAAAAAATAATTATTAAATGATCTTTCTAAATAAGTATCTTTTTACCTTTGTGAAGGCATAATTATATCCCAGTATGTGTTAAAATGTATTAATTTAGTTAATTTAGTTTGAGATGGCACAATGCAATTTATTAACACATTATTTGTCAGAGGTTGTTCAATCTTAAAGATCTGTACGTTTCAAAATGGAAACGGCACCCGTTCTCATTTCCCAAACAATAAAATGTATCTTCATTTTAGACCATTTGCTATTACTGTAATTTTTAGTGATGTTTTTATGTCTCTTGATCATCTTATCACTCAAAAGCAAGGAAGTTGACAATGCACACCACACACTTTCTGTTCTCCACAGTCATTTCCCCTAAACCACGTGCATATGTCCTCTCTGGCCTTTCTGTTTGGGTGCCTGATAAGAAATATATATTTTTTCTTCTCTGCAAATAAGTTGTTGATGGCAGGTCTACACTGGGTTCCTGGATGAGTTTCTCAGGTTCTGGTAGGCCTCAGACTTGATGAACCTTGGGCAAGAGTCTTCCTCCATTAGTCTATATATAATTGTCTCTGCTTCATCGAAACAAGTGAGATCAGGCTTCATCAAGGATTTTTTGATCTTCTCTCGAGTGTGATAGTCAATGTTGACCTGTGAAACATGTACATTTACATCACTGAAAAAGCCTTCAGGACAGTAGAAAATGACTGGTTTCATAAAACTTTGTTTTTTTGTATTAGTGCCACGTCAAAATAAAAATCGACGATTTCGAGAATAAAGTCAATGTTTTGAGAATAATAATAATGTTTTTTATTTATATAGTGCCTTTCCAAATCTGAAGGACACTTTACAATCAATCAAATTAATGTAGGTACTCCAGTACAACAAGCATTACATTAAAGAAGAGTATCAACAACAACAAAAAGAGCAAAGCAAACAGGGAGATTATTCTCAAAATCACCATTTTTGTATTTAGATACACTCACTGAGCACTCTATTAGGTACACATGTACATCTACTTATTCATGCGATTATCTAATCAGCCAATCGTGTGGCAGCAGTGCAATCCATAAAATCATCCAGATACGGGTCAGGAGCTTCAGTTAATTTTCACAACCATCAGAATGAGGACAAAATGTCATCTCAGTAATTTCGACCATGGCATGATTGTTGGTGTCAGATGGGCTGGTTTGAGTATTTCTGTAACTGATGATCTCCTGGGATTTTCACACAAACAACATTCTCTAGAGTTTACTCAGAATGGTGTCAAAAACAAATCTTCACAGAAACACAGTTTTCATGGACGGAAACTCCTTGTTGATGAAAGTGGTCAACAGAGAATGGCCAGACTAGTTTGAGCTGACAGAAAGGCTATGGTAACTCAGATAACCACTCTGTACAATTGTAGTGAGCAAAATAACATCTCAGAATTCACAACATGCTGAACCTTGAGGCGGATGAGCTACAACAGCAGAAGACCATGTCGGGCACTTTGACCATAGTGTTCTTAATAAAGTGTTCAGTGAGTGTATAGTTAAAGCATTTACATTACAAAGCCACTAAGTATTTTAAGTCACTAAACAGAAGAAATGGATGAATATATCGATGCAATGGTTTTTCCATATGTTTGGAAAGGCCGGATTCTGACTATTGAATGCTTAAATGAACAACTGTTCTGGTTTAATTTACACACTGACCTCTTTTTGAGCCATAGGATGTAGAAATGTTTCATAGATTTCTGATGCTTTGTTTGAGAGTTTGCAAGGCGAAGTCATCCGCTTGTATTCCCTGCAGGCTTGCCAAAATTCAATGTTCTCCGCACTAAACTCAGACTGGAGAAATGAATGAAAGGCAGCCAGGTAGTCTGTTCAAAGAGGAATGTTCAAAATTATGAAAAGCTTTGAACATCGAACACAAATTCACAAAAACCCTACAAAAATGGTTAAAAGGTGATTGGGGTTTTGAACTAACCTTTATTTTGCAGCAGATCAGTAAGCTTTAGTCCAAGTGTCGAATGGTCATGTAATCTGTAAAAATACAGTTTATTTAAGCTTATTATTTCAGTATTAAGATAAAATAATAACAAAAAGTATTTGAACACTCAAGTCACACTTAAAAATGTATGAACGTTATTGCATTTCAAAATCCATACCAAGTAGCATTTACAGTATATAAAAGAAAGATAGCACTCATTTCAAGCAAAACATTTACCAAAAAAATAATTTCTTTGGGGTTTAAATGATAAAACAATAGATACACAAAGTAGTTGGACACTTTCTGGTTGTCAAGCTTGGTTGAACATGTCCATAGTTAATAGAGAAAAGATCATAATTTATTTGCAGATGTTACTTGGTTTGTAATCTATGCTATAATATTAATACATTTTAATTGTGGCTTACTGTATATTTAAAATACTTTTTAGGACCATGGTATGCATGTATGTATGTAACAATTGCCATTGCTTTTAAACGTACTGGTAATCAGAGATGTCAGAGCTCTTTTTCCGGATCAAAACTGTTTTTTTTCTGCTTTTTTCAGCACAACAGAACATCCAGTCTATGGAACGGAAATTAAATGATAGTAAACAGGCAATAAATAACATTGTATTCACATTAATGTAACACGTAATCTGTTACAACATTTCAGTACATTAAGATCCAAAACTGCCAAAAAAGATAAGTAAAAGAGATAAGTAATACATTTACATGTTTGGATGTTTCTTGTTCCGAATGAAACCATTGAACTCGTAGATCCTAATTTTCGAGCAAAGTAGTCTAGGCATCATGGAGTGAGGGATGATATATATATAGGGAATCCTTTTCTAGGATTGTCCAGCCTTTCTTTGCGAGTTCATGTTTTTGAGAGACAGAGTGAGATGTTGTGATACCTAAACATGTTCACACACATCTCTGGATGCCAATGTCACTATGAAGTTTTCCTTCTGCAGTGATTCATATACTGCAGGCCTCAACAATATGTGGGCACTTAGCTACGCATAAAAATGTTTGAATATCTTTGCATTTTATAGCAAAATATCAAACCAACATTTGTTTTAATAATTAGCACAAACACAATTTTTCAAGGAAAACATTTAATAAAATTGTATCATAGTATTATAGCAGTAATGTGATAATACAACTTGGTCACATATTTCCATTTTCCTCTATACCTAAAAGTAATTTGAGTCAACCTTGAGTCAAACTTTGAACCAATCACATCCTGTTAATGTTGTAATAGAGTTTGCCCTTCATTTGCGGATGTACCACACCCACATACAAATGGACGGATTTAAGTTTAGAGAGTTACAGATAATGTTGAGTTTTGGCTTGCTGACTCATATGATTACTTATGTGGGAGTGGCATATCACCATGTTTGCTGTATATGCTGAAGAATGTAAGTAAACTTAACAGCAGAGCCATGAGTTTAACCACACATGGTAGACAAGTGGTATTGTTATACGAGCAAACAGTCTGAAATGAGTGCCTTTTCATTCTTATTTTATGTGAGATTCTTGTTCTCAGAATAAATTTAAACAAAACATACTTCAAACATGTCAGTCTTGCTTCATAACTTCTGCTCTATGCTTTTCATCCACAAGGTGGCATCCATGACAGTGCAACACTCTTTAGGCAAAGAAACATTTTATTTTGGTCTTATGCTTACAACCAAATCAAATCAAATCAAATCAAATCACTTTATTGTCACACTACTGTGTACACGAGTGCAACAGCAGGTGAAATTCTTGTGTGCAGTTCCGAGCAACATAGCAGTAATGACAGTGACGAGACATAAACCACTTTACAATAAACAACATATTACACACAACAATTTACATAACAAATGTACACATACCTACACAACAATTTACATAACAAATGTACACAATACACACAATGTAGAATACACACACTAGAGAAGTGTGTGCTTTAAACCAGTGCTTTAAGTGGCCCAAAAGAGGTGCCGGTACTCTATTATTATTATTATTATTTTTTTTTTATTTTTTTTTTGCTGACTCCCCTCCTCCCCTGAGGTAACAACAACTATATTGAAGGGGTTTTATATACGGCTGTCAACAGACGACCTTATAAAAAATAATAAATCCTTTTATTAGTTTGTGGATTTGCTTGAGCTAGAAAGAGCTACTGTACATAAATAAAATGTGCAAAAGGGTACTGAAGGAGACGCTGTCCAACATTGTGAGCACTCTCGGTTAACTCCCTTTGGTTTTTTGGGGATGCAGGGTAGAGTGAGTAAAGCTGATCTAAAAATATTTTAAAGTGGTTGATTCCTCCTACCTCCTTCAAAACATCACAAACTGCCAGTTCCAGTCTGTGATTGGAACAATGCCAGACAAACAGGTAAGGGAATTTGGAACAAAGCTGCGCAGCAACTCCTGCTTTCCTCCCAAGCATCACTGAGGCTCCATCACAAGCAAATGCCAACAAATGTTCCTGTAGGTAGTGAGGGACGGTCAAAGCCATTATTATGAAGACATCCTAACAGTGCTTCAGTGATGTCCTTTGCTGTGGTCATCTGCAGCTCAATCAGTTCAAAAAATATTGTGTCTGGCTTTTCACTGGAAATAGCTGACCGCAGGCACACGACAAGCACAGACTTTCCACTTATTGTAGTGGATTCATCAGTGAGCACACACAATTTTCTTTAATTCATCACTATGTCATTGACTACCTTCTTTTTCATTTCAGCAGCAATGTGATCCAGTATATTCGCACATGAGTTATTAGAGTGCAAAACTCTGCCCATCTTGACACGATTTAAGACTTGCAACTGGACATCTATTGGCATGTCTGTAAAGGGACGCCCATGCTTGCCAATCTTATAACTGTTCTAAACACATTGCAAGTTGAAGTGTAGTCAGCCTTTCTCATATCTTCAATGTGTTTTTGCATTGTATTTTGTGTTGCCTTCTCTTTTATTTCAACTGCTTTCTTGTGATAAATTGAGTCTCTGTGCTCTTTTATTTTCTTTCGTAGTGAGTTTTGTTGTGCAGCCTTGTCCCTTCCAAAAGACGAGATTAAGCACCCACTCCACTCCTGTGACACTCTCTGCCCTTGCTGCATGTCCACGCGAGCACAAACTTGACTACACACACTACAACCCAACTTTTTATTTCTGCTCATCAGCCACTTGTAATTTGTGGAGAAATACCGGACTTGTGCTTGGGACCAACATTCTGGCCACTCATGCTCGCTAACGCGGCTGTTGCCATCGGTAGAAGTGGTGTCACTCTCGTCCTCGTCGCCACTTGTGAGAACCTCATCGACCGCGGCACAAGTGCTGCTTTCATTAGCTTGCATCTGACCTGCAGCGATATCATTCTGGCTTGGTGGAGTGTCAGCCAGCGAGTTCTCTGATTCTGACCTTGTTCTTTTACTACTCAGAGTCTGAAGCCAGGAGAGCATATTAAGTGTTCATTGTATTTGTATTTTAACCGAGCAGCTATGGTTGCGCGTTTCAAACACCCTCTCCGGACCACGTTGAGTTGACACTGACAGCGGCAAAAGCGACGCATGCGCTTTTCGCTTGTAAAACTCAAGGGTGTATTGGTAATGTAGTCTCTGCTCTCGGTGGGACGAAATAGGAAGCGTGCATTGTGAAGGGCGCTCTGAAAAGCGGCAGCGCAGCCAAAGGATTAAAACAGATGTGCAAATGAGCGTACCGGTACGCCAAAAGCACGTTCTGGGCGCACGGAGAGGTGGCGGTACGCTCAAGAGCTATATTTGGAAGTGGCGGTACTGAGTACCGGCGCGTACCGGCCCACTTAAAGCACTGCTTACAACCAAGAGTGTGTCCGGGTTTTGAAGATAAAGCATTGGAAAATGCAGCAAGGTCATCTCATGTATTTAAAAGGAAATGTGAATGAATCACTTTGAATGTGTGTATCAAAGAATGATTACATAAAATATTTTACACATGGTCATAGATTAGCTACTCAATCATAAAATTGAGCGTACATACACTGGTGGCCAAAGGTTTTAAATAATGTACAGATTTTGCTCTTATGGAAAGAAATTGGTACTTTTATTCACCAAAGTGACATTCAACTGATCACAATGTTTAGTCAGGACATTAATAACTTGAAAAATTACTATTACAATACAATTTTTTTTAAAAAGAACTTTTAAACTACTTCAAAGAGTACTCATCAAAAATCTTCCACGGGCAGCAATGACAGCTTTGCAGATCCTTGACATTCTAGATGTCAGTTTGTCCAGATACTCATGTGACATTTCACCCACACTTCCTGTAGCACTTTCACCCCCACTTCCTGTAGCCATAGACTTGTCGGGCACTTCTCGCACATTACAGCCAGGGGTGTAAAGTAATTATAAATACTCATGTTACTGTAATTAGAATTGTACTTTTTAAGTAGTTTAACATTTTTACACTTTTACTTTTACTTGAGTACATTTTAATTGCTGTAACAGTACATTTACTGCGCTATTTTCCCACCATCTGTGTTCGCTACTTCCCTGTCCTGATTTTATTTGTATCTATCAACATGATTGGCTAGGGAGAGTCTCATGACTCCCGTCAAATCAAATCACACGTAAAAAACTTGAACGGTAGCTGCAGATCTGGTGCCAACTGTGGAGAATGCCTCAAGCACAGTTTACAGCTGAACATCACAGCAGCACCTGAAAGGGTTTTTCGAAGTGAAAAAGGCCAATTGCACGATCGTGTGAGTTTTACTTGCTCATGCCAGATATCATCATTAATCCTACCTCTAATTTGAAGAAACATATCAAGGTAAATTTCATATTTCATCTTACTAGATTCTGTGTGTCTATAACACAGCCTGTAATTTAACTATCACTGAGATTATTGGGTTGATGTGAGAGATTAATGCAATGCTATCAATAGGGCTGGACAATAAAATGATCTAGATGTTTATCGGAAAAAAGAGAAATGTCCTCGATTAATCTTTTGAGTAGTTTTCTATATTTAGCCTATGTTATACATCTAGAACAGAATCACAATAGCAAGAGCACCACTGGTTGGTTGATCTAGATGAAATATAAAAGATTGACTTTTTATTTCCTGATGTCTGTAAATGCGTGCTGTTTGATTGACAGGCGGCTAATGTTTGAGCGCTAATGCTGTTACGCACCTAAATGATCAAATACACTTCATAATTCCGCCAATGTCCATCTTGGTGAGGATTTAATGTAAATGCAGTCATTCATGTCTAAAGTGAATTTAAACAGTGGGACAAAAACATATTTCCATCAAAATGCTAGACTTGAAAGTGTACATGTAACTGAATCGATCACTGAAACCAATCACTACTTTTGGCCGAATAACTTTAAAAGTATTAATGTAATAGAATAAAACAGTGACAATTTAATAATAATATATATTTTTTTAATAATACTGACCCCTGAGGTAGAGAGTGTGTTAATTGGTATGATAAATTACCAGGAAAGTAGAGATGATAAAATAATTTAGAATTATGCCTAGCCTTTATAAAGATCAACATATGTAGAGCAATACTTTAGGCAGAATATTCCACTTGTCACAATCTTCAGCAAATTGTGCATCATGCATTAGAATGAGAACACAACTATTTCTGGGCATAACATATTTAAGAACAAAATTATGTATCAAATTATATATAAAAAAAAAGGACAATGTGGCCCCCATGTGCTGCTTAAAGACAAAATTCACTCAATAATGAAAATTCTCTCATCATTTACTCACCCTCATGCCATCTGTCTATGACTTTCTTTCTTCAGAACACAAAATAAGATTTTTAGAAGAATATTTCAGCTCTGTAGGTCCTTTCAATGTAAGTTAAGGGGTGCCAAAATGTACATAAAAGTAATACATAAAACTCCAGTGGTTTATTCCATGACTTTAGAATTGATCAATTGAAACAAATCAATATTTGTGCTAGAAATTCTTCTTTCTGCACAGTAGGTGGCGATATGCATGAAGAATGTGAATCACCAAAAACACACGAAAGTTAAAGTGGAGATTGACTGAGCAGGGAGGAGAGTTAATAGTAAAAAAGAATAAAATATTGATCTGTTTCTCACCATATCTATCATATTGCTTCTGAAGACATGGATTAAACCACTGGAGGCACATGGATTAGACTTTTATGCTGATTAATGTGATTTGTGGAGCTTCAATATTTTAGCACTGATTCACTTTCTTTGATTGGACCAAAAGAGCTGAGATATTCTTCAAAAAAATCATACACACCCAGAATGGCATGAGGGCGAGTAAATGCTCGATTTCCATCTTATGGCCTGTTATGTCGAGCAGACTCTGGAAGAGCTCGTCTAGGAGAGAGAGAGTGAGAGAGAGAGAGAGAGAGAGAGAGAGAGAGAGAGAGAGAGAGAGAGAGAGTGAGTCTAGAAATCTGTTTGTGAAGCTAATGAGTTATTGTGAAGTTGATGAATTATTGTGAAGCTGTAAACAAGAAAAATTGCTTATTAAAAGAGCGTGGAACTTGAATGAAAAAGTAAGTTGAACTTACCTCTCATAAGCACAGAAAACTGTCTGAAAGACACAGTTCTTCCTCAACACTTTTCTTGGTAGACAGTGAAGCACACAAGGAAGTCTGCATCAGACTTGATAAGTTTGTTTTTATCTAATTTGCCAACTTTTGAATACTTGTATAATAGGCTCAATACTCATAATGTGCAGTGTTTTCATTTTGTTTTAGTGTCTGTTTAGGGGCTTCTTCTGCCTAGATTTGTGTAAAACTGTTTATATGCCTTTTTATTCAGCCTGATATGTTTATACTATGGTTCTCTATTAATTTCCTCAATGATTATTAAAGCAATGTGAGATAATTTGTGCTTATGTATTCACAGTATACAATAGCATCTGAAAACTTGCTTGTTTTGAAAATTAAAATAAATGAATCAAAATCAAATTCAATTAAGTATTTAGAATTACCTGAAAATAGAGGAAGACCCATAATTTAATTGCTGCCAATTATCTTCTTTTTAACTTGTCCAGTAAAACTACAAATAAATAAATAATATCATGTCCACAAATGTTTGGCTTCATATTATCCTTAAGGGAAATATTCCTTGAGGCATGTGAGGAAATTTGGAATGTACTGGAACTACTTTTGAACTACATTTTACCACATTTTTATTTTTTCTCATCATGAAGACAAAACAGACATTAAAATACATTTTTGTCTGCAGCAGTCATGAGTACATTAAGAATATCAGGATTATCATGACACATTATGAGTACATTATGTCATTACATTTGGAAACATTTTCTGCTATTTTTTTTATGTCTCATCTTAAGTCAGTAGATAATTTAACAGATTTCCTTGTTCCAGTTGCTTCATTTTAAGATGCTCAAATACAGTAATTCCAGGCTAAAAGCAATTATGAAAACAATGGATGCTTTTGTTCTACTTAACTGGTAAAATAACAGAAAGACAGACATGTGCATATACATAGATGTATAAATAACTTTCTAGCGTTCTCTAGAGTTGAACTTTGAAACTTCGTATTCTTCTGGTCATTATTCTCTGACTGCCTCCCATAGCAACTGCCCCTAAAACCCCCATCACCTTGTTAAGACGATACATAACATACACACTGGCCATGATAAGAATCACACCAGTGGCCAAGAGAACAATATACAAAAATATCATGAAGCCACTGTAAGAAGCCGTTGTTGGGACAGTCCACAGGTACACCCAACCATTGTAATGATTGTTGTGGACAATTTCAGGTCCGTTGTCCAGGACAATTGTATTGTAGATTGCTGGATCATTATTGTAGATGCTGCTTGTTTTCATGTAAAAATCATCAGCTGTAGGAGGGATTAGAGGGGTTTGTTGCATGGTTGCTATAATAGGACGTGTTAATGTTTGGAATCCACCCTGAACGCACTGAAGATCTTCATAGGTCAACTTCTGCAGAGGATGGTTTCGTAAGTGGTGTGGTTCATGGCATGCTACTCCTTTGTCCAAATCATTGATTAGCCTTTGGTTTTCACTAATCCATTCTGCAATACTCAAAATGCTACAATCACAGTTCCATTGGTTGCCACTAAGAGAAAGAACATTCAGTGCTCTTGCATGTACAAAAATGTTTCCAGGAAGATACCTCAGATAGTTGTGGCTGAGATCAAGTGTTTTGAGACTTGGGGTTTGCTGAAAGATTGTTGCCGGGAGAGACTGAAGCTTGTTTTCATTTAGCATTAGTATTTGAAGGCTAGTCAAGCCCGAAAAGAGTTCAGCGTGCAGCTCCTTAAGATTGTTGCTTTTTAGGGAGAGCTTTATCAAGTTTGGCAAGCAACAAAAGAGGTTCTTTGGCAGGGAGCTTAGCTTTTCATTGAAGTGTAAATAGAGCCATCTTAAGTTAGTCATGTTAGCAAAAAGGTTGCAAGGGACAGTGGCTAAGTTGGTTTCATAAAGATGGAGTTCTTGGAGCCTTGGCATGTGCCCTACTAGCTGATCAGGTAGAGAGATCAATGGGTTTTTGTAGAGGGTGAGCTTGGTGAGATTGGGCAAGTAATAGAAGCTCTCAGCTGGAAGATACCGGAGCTGGTTGGTTGACATTAAGAGAGTAAGAAGGGAAGGCATGTGCCAAAAAAGGTGTGGTGGTATCTCTCGGATCTGGTTCTTATGTAGTATTAGCACCAACAGGTTGTTGAGATGTTCAAAGGTACCTGATTTGAATGTCTCCAACTGGTTAGAGGAGAGATTCAAAGACTTAAGTTGCCTCAGATTGTGAAAGAGGGTTTGCGGGAGGTTCTTCAGTTGGTTCCCAGCCAAGTTGAGGAAATTCAAGCTAGTCAAGCTCTGGAAGACATTGGAGTCCAGCTGAGAAATACGATTCATACTGATGTCCAGTTTGATTAGATTTGCCAGCCCTTGAAAAAGTTCTGAACTTATGGAAGTGATCTGATTGTCATCCAGCTGCAGCTGCTCTAGGTTGCTCTGCTCACTAAACACCTTGGGTGGGAAAATGGAAAGAGCGTTTGATGACAGTTTGATGGAGCGAAGTTGTGAAGCATTATGGAAGGCCTCTGGGTGGATAGTGTCAAGAGAGCTGTGGGATATCGACAATCTTAGAAGAAGGGGGAAAGGCTGAAAGCTTCGTTCTTGGAGAACTTTTATGTGTGTGTCATCAAGCAAGAGTAAGAAGGTGATGGCGGGGTCCAGGGGGGGTATATCAGTGAAGTTCCCTTTACATTTCGCTGAACCTTTAATGTCACAGATGCACCCACTGGGACAGCGAGTGCTGAGGGTGAGTTGAGGCAGAAGTTGAAGTAGAGCAAATGTGAGCCACATCTTCTCTGCCTAGGAAACAAAATGTATGTAGAAGTCAGTATAAGAGTCACACTGAGCGTGTTTACATGCACAATCTTGCTTTATAAGTCGACAACATATAAAGTCATATAAACACATTAAGCAGTTTTCTTAATCGGAGTAAAGTCATACATTAAGCAACAAGTGATTGACACAGGTAGACTTTTGTCCATTTTGATGCAAACCAATACACTGATAACTACAAAAACAAAAATCAGCTTACTCGAAAAATCCAACAAAGCAAGAAATCTTTTTTACATGAGACTTGAAATCATCAAGTTATTCCAACAAAGTTGCATAACAATTTGTCACAAAACTACAAAGTGGTGAATTCATTCCAGATCTTACAACTTCGTTGGTACAAAAATGTACGCCTTACACATTAACCAATCACACATTAATATTGTGGTTGTTTACACTCTGGGTTGGGTTAGGTGTTACACTTTATTGTTAGGTTTAGGGATGGATGGAGTTTAGGTTTGGGGTTAAAGATACGAAAACATAGTTTTGGATTAACATAGAACAAAGGTCACATCTGGAACTACAAGGAAATAAGGGAAGCGTCTCTCATTGGTGGGTTTATAACTTGAATTAACTCATAGGAATTCGCCACCACATACTATTGTGACAAATTCTCTTAAGATCGAGTTGGTTATTCTCTGCTTTTGACCTCACAACATAAATAGGTGTGATACTTTTTTTGATTAACAAATTAAGACGATGCTTATCCAAAATAACCATTTCAGAAAAGGGTACACCATTTCCTTCTAATTTCAATCACTTTTGGCATTTCATAATATCTCAAGTATTCTATAAGCAATTCAATCTAATTTGTAATTGGATCAGTCAATATGAACCCACTTTGAACATTCTTCATAACATATCTATTCCCCTGACTTCTGAAAAACAATGTGTTTAATGGGGATTCTCAGAAGTAATGTGATCATTTCAAGGATTCTCATTAGCTACATAAATTTGCAACATTATAAATGTTATCAAATGCTAGATTAAATTACCTAATCAACTGTTAGACACTGCATGCAATGACCTTGTGGATTAGGAACTTTTTGCAGTGCATAGTGCCACACAGGTGTTTTGGAAAGTGCTGTAGTATTTGTTGCTGTTTTAGGATAAAATGAAATCAAAAGTGCCTTTTATCCTGGGGGATCTTTAGCCCCGTTGTGCCCCAATTATTGCAACAACAGATACTAAGCACACTTTCTTCATTTGTAAGAGAAAATATTATATATTGGATCTATTTGTTGTACACACTAGAAATAGCCTCGTGAACTCCAACGTTTAAGAAAAGACGATGTAGCAAACACAACATTAAGAAAAATTATTTGACCAAAAACATGCAGTGAAAAATGTATTAAAATAATTAGTGAAGTTGAACTTACCTCTCATAAGCACAGAAAACTGTCTGAAAGACACAGTTCTTCCTCACCACTTTTCTTGGTAGACAGTGAAGCACACAAGGAAGTCTGCCTCAGACTTGATAAGTTTGTTTTTATCTAATTTGCCAACTTTTGAATACTTGTATAATAGGCTCAGTACTCATAATGTGCAGTGTTTTCATTTTGTTTTAGTGTCTGTGTTGGAGCTTCTGACTATATTTGTGCTTAAGGTTCAGTATTTTATGTTTATATGCTTTTTAATTCAAACTGATATGTTTATATATTTTCTGTTAATTTCCTCAATGATTACCAAAGCAATGTGAGAGATTTTGAGCTGTCCTGATCTATTCATATGCAATAGCATCTGAAAACGTGCTTGTTTTGAAAATGAAATGAAATTAAGCAAAATAAATTTAATTTAATTTGAATTAACCTATAAGTTTCCTTTAGAATTACCCCCAAAATATCAACCAGTCAATCAATCAATCAATCAACATTTATTTATAAGCATGTTTAAACACAACTTAAGTTGTTCCAATTTACTGTACAATAGAGAAAATGAAACACAAAAATAAAGAGGCAAAATATAAAAAATAAAAACAATAAAACAGCATATACATAAGAATCACAATCAAGAAACATCCATCATTTAAACATTTTCAAAAGATAAAGAATAAAAATATGATTTAAGGGAAGATTGAAAAATAGCTAACAATGAAGCAGACCTGACGTGATAGGGGAGACTATTCCAAACTTTAGGTCCAGCCACAGAAAAGTCCTGATCACCCTTGGATTTACATCGACAATGGAGGACAGACAAAAATAATTGATTGGAAGATCTGAGCACTCTGGTTGGAGTAAGGGTGGGGAAGGTCAGAAATGTATTTTGTGCAAGACCAAACAATGCTTTATATAAAAAAAGAGAATTTTAAAATCAAATATGGGAGAAATATGATCCCTCTTTTTTGACCATTAAAAACCTGGTTGCCACATTTTGAACAATTTGTAAGTAAGATAAAGCAGATTGAGAAAGGCTAATGTACAGTGAATTACAATAGTCCAGCCATGATATAATAAGTTCATGGATCCCAATTTCCAGATCTTTACAAAAGTTTTAGCTTTGCAATAGATCAGATATGAAAGAAGCTTCCCTTAATAACAGCACTAATCTGTTTATCAAAAAGAAGCAAAGAGTCAAAAATTATTCCACGACTCTTAACTTTCTTTTGTACATTGGAAGAAAGTGGACCTAACTGGGCTTCCAAGAGAGGAGAGGAAGACATGGGACAGCTTAAAATCAACACTTCAGTTTTACTTTCATTTAACTGCAAATAATTATTCACCATCCAAATTTAAATGTTTTTGAGGCACTTCAGCAGATTCTCAAATGAGCAGTTAGTGTCTGGTCTAACTGGAAGTTAAAACTGGGAGTCTATAGCATAGCAGTGATAAGTGATATTATATTTCTGAAAAATGTAACCCAGTTGAAGCATGTATAGGCAAAACAATAATGGACCTAAAATGGATCCTTGAGGGACACCAAAAGATAAGGGGGCTGATGAAGAGTAAAAAGTACCTAAATATACAGAAAAGGCCCTATCTTTCAGATATGAAGCAAACTACTGCAAGGCCAGACCCTGGATGCCAACCATACACTCAAGGAGTTTGAGAAGGATGTTGCGGTCAATATTGTCAAATGTAGCCCTGAGATCTAACAAAACTAAAACAGGATATGAGCATGGGTCCAGAGCATGCAAGATATAATTTTTTACCTTCAGCAAAGCAGACTCAGTACTGTGTAAGGATCTGTAACCAGACTGAAACGTGTCTAAAATGTTAAAAGTGTTCAGGTAAGAGTGAATAAATGACTCTTTCCAAAAGCTTGGAAATAAAGGGAAATTTAGAAATTGGCCTGTATTACTTTTATATAGCTGAATTAAGATTTTTTTTTTTTTTTTTTAACAAAGTTTGCACAGCCGCATTTTTATAACTTGCTGAAACTAGTCCATTAGCTAGGGAGCTATTAATTATAGCTGTCACGCTTGGACTAATTGTCATAAAAACATCTCTGAAAAGAGGTGCAGAAAGAATATCAGACTTGCAACCTGAAGAATTAATCGCTGAAATTACATCAGCTAGCTGGGATGGGAAAAACTAGTTGAAAGTGAGACAGCTGGCAGATGGAGATAATTGTGGATATGCCAACTAAGAAGGTTCAATAGTAGAATTTATATTTTTTTTTTATTTTGTGAATAAAAAAGGTCTCCGTGGAAGCATCGGGAAAGACATTAGTAATAGGTTTTAAAACAGAATCAATTGTCTCAAAGCAAGCTTTACCAGCAAGTATTAGATAAAAATAGAGAAAGAAGAGACCATCTATAAACAAATATATATATATATATACATATATATATTTGTTTTTCGACTAGTACAGTACAACTATACATAATAATATATAAATCATAATATCATGTCCACAAATGTTTGGCTTCATATTATCTTTAAGGGAAATATTTCTTGAGGCATATTAGAAAGTTTGGAATGTACTGGAACTACTTTTGAACTACATTTTACCGCATTTAAAGTTTTTCTCACCAGAGGGAGACAAGACAGACATTAAAATGCATTTTTGCCATAACAGTACAGAGATCAGCAACAGTCATGTGTACATTAAGACTATTAGGATTATAATGAAACATTATGAATACATATCAATATATTTGGGAAAAGTTTTCTTCTCTTTATAAGATACTCAAATACAGTATTTCCAGAAACAGGCAAAAAGGAAAACATCTAGTATGAAAACAATGAATGTTTTTGTTCTACTAGATAGATAGATAGATAGATAGATAGATAGATAGATAGATAGATAGATAGATAGATAGATAGATAGATAGATAGATAGATAGATAGATAGATAGATAGATAGATAGATAGATAGATAGATAGATAGATAGATAGACAGACAGACAGACAGACAGACAGACAGACAGACAGATAGATAAACATTCTAGCTTTTTCTAGAGTTGAACTTTGAAACTTCGTATTCTTCTGGTCATTATTCTCTGATAGTCTCCCAAAGCAACTGCCCCTAAAACCCCCATCACCTTGTTAAGACGATACATAACATACACATTGGCCATGATAAGAATCACACCAGTGGCCAAGAGAACAATATGCAAAAATATCATGAAGCCACTGTAAGAACCCGTTGTTGGGACAGTCCACAGGTACACCCAACCATTGTAATGATTGTTGTGGACAATTTCAGGTCCGTTGTCCAGGACAATTGTATTGTAGAATGCTGTATCATCATTGTAGGCACTGCTTTTTTTCACTTGAAGATTTTCAATTGTAGGAGAGAGTAAAGGAGTTTGTCCCATGGTTGATGTAAGAGTACTCGTAAATAAAAGGGAAGATGAAGTCATTGTAGCTATAGTTGAGTCTTTTCCATGCAGTGTCTGGAATCCACCCTGAACGCACTGAAGATCTTCATAGGTCAACTTCTGCAGAGAATGGTTTTGTAAGTGGTGTGGTTCATGGCATGCTACTCCTTTGTCCAAATCATTGATTAGCCTTTGGTTTTCACTAATCCATTCTGCAATACTCAAAATGCTACAATCACAGTTCCATTGGTTGCCACTAAGAGAAAGAACATTCAGTGCACTTGCATGTACAAAAATGTTTCCAGGAAGATACCTCAGATAGTTGTGGCTGAGATCAAGTGTTTTGAGACTTGGGGTTTGCTGAAAGATTGTTGCCGGGAGAGACTGAAGCTTGTTTTCATTTAGCATTAGTATTTGAAGGCTAGTCAAGCCCGAAAAGAGTTCAGTATGCAGCTCATTAAGATTGTTGCTTTTTAGGGAGAGCTTTATCAAGTTTGGCAAGTAACAAAAGAGGTTCTTTGGCAGGGAGCTTAGCTTTTCATTGAAGTGTAAATGGAGCCATCTTAAGTTAGTCATGTTAGCAAAAAGGTTCCAAGGGACAGTGGCTAAGTTGGTTTCATAAAGATAGAGTTCTTGGAGCCTTGGCATGTGCCCTACTAGCTGATCAGGTAGACAGATCAATGGGTTTTTGTAGAGGGTGAGCTTGGTGAGATTGGGCAAGTAATAGAAGCTCTCAGCTGGAAGATACCGGAGCTGGTTGGTTGACATTGACAGAGTAAGAAGGAAAGGCATGTGCCAGAAAAGACGTGGTGGTATCTCTCGGATCTGGTTCTTATGTAGTATTAGCTCCAACAGGTTGTTTAGATGATCAAAGGTACCTGATTCAAATGTCTCCAACTGGTTAGAGGAGAGTATCAAATATTTAAGTTGCCTCAGGTTGTGGAAGAGGGTTTGAGGGAGGTTCCTCAGTCGGTTCCCAGCCAAGTTGAGGAAAATTAAGCTGGTCAAACTCTGGAAGACATTGGCTTCCAGCTGAGAAATCAAATTATTTTTGATCTCCAGTTCTGTTAAATTAACCAGCCCTTGAAACAGTTCTGAACTTATGGAAACTATCTGATTGTCATTCAGCTGCAGCTGACCTAGGCTGATCTGCTCACTAAATATTTTGGGTGGGAAAACAGAGAGAGCATTTGATGACAGTTTGATGGACAGAAGTTGTGAAGCATTATGGAAGGCTTCTGGGTGAATAGTGTCAAGAGAGCTGTGAGATATCGACAATCTTAGAAGAAGAGGGAAAGGTTGAAAGCTTCGTTCTTGGAGAACTTTTATGTGTGTGCCATCAAGCAAGAGTAGGAAGGTGATGGCTGGGTCCAGGGGGGGTATATCAGTGAAGTTCCCTTTACATTTCACTGAACCTTTAATGTCACAGATGCACCCACTGGGACAGCGAGTGCTGAGGGTGAACTGAGGCAGAAGTTGAATTAGAACAAATATGAGCCACATGCTCTCTAACTGGAAAACAAAATATATGTACAAGTCAGTAAAAGAGTCACACTGAGAACATTTACATGCTCAGTCTTACACCGATTATGCTTGATAAGCCAACAAGGTGTAAAGTTATGTAATTGCTTTAAACTGTTTTCCTCATAAATGGTTTAAGCAAAGAAACAATCAACACAAGTCATTTTTTTGCCCACTCATGATCGCATTTAGATGCACACCTTTATGCTGATAACTACAAACATTCAGCTTATAAAAAACATCCAACAATGCAAGAAAACAGTGTTTACATGATCTGGTTATTCTCTGCTTTTAATGTCAAAACATAAACAGGCATGCATTTAACATTCGTTTACATGACCTTACACATTGCCAAACATAATTGGTGTAAGATCATTCCATATCATGACAAGTCATAATAATATTACCAGATGGTGAAATTGAAAGAAATTGTACAAGTTGCCTGGTACAAAAACATATGACTTTTGCTCCCACTGAGAACAATAATCTAACCAACAAACAATGTTATTCCAATTTTTTTCTAAGTTTAAGTCCAAAACCAAACCTAAACCTAATCTTAAAGTCGAACCCCTCACACACATCCTAAATTTAAGCATGATTTCAAAAGGAAAATAAACTATGTGAAGAAACAAAACATTGGGTTTGGGATAGGGATTGGCATTTAGAGTGATTTTGTAAACAACTACTCTTAACACATAATACAATGAGTAATCGATTACTTGAAATTCACTTAGTTTAAGTTCGACCTTCAACCTTTGAACCTGTTTTTCTTATATAAAAAAAAGAGAACTATGCATAAACAACAACATCTAGATCCAAAATTTACAAAATAATAATAATAATAATAATAATTTGCTTGTAGATACATGTGTTCCATTTTTCTCTGAAGGGAAACAATCACTTTAAATAATGACAGAATTGTATTTTTGGGCAAACAATTCCTTTAACAGCATCATGCATCCACAGCGCCTACCAATGCATTGAGTTATAACTACAATATTAGGTGAGAGAAGCCATTTCATTGTTGTCCACAACAGGCAAAGATACAAAGGATTCAAAATCAAATTGCAATATTTGAGTAGTGGTTTGAGTAGTGGTTTGAGTAGTGGTTTACGTATTGCATAAATATGGAATGAGTAACTATATTTGTTCATGTTGTTTTTAAATAAAGTTTTGAATAGGTAGCAAACAAAAATGTTATGCCTGTATTGTATCGATTATAAATTTTGTTTGTTGATTGGTTGGTCTAAAATTCGTACCTTTTTGTAAGAGCCAAGTCATACGATAGCTTTCAATTTCACCATCTCATATGAATTATTAAATTATTGTAACAGATTACAAGGGATCTTCATTGGTAAGAGAAAATATTAGATAAATATTGGATTAATTCATTGTACATGCTAGAATAACTTCTAATACTCCCACATTTAAGAAAAAAAAAAAACATTGTAGCAAACACAACATAACTTCACTTGAAATGAGAAATATATATATATACATTCTAGAGAAATTAATTAGTGAAGTTGAACTTACCTCTCAAAAGCATAGAGGACCAGCTGACTGAAATGGATGTGTTCAGCTTTTAATAAACTTTTGGATAGTGCTTTTCCTCAACACTTATCTTGGTCTACAGTGCAGCCCAAACGGAAATCAGCATTCTCATTGATATGTTTTTTTTTTTATTATCACATATTCCAGCTGAATGCCAGTAAATTAGGAACAAAACGCATAAAGTACAGTGTTTTTATTTGTTTTGGTGTATGTGTAGGTAATATAATATAGGCATATTGTCAGCAACATAAGCCTTGTAATCCAACTTGCAATGTTTAGGTTTTTTCCCCTTAACACAACAAAAT
Organism: Moxostoma hubbsi; assembly: GCA_032164185.1. Classification (NCBI taxonomy): domain Eukaryota; kingdom Metazoa; phylum Chordata; class Actinopteri; order Cypriniformes; family Catostomidae; genus Moxostoma; species Moxostoma hubbsi. Next base: position 3,340,683 of record JAVLUX010000163.1, on the reverse strand, counting down.
TAAGCCAAAACACAATAAAATTAAGCCAAAACACAAAGGAATTAAGACAAAACACAACAAAATTAAGACAAAACACAACAAAATTAAGCCACAAAACAAAGAAAATAAGACACAACACAAATTTTTTTTACCACAGCACAAAGAAATTAAGCCAACATCAATTTACAAATCAAACAAAAGTTCATAACACAAATAAATTAAGCCAAAACACAACAAAATTACGATAGAACACAACAAAATAAAGCCAAAACACAATGAAATTAAGCCACAGCACAAAGAAATTAAATCACAACATTACCTAAATTAAGCCACATCAATTTACAAAGCAAACAAAAGAAAACACCACATGAAATTAAGCCAAAACACAACAAATAAAGCCACAACACAAAGAAATTAAGATGGAACACAACAAAGAAATTAAGATAAAACACAACAAAATTAAGTCAAACATAAAGAAATTAAGCCACAACACAAAGAAATTAAGTCACAACACAACAAAAATTAAGCCACAACACAATGAAATTAAGCCACAGCACTACTAAATTACGCCACAATACAAAGATATTTAGCCACAACACAAATAAATTCAATCTCAACACAAAGAAATTAAGCCACTACACAAAGAAATTAAGTCACAACATTACAAAATTAAGCCACAAAACAAATAAATTAAACCACTACACAAAGAAAGTAAGCCACAACACAAAGAAACATCTTGGTTACTGTCGTAACCACGTTGTGGTGATCTAGTGACACTAGGGCTCGCTCTTGAGAGCCCCAAAACACCTCAGATCTTTGAGAAAAGGCCAATGAGAATTGGAGAGTGGAATTTGCATGCCACTCCCCCAGACATACGGGTATAAAAGGAGCTGGAATGCCCACTCTCATTTAGGTTTTGTGCTGAGGAGCCATTTCAGCAGCTAGTACAGCGTTGTGGCAAGGGGGTCACTATAAAAAAACGCCACAACAGCTAAACCGTGTTATGTGATCTGCCGATGCAGGTGCAAGCAATCTGCTGTGTGTGTAACAGCAGGTGCATCAGTCTGCACGTAACCTCACCAAACGCCGCACAAGATGTAATTAAGTTTCACACACCCCTTAGGAGGGGAATCGAAGTAAATTGCATGGGAGCAGGCCGTGCCAGCAACAGCCTTTTCTCTCACTGTTTTCTCTCAGCAGAGTATTATGTTCGGCTGGGGCCATCTAACGCTATTATACGCATCATGTAAGGTGTTCTTTTCCTTTATTATTCTTTCAGGGGGAAAGACACCGCAGAGGCCATATCCTGCTGTAGGGGAGGTAACATGTGGTAATATGACATGTGGGCTCATCAGCCTCACATGGAAGAGGCGCGGTGGTAGGTCCTGCCTCGAAGGGGAGAAGTTCTACAAACACAGAGACTGGGGGCAGAGAGAGTTCTGCCCAAGGGAGACACGGGTCTGCCAACAGGGAGACCATTCCGTGGAAAATACATCACTAGGGGTACCGGAGTAACCGGCACCTGTGGAGCACATATCCCAGTCAGGGAATATTAGCACCCGTAGTGGGTCTGGCTGCAAATTCCTCCACCGAATTCATGAGCCACAGGGCTAGGGAGGAAGGAAATCCAGGGTTCACGGGTTCATGAACTTGTATGGGAGAATCAGCACACATCTTCACCTCATGGAGGGGAAAGGTGCTATACGCAAGCAATACACATGGCCTGCTGTTCCTTTTTACCAAACTTACCTGTTCTTCCCTGACAAAACACGGGACGAAACCGGCTTAACCTGGAGATTGTAAAATCTCACAAAGTTATTGGGTGTTGCCCAGACTGCTGCTCTGCAGATGTCTGCTAGAGAGGTGCCATTGTCCAGTGCCCATGAGGATGCTACACTTGTTGTAGAGTGTGCTCATATTCCCAAAGGGGCGGGCACAGCCTGGACCTTGTATGCCAAAGTGATGGCATCTTAAAATGATGATTAGGTCATGCTTCCCTAGGGACTTACCATCCACCGCATCATGGTGGGCTGCTATGGCAGCCACATATACCTTCAAGGTGGAGGGGGAAAGCTGCCCCTCCAACCACTCCTGCAGGAAGGAAAGAACTGACCCGACTGCTCATCTCTGGGGTCTTCGGTTGGGGAAGAACACCAACTCGTGAACAAATGCTATTTCAGAAAAAGAAGGTCCTTCCTCAGGGGAATTTGCCAGGGAGGAGTGTGAGGTCAGAGAGCCAAGTATGGGTGAGTTGCGACATGCGAGGAGACTGTCGCTGTGTTGTCGGACCGGACCAACACATGCTTGCCCCAGATCAATGGCAATAGCCTCCGCAGGGCAAGTGGTACAGCCAGTACCGGCCGTCGAAAGCAAACCGTTGGAAGGGTGTGTGTCGAGGTAAAACCGAGATGTGAAAGTATGCATCCTTCAGGTCTACTGCTGCAAACTAATCTTGATGCTGTGATTCTGTGTAAGGCCCAGATCAGAGTTTGCAGGTCCAAGATGGGCCGTAACCCACCGCCTTTCTTTGGCACGATGAAGTATGGGCTGTAGAATCTATCGCACCATTGTGCAGAAGGGGCAGGCTTCTGGCGAATTGAATCGCGTAGCCGAGTCGGATGGTCCTGGCCAGCCACCGCGACAGGTTGGAAAGTGCAAGCCATCCGTCCAAGCTCCAGACGAGGGGCACTAAGGGGATGATCAAGTCTGACTTATCTGGGGGTGGGGCCTCGTGGCGTGGGGGAGCAGGAAACACCATGTCGAGGAGCGTTGCTTCATCCCGAGGCGGCTGCACTGAGGGAAACCTAGAAGTACTTACCTTGCTCCATGTACCCGGCATAGGGCAGGTTATCGACTGAGGAGGAGGGCCTCTTGGGCCGTCCTCGAGGCTCATCACAACCAACTGCCCATGGATGGAGTGGCTTCCCCCCTGAAGAAGGATAGCCGCGACCGCAACATGACCATGGTAACGATGAAAACACGAACCAGTCGTGGAATACTAGGGTTCAAAACAGCGTTATTATGAATGCAAACTTTAATACAGTGAAAACGACACTCTATTATCATAACATAAATATATAAATAAATAAACATTTCCAAAATTCTTTTGAATGTCCATGTACTAAAAAAAATAAATATTTTATGTCATGAGAGTACCTTCATTTACCATTACTATTATTTTGAATGGCCATGGAAAATGAAAAAATGTGATAACAATTTTGCCTGGTAGCAAATAGTAGTCCGTTAATTTACCTGATGAACTTTCACATTTGCTGACCCTTTATGCTTCACAGAGCTAATGTGTGCTTCTAAATCACTTGCACCTTTATTAGCAACTGACACGTGCCAGCTTTACATGTCATACATTCTGCTTCCCACGGATCTCGACCTGGACAAAAGCATGGGATTTTTTTTGTGCAAATATTCTGTAAATTTGCAGTTTCGTTTGGGTATTGTTTTCACTCAGCTTTCATTTGCTACAGTCAAGCAACAGTTAATTGATGGCGAACACAACATCGCTTCGCGTTCGCAGAAGATTGACAGGCAGGAATTTGGCCAATAGTTGCTACAAGCCTCTTATAATCGACCAATTGATGTACAACTAAGGGTTTAAAGCAATTCAAATATGCGCACACACACAACTGAAGTATTAGACCAGATGCACATAATGCAACTAAAGCCGAATCCCAGACATTTACACAAATTTAGAAATTCCGGCCGGACGCTTTTTTAAGGTCCGAAAAAGAGGACATGTCCGGGAAAAAGAGGACGTATGGTCAAAATAAAACGTACTATATGTGAAACCACCCTTAATAACAATACTCAGCTTCACAAGGCACTTTTTTTTTATTTTTATTTTTATGTATTTAGATAAATTAAAATCATAATCATCACATAAATCTACTTTTCACACATAGTTAATGTCTTGTCTTATTCTCAAGTAAGCATGTAATAAAGTTTTTAAAAATCTAAACATTATTCACCAGGTTGACGTTGCCTCCTAGTGGCCGGGAGCATTTCCGTTGCGTTGTGGCTGAATTAATTTGTGACGCGACTTAATTTCTTAATTTCACATCTAGAATTATGCAAAAAGAGATAAGAAGAGGCCATATATTCTTTGTGTCCATTCCTGTATTCATGTTTATACAACAAGATAAATTCATACTATTATGTCCATAATTCTTTGGCTTCATATGTATATCCTTAAGGTAAACATTCCTTGAGACCGGTTTAGGAGTTTAAAATGTTCAACATCTTACCACCAGAGGGGGACAAGTGTGTACGAAAAAGAACATTATAATCATTCACAGCAAAGGAAAATGTAGCATTTGTAACCTTTTATACGATTATTAGGAACTGATTCTAATAGCATTATGCACTCATTCGTAATTGTGAATTCAAGATATCCAAAGGATTGTAATCAGTATTTTGCACAATGTGACCATCATCATTTGATGTATTATAGACATGGCATTAAAATAAAATACATTTTTGTCATAACAGTACCCAGACCTGCAACAGTAATGACAATCATGATTATCATAAAACATTGTGAATAATATAATTGCATATGGAAAAGTCACTCTAAGATGCTCCAACACAGTATTTCCAGAAACAGGCTAAAAAGAAAACCAGAAAACACTGAGTATGAATACAATCTGTGCTTTTTTTTTTTTTCTTTTTTTTTTGGCATTACTGGTATCTAAAATAGAAATCCAACCACCAAACAACATCAAATTAATTAAATACTTTTGAAATAATAATAATGTTTCACTTATTTTAAATATTTCTCTTTTTTTGGGCATAAAGCTTTATTGCATTAGACACCAGCTTCCTTTCTAGATTTAACTAATCTTGAAAGACAGCCTGCTCGTGACTTTGCTGGCCGTCTCCCGCCCTGCGATTCATCAAGAACATGCAAGTTAGGGCATGTTGTAATTTTGTAAGATGTTTGTAATTTGAATAAGCTTCACTGTAAAAAATTCTTATAAAAAATAAAATAAAAAGTATTTCAGTATCACTGAAAATGTGAAGTAAATATAGCAGAAAAGATTATGTACATTCTACATTTAATAATTAAGTTTAAGTGAGAATTTAAAATTTTAACTAAATTCTACTTTTGTAATACATTCAAGCATGTAAAAAAGAATCCCCTAGCTTATAAGTAAATATTATTCATGATTGTTTGTAATCTTTACAATGTATTATCATGTATTAGTCCTAAAGTTGAAAATATTATCAAATCTATTTGCTATTTTGAGTAAATTCCACTGATAAATAAAATAAGTACATTTTACTTAACTTATTAAAGCTGCTGTTCCCAGCATCTAAATATGTTGAATAATTAATGAGCTTTCATGGTTTCACTGTTGACAAGTTTATTAACACCAGTTTTATTGTTGATTTTGTTGTTATGTATGGTAACATATTGTTTTATGAAGTTAGAAGTTCATTTTCTTCTCAAAAATAACTGTTCATGGTTGATTGTTACTGTCATCGTGTTCTGTACACCAAGTCTTGAGGTCTGTGCGCGCAGCATTTCCTGTGGAAGGCTTTCATATGTCAAGGTACATGATTAAATGTGTGTTTATAAGGAAAGTTCAGAATGTGCAATATTCAAGACTATTTCAAGAATTTCAACAAAAATAAAGGAATAGAATGATCCAGACATATTTCGGGATCCTTTCAACAAAGTGTCTTTTTCTAGGAAAGTCAGTCCACTCGGCGGCCGTTTTTGGAACGCTCTTGGGCAGTTTTGGCAGCTATTTTTCTATGTAAACTAGCAGCATGAAAGTGAAGCTCCTATCTACTTGAATGGGAAAAGACAGAAATCTTTAAAACAGTTGGTCAAGATTATGATAAAAGAACACATTTTAAAAAAAGCAGTAAAATCTGACAACACTGTAAGGCTTCACTCGAGCAGTCCGGCTTCCCTTGGCCTGGGCAAGGGAATAGCGGCCCGGCATCCTGGACGTCGGCCGCAACGCGCGCTCCAATTGCACTGGGGTTCCGGAGTGAGGGTCCAGCAATGCATCTAACTTGCACCGGACCCTCAACGCTCTGTTCCTGGACCGAGAGGGGGGGAGTCGGACTCAAGACCGAGTCCATAACAGGCAGAGTCCGAGTCGAGTCCAAATGAATCTGTTTATGAATATGAATTAAAATTGTAACCATAAACTCAATATCAGCTTATTTTAAACTTCACAACTAAGAGAAACAGTTTGTCGGTTGGTAGCTCAGTGGTAAAAGATGCTGACTACCACCCCTGGAGTTTGCAAGATCGAGTCCCAGGGCGTGATGAGAAACTCCAGCCAGGTCTCCTATGCAACCAAATTGGCCCGGTTGCTAGGGAGGGTAGAGTCACATGGGGTAACCTCCTCGTGATCACTATAATGTGGTTCTCACTCTCGGTGGGGCATGTGGTGAGTTGAGCGTAAATGCCGTGGTGGGTGGTGTGGGCCTCCACACGTGCTATGTCTCCATGGTAATGCATGGTAGTAATAAGTACTCGCTAAGAAGAAGTTATGCCTTATGATTTTATTTATTTTATAGTCTATAATTAAATTATAAACAAAACATTTCACTGCCCAAAATATCCTAATATTTTACTATGCATGGGTGAATGTTGTGAATGTTGGACAAATGCTGTAAAAGAATGTATTTTAAGCAGTTTGTCAACGCTTTGAAAATAGTCAGTCAATAATAAATAGGTGCTGTTTATCCGTTTAGAGTTGTCTGCTTTAGCAATAATGCTTTTTTTTCCCACGACTATTTAAAAAGTTACACAGTTAATTCATCAAGCAATTATGGACCAGTTCAAGCTGACAACGCTGCGTGGACCACGAGAGACTACGGAAGCATATGTGTAGATACATTATGCTTAAAAAGACTTAATATCCCATATTAATACTATTTTTCTGTATTTTTATTTCAATATGCTGTTTTTAGTAAACTGTGAGAGACCTGATGTAGGTGACTTGATTAAATTTTTTCGTTTTTAACTATGATGAAACCAGCCTTGTTTAGTTTGTACTACATTGGATACATACCCGTATTTATGTTTTCATAAATCATGCCAGCCACCTCGGTAGTCGATGTCATACAGTAGACTCAGTAGTAACATTCAAGGGTATTGGTTGACTGATGAGTGTGCCTGTGCGTGTGTGTGTTTGCTTAAACACAGTGAAACAACTCTGGCTGCGTCTCTGACTTCAGGGGCTAATACAGCTGCATGCAGACAGAGATGTGTTCATTCATTTCTTTTTTGTTATTTTTATTTTTATTTTCATTGCATCACAAATGTCATGGACTTGGCTGGACTCAGGAAAAAAATCCCTGTCCCAAAGGCTCGAGTCCGAGTCAAGTCAGAGTAAAAATGCATCTGAGTCTGTGGCAAGTCCAGTCCATTAAAATTGGACTCGCGACTGGAGTCCAAACTCGAGTGCCCCAACACTAGTTCCTGTGAGCTTCAATGTTTTGGTCACTATTCACTTCCATTGTATGAACCTACACAGCTGAGATATTCTTCTAAAAATCTTTGTTTGTGTTCAGCAGAAGAAAGAAAGTCATACACATCTGGGATGGGATGAGGGTGAGTAAACGATGTGAGAATTGTCATTTTTGGGTGAACTATCTCTTTAACTTGTATTTAACCTGGAACATTCTTTTATGCCAGCTCTTAACCCTTGAATCCAGGGTCAATATAAATATCGATTGTGAATACGTTTTAAAAACAGCTAAAAATCTTTATTATTATTATTTAGATAGTTCTGAGTGATGCAGACGGGAAGAATTTAAGGCCTGTGCAGGTTCAGTGTGGGCGTGTGAATGTATACGCGCGAGCGCGTGTTTCTCTGCGTGCAAGAATGTGAGCGCGCGCGTGCGTGGTATGTTCCACCCTGCCATCCGTAGCAAACGCGAAGGTTGAATCCAATCGAAAGTGATCATCCCTATGCCCTACTCCCTCCAAAGAACAAAGCTCTTGATGTGGGCACTCTGAAGAGAGCGTAGCACTGCAGTTTGATTGTACCCTTCGCTAAAAGTCATGTTAAAGAGCCCTTTGATAAAAAATTACTTTGTTATTTTTGTTTGGAAAAACCCTTCGAGTTGCGTCTCCCTCCCTGAAGTACCCTTCAAGGGCGCAAAAATGCTGTTTGAAAAACACCCGATTTACTCAGACTTTGATGGTGCGTGATCTCATAATATTCATCTGCTGTGGCTAAAGAGGGAGGGACTCTGCAAGAAAGCCTATGTTGGCGACAGAAACCAATCAGAGCAACACCTCACCGAGGACATCGATCAGTATTTATTTATCTGACGGAACCGCCATCATTCTATCAAACAATAACCTTCAGAAAGCTTAGAGAGACATTAGCGCTTTTTGAAAAATCGCCGACGACATGGGTGATTTTAGTATTGATCAGAACAACTTGCCTGGCGTTAAAGAGGGTGAGTGAAGAAGAATATAATGATGATGATGATTGTGCTCGTGCTGAGGCTTTGTGTGTTTCTGCGTTAAAACAAACGGGAGAATAGCATTGAGAAAACGCACGAGACAAGCGCGAGATATCGCTCCAACGGCGTCTGATTCCTGTCAGATGTAAAACTGTTAAATATGATGACCTTATGATAAATTATGAAGGTGTTTTACTAGTATTTAATCTATCAGTGAACTGGTCTTTGTTCATAATGTGTAATCTGTACGAAATGGAAAGTCAAACAGCCCTGTTAAATAGCGTTACTGGTTTGTCAGCTGTGATATTATTGGGGTATATAGTGTGTAATATGAGGACTGCAGGGAGGTTAATAGTGTGAAAAACTGGCACATGTGTTGTCAGATTGGAGCCGATTCAGCATGAGGAGCTTCTTAATGCTGGTAACGACTGTGGTGCAACACAAGCTGTTGATGGCTGACTGATCATATTATTATGGTGAAATAGTTTTTTTTAGGCTGATTTAATGCTTGGAATGGATTCGTGTGGCAGTATTTGTCATTGCTGCTCCAAATCCCATGTGTGTGGTCATTTCATCCGAGGTTCAGATTCAGTTATTAGCCTGTACTCTAGCTGAACATTTAAAAAAATGGTCATTTTCAGGCCTAGAAAAGTCGTTGAAATGAATGCAATCTTAATATGACATTTTTATAGTGAATGGCAGTCTATTAGAAATATCAAATAAAGATGAGGGTGTTTTATAACAGGGAGGTTTAACAAAAAAAAAAAAAAAACTTATTGAAAACAAAGCACATACCCTTTTTTTTGTTCTTGGTTTTTTCACACACCCTTTATGCATTCAGTGTTTTGTTGTTGTTGTTATTGTTTTGTTGTTGTTGAAGCTGCTCTTAGCTCATGGAATGGATGCTCTGGAAAACGTGCATGCTTGAAAAATATGCTTTTTACTGCTTGGCTAAGACCTCTTGGGATGCATTCAGTGGTTGGTTTCATTTTTGCTTTGGAGAGATTTCACCTTTTCCTTTTGACTGTCTGTGTTTGCAAGTCACTGCTTGGGTGGTGCTTTGTAGTGGCTTCCAGATCATCATTCATAAAGGGTTAGGCATTTAATTGATGCAGCTCAAACTGTTTGTGTTGCTTTAGGCTGCATTTGTTGCATCCTCAAGTGCTGATTCAATTCCTCACACATCTGTTTGGTAAAACACCAGTTTAGGTTGTAGACTAACAATGTCAAGTGGAAGTGGATACGTTTTACGTGTCGATCGATACACAAGTTTTGAGACGTACAGAAATTCCTCAAATGAAATCAACACAATATTTGGGTGTTTGATTTTATGGCTTTTTTAAAAAAAAAAAAACAAACAAAAAAAAAAAAAAACTAACAGATTTAAGCGATTTTTCTTTTTGTTATTAGGTCACATTGAAACTGAGTTAGAAACTTTGTACTTAGACATTTGCCATTTATTTTTGGTACTTTAATGACTTATGTACAGACGGTTTTCTGTTTTAGCCTTCTCCCAGACCCACACTTTAAATATTAAACTATGAAAATCTGTTAAAAATAAAAATTACATGTTTATAACTATAGTAATCTACACAAAGAGTAAAACTGATAAAGAGTAAAACTTTTCGTGAAACTGATTTCTATCTTTTTTTTTCAAAATATATCACAGTTGTGATGTCATTTCCCCCATACCAAAACAAAACCCTAATAACTGTTTCAAACGTTAATGTACTTGTTAGAGGTGTGAATCTTTACTGGCCTCACGATTCGATTTGATTACGATTCAAAGGGTGATGATTCAATTATAAAACGATTCTCGATGCATCACGATGCAGCTTGTCCTTCAATATCTTTTTTTCAGTTTCTTCAAAATGTATTTTTTACTTTATTTTTTCCTTCTCAGCTTTTTATTTAACAGCTGTTTTAAAAATCAGATACATAAACTGGACTTTTACATTCAGTATGAGCTGAGAACAAAACATGGAACATCCACAAGATTAAATAAATGGTTCTAGAGTTTAAAAGAGTATCTCGGTTTTTCACTTTCTTTAGAACTTTATAAAAAATCTCTTAAAATCACAAGAAAAATATTGGTTCTCCATCAAAACACTGAATACTATTACTTCAACTGATTAGGCTATATTATTATTTTTAAGCATTGTAAATCGGTTAATAGTTTTTAATGATTATTTAAAATGAATCTCTGCCATGCTATTCATTTTCATTTTTAAGGACAAATGGAAGCTGCTGGTCCAGGATGAGAGATACATCTGCTTCTATGAGAGTGCAGCTGTCAGCTTCTCCTCACCTGCACAGGTGATAGTAAAGCGCTTTAAATGGTGCCATTGTTGCTTCAGAAATGTATCAAGCGTCTCGTATGCACTGTTCTATCTGTTTGCTCTGTGAGTAGAAGATAAAACCTTTATCATCAGGTGTGCGCTGCTGTCCTGACAAACGAGTGACCGGCAATGACAAAAGCTAATGAAATGGAGAGCGCGCAAGAGTAGGGAAATTCATCTGGGGGGGAAGAAAAAAATAATTAAATGAAAACATCTGCTGAACCGCTGCCTTATCATTATTTAATTCTGTGTTTTTCCCCTGTTGTGTGCAAATCAGTGCAATTATGGGTGCAAGCTCGTCTTTCATGTTGTTTGTTGGCTTCTAATTAGAGGTCAACCAATGTAGGATTTTGCCGATAAATAAGTTGGGAAGATGAGCCTATAACAGATTAATTGGCTGATAGTTTTTAATATTGGTACTGAATGAAAAAACATTTCAAGTAGGCCTAGGGATGCACCGATTATTACTTTTTCTCATCCGGTATCAGAATTGGAAATCTCAGTATCGGCTAATACCAATCCCGATCCAATACATTGTTGTTGTTTTTTGCATAATCAGTTTAGAATATCTTTACAATATTGTGTGGAACTAATTGGGAGAACTATTTAGTAGAAACACAAACCTCTGACTAGACATTATTTTAATATAAATGTATAGCTTAGTGTTGTCACGGTACCAAAATTTCAGTAGTCGGTACCGATGCCAGTTAAATTTCACTGTTCTCGATACCAATTTCGATACCACAGTAAAAATATGCTAATATGATAATGTGCTATTGAACACCTGTTTAGTTATTTTTAATTATTTTAACAATTATTATTACTTTCCAGAACATGTTTTTAATTTAATTTCATCACAATGGTGTCTAATCAATACATTCTTAAATTTTTACAAGTGAACATAAAACTTTGTAACTTTTTTTTTTTTTGCCAAACTTTTATTCAACAGATGTCTTGCTTGTGATACTTTTATTAATAATAATAAATCAAATCACTTTATTGTCACACTACTAGCCTGTGTACACAAGTGCAACAGTAGGTGAAAGTCTTGTGTGCATGACAGTGGCGAGACATATACCAATTTACAATAAACAACATATTTACACAACACAATTTACATATGAAATATTCATATACTCACACACCACAATACTAATATACAATGTACAGTAAACAATACACACAATAAAAATAAGAGTATATAAAATTATATATGCAGTAGTCATATTGTGGAGAATATAATTATGACAGTCCAGTGTGAAATATAAGATTAATAAAGTGCAGTGCTGATTGTTGATCGCGAGAGATCAAGTGTTCAATAGTCTTATTGCTTGGGGGAAGAAGCTGTCATGTAGTCGGCTGGTGCGGGTCCTGATGCTGCAATACCGCCTGCCTGATGGAAGCAGTGAGAGCAGCCCATGGCTCGGGTGGCTGGAGTCTCTGATGATCCTCTGAGGTTTTTTCACACACCGCCTGTTATATATGTCCTGGAGGGAGGGAAGCTCACCTCTGATGTTTCTGGCAGTTCGCACCACCCTTTGCAGTTCTTTGCGGTTGTGGGCGGTGCTATTGCTGTACCAGGCAGTGATGCAGCCAGTCAGAATACTCTCTACAGTACTGGTGTAGAACCGTGTGAGGATGTGATGGTTCATTCCGAACTTCCTCAGCTGTCTCAGGAAGAAGAGGTGCTGGTGAGCCTTCTTCACAACGGCCTCAGTGTGGATGGACCATGTGAGTTCCTCAGTAATGTGGACACGAGGAACTTGAAACTGCTGACTCTCTCCACCGGTGCTCCATTAATGGTGATGGGGCTGTGTTCTTGTGTCTTTCCTCCTGAAGTCCACTACAAGCTCCTTGGTTTTACTGACGTTGAGGGAGAGGTTGTGCTCCTGACACCAGCGTGTGAGAGTGTGCACATCCTCTCTGTAGGCTGTTTCATCATTGTCAGTGATCAGACGTTCCACCGTCATATCGTCAGCTAACTTAATGATGGCATTGGAGCTATGTGTTGCCACACAGTCATGTGTGTACAGAGAATACAGGAGTGGGCTGAGAACATAGCCCTGCGGGGCTCCAGTGTTGAGGGTCAGTGATGAGGAGATGTTGCTGCCCATTCTATCCACCTGACGTCTGCCTGACAGGAAATCCAGGATCCAGCTGCACAGTGAGCTGTTTAAGCCCAGAGCCTGGAGTTTCTCATCAAGCTTGGAGGGCACTATGGTGTTGAATGCTGAGCTGTAGTCTACAAACAGCATTCTCACATATGTGTTCCTTTTTTTCCAGGTGGGAGAGAGCAGTGTGTATTTAGATGCAATGGCATCGTCAGTGGAGCGGTTGTTGCGGTAGGCAAACTGTAATGGGTCCAAAGAGGTGGGCAGCACAGAGCAGATGTGATCTCTGATTAACTTCTCAAAGCATTTGCTAATGAATGGGGGTCAGAGCAACAGGATTTAGGCAAGTGATTTTGGCTTGCTTCGGTGCAGGCACAATGGTTGATGTTTTGAAGCATGTGGGGACTACAGACAGGTAGAGGGACAGGTTAAAAATGTCCGTAAAAACACCAGCCAGTTGGTTCGCGCACGCTCTGATGCGGCCCGGAATGCCGTCTCATTGAAGACTTAAGTCACGTCTGAAATCTCTTTACACTGGCTTTTAAGTCTGACAAATGAAATGTAGGACACAGTTTTGGATTGTTTGTATTTTACATTACTGGTGTTTGTGGTCATTTTGAAATGTTATGTTTTAAATTGTATTACTGTGACGCACTTTGGTTAACTGTTGTTTTAAATGCGATATAAATAATGCTGAGATTAGAGCGCAGATACTGTGATTTTAATTATATAAATCTATAATTTGCATGATTCACAGTGGATAAGTGCTCTGCTTTGTCATCTCATACAACGTGAATGATTCTCAATATTTGTGGAGATTCTAGTGGATGAGAGGTTAGATTTATTTAACGTACACATCTCTTACACAGTAAGATTGCAGCCTTTATCAGTTTAATAAAGCATACTAGGGGATGCCATGATTTTAATTTGATTAATTGTCCGTTTCAGTGTACAAGAAGTAACAGAGCATGCATCAAAATAAGCCTGTGAGCATTTTAATGCTGTCGTGTGTCAGTCATAATGTGCGCTGGTACTGGATAGATTCGGTGCTCGGTACTGCAGGAACACTGGTACAGTTACATCTTTTTTTATTTTAGTATCGACTTGGTACTGAAGTACCGGTACTTTTGACAACACTAGTATAGCTTATTAAGAAACTATTATTAACTAGTTACTGGATAATCTAGCAGCAACATTAACAGTAATTCCAGTCTTCAAGTCTTCAGTAGAAAAGAACCCAGTGTTTTAGTTTGTATTTTTCTTTCTTTTATTTTTCCAAAAATGTTTCAACTTGCATCTGGACTTTAAAGAATTCAGATCTCTTTTTTTTTTTTTTTTTTTTTTCAATTTAGTTGGAAGACATAAGTCCACTTTTCATTCATACAGTTATTTTTTTAATTTAAATACTGTTATAAATTGTAAACAAATAATAATGATGATAATAACAATAATAATATATTTCTCTTCTTAATCTTCCTTATTATGGTCTGGGGGAAGTGCGATTAAATGCGCAATTTTTTTATGCGTTATTTTTGTCAGTTTAATCGCACTGAATTAATGTTTTAAATCGACAGCCCTAATATATATATATTAGGGCTGTCGATTTAAAACATTAATTCAGTGCGATTAAACTGACAAAAATAACGCATAAAAAAATTGCGCATTTAATCGCACTTCCCCCAGACCATAATAAGGAAGATTAAGAAGAGAAATATATTATTATTGTTATTATCATCATTATTATTTGTTCAAAAGTACCGGTACATACCTTTTCTTGTCTCTTTATGCAAAATTCTTTAAAAAATAATGGAAATGAAAATATGTTGTCAAGGCTGCTGTTAGATTTTGAAATTGATTGTGATTGATGAGGTACTAGTAACTTTTCTGCTAATCTGCCAAGCATGAATGATTATTAGAATCTCTCAAATTTGATCTATCTGTCTATGACTACTTTGCCAGAACTGCATTTTCTTTATTTTATATATAATGGTGAGCAATGTAACCAGTAGGGTTGTAACGGTTCAAATTTCTCACGGTTTGGTTTGTATCATGGTTTTTGGTTCACGGTTTTAGTACGGTTTTGTATTTGCTTTGTTTAGACAAAAAATATTACTGCCAAATCCAAACAATACTCTTTTTGGTAAACACTTCAACAGGGTTGCCCATAAAAATAAATCATGGTACAACAGTAACCATAGTTTAACCATTTATTTGTACAGTTATTTGTAGTAAAATCATAGTAACCACAAAATTAACATGGTTACTGTCATGGTTACTATATGGAAACTAAAGTATTACTGTTATAAAACCATGGTTAATTGTAGGGCTGGGTGGTATAACAACTTTTTAAGGTATTTCAATATATTTACGAATGAGATATAGGATGAGACAATACCGTTTATATCGATATAGTTTAATGTTGCGTTACTTAACCTGTTTCTTCCGTAAAGCCATGCCTTTTTTGCGTCTCTCCCCTCTCCGCACAACACTCTCTCCCTCTGTGTCTGCACGCAAACCCGGCCCCACTCCCTCACAAGTTCTCCTGCAACAGGGAGAGAGACACGGCACTGGTTCACACTGCCGAAGAAGACTTGGTCAGTAAAAAGAAAAACAATGGTTGCTCGTCCCTTGAGTGCGCACGCTTGCTGCAGCTAGATTGTAGATCATAATATAGTATAGGCCTATGTGTCACTGTGCATTTCTTAATGTGAAGAAAATTGGCAATATTTTTTTTTGTGAGTTAAAGATGGATTAAAGTGAAGAGGGCATAGTCTTCGCCCCTTTATACAATGCAACAAAATTTTGTTGGAAAAAAAAGTTTTCCAATATAAATATCTAAAACTCCTTTAAAACAATGTACATTTACTCCAGAAGCTATACTGCAGAAGAAAAATTGTTATCTGAGAATGTTGACTATAAAATTAAAAATCACATTTTAAAATATCTAAAAATCCTCTAAAAAAAGATGCATTTACCTGAGAAGCAGCATATAACATATTTAGACTTGCTTTTAGAGAATAGATTTTGTAATATAAGTATATTTTATCTAAACTGCACTTTATCTAAAGTATAACCAATTGAAAAAATACATTTCTATACAAAATACACTTTTTAAGAGGCATTCTCTTAAAGCAAGTCTAAATATCTTCTATTTTGCTTCTCAAGTAAATGTATTTTAGACTATTTTAAATGGAAAACAAGACAAAAAACACAACACATTTAAATATATGTCCGAATTAAACACTCTGGACACCCTTGTCCACACCGAGTGCAAATGCGAGATAAGGGGATGTAATTTAACTTCTCCAGTTAGTTTAATAGAAAGGCTTTGTAATGGTGAAATGGGGGCAAGATATTCCTGTTAAAAAAAAAAACCAGGGAGGTGCTCTCTCAAATGTGACCAACCAATGAGCCAAATGTTGAATGCTTGATAATAAAACAAAATCTTATGTAGGCTTTTCCTACCTTTGTCCATCAGCCTATGTAATTTACTGAAATGTAGTCTGAGACATTTACCATTTCAAATGAAAGACTTCGCTATGCTATAAAATTGCTTGAAATAAGAGAGGGGGACATCTATAGGGAGAGATTGTAGCAGGTAGATTATTTTAATAATATTAACCATCCCAGATAAATGTAATGAAGCCCACCTGCCCACATCGCTCAAACATCTTTTAATTAAAGGGTCAAAATTAACTAACCAAATGACACAAATTTGCTGGGAATAATATACCCAAATATTTAATGCCCTGTTTGGGTCACTGGAAGGCACCTGGCTGAAAAGCTGTTACTGGGCAGTACACTGTCAGAGCCAAAGCTTCAGATTTAGACCAATTCACTCTGTATCCTGAGAATTTAGAAAAGGTTTAATTAATTCTGTGGAGGCAAGGCATAGATGTAGTAGGGTCGGAGACAAATAATAAAATAGAATCTGTGTAAAGCAAAAGTAAATGTAAAATCATCCTCCTTTCTCATCGCGGCTGCTAATGGTTCCAGGGCAAGACGGAACAATAAGGGGGGAAAAGGGCAACCCTGCCGGGTGCCCTATCCATAGTAAAAGAATCTGAAATTAAGCAATTTGTTTGAACCACCGCTACCGGGTGTCTATAAATGGGGCCAGTGGTGGCTCAGCTGTTAAGGCTCTGGGTTACTGACCGAAAGGTCAGGGGTTCAAGCCCCAGCACCATCAAGATACCACTGTTGGGCCCTTGAGCAAGGCCCTTAACCCTATCTGCTCCAGGGGCGCTGTTTCATAGCTGACCCTGCGCTTTGACCCCAGCTTAGTTGGGATATGCGAAAACAACTGCATTTCATTGGCTCTGTACCTGTATTCTGCACAATGACAATAAAGTTGAATCAATCTTAAAGTATATGAATCCACCCAATAAAAGTATTCCCGAACCCGTACATTTCCAAAATCTTAAAAAGATATCAAATGCATTTTTGGCATTAAGTGAGATGGCAGCGACTGGAGACTGATCGTTCGCCACTGCCCATATGATATTAATGAAATGCCTAATGTTATCAGAAGAGTTACAGCCCCGAATAAACTCCACCTGATATATATGTATAAGAGATGTCATAACTTAATCGGTTAGCCAAATTTTTTGACAATATTTTAACATCTATCTGGATCAGGGAAATGGGACAGTAACTCTTACACTCGCTTGGATTTGGTGTTGATTTTTCTTCCCATTTCTCCCCAATTTGGCATGCCTAATTCCCAGTGTGCTCTAGGTCCTCATGGTGGCGTAGGGACTCTAGGCAGTGGACAAATCAATTTGCCTCCACGTCTGAGACAGTCAATCCGCACATCATATTGTTGAGCTCGTTACCTTGGAGAAAGAGCTTGTGTGGAGGCTTGCACTATTAACCCAACATAACTCTACCCACCCTAGCAACCGGGCCAATTGGTTGCTTAGGAAGCCTTACTGTAGTCACTCAGCACACCCTGGATTCGAACTTTCAACTCCAGGTGTGGTAGTCATCGTCTTTACTTGCTGAGCTACCCAGGCCCCCACTCGCTTGGATGTTTGTCCTTTTTAAGAATCAGACTGATCGGGGTTTGTGTCATGGTCGGAGGAAGCTTTTCATTCTTTAATGATTCCATATAAACTTCTAGCAAAAGTGGAGCCAACTCTGCAGCATAAAATCTAAAAAACTCAGTGGCAAAGCTGTCTGGCCCCGGAGCCTTGCCTGTAGCAGACTGTATGATCCGGCCCCTAAGAACCACCTTAATTGCCTCCCAAGTCATGTCCACAGAGTATACTGAGGACCAGTTGGTCTCTATATATATTTATTATGTTTCAGCCTTTAACATTTGTTGGAAATAAGGATTTTGCAAAAGGGATACATTAAAACACCAACTATATGATTTCCTTTTCTATTTTCAAAATGATGAAGACCACATTCCAGCATTAGTGCAACAATTAAACCTCGAACTTCCCCCCAGAACCAAACAAACATAAAAAAGAAAAATGTGCGCATTAACCCTGCACACGAAATTGCCAACTGACATCCATCCCTCTAAACTCGAACAATACATGTACGCCTATGTGAATCCCCGCAACAGATTTGCCGTCGGATTGCTCAAGTCCAGTGTTTCTATACAAGTTTTTTGAGAGAGAATTACACGGCAAAAGATAATTTATAAAACATTTTCCGCTAGGCGGAATCGGCACAAAAAGAAAAAAAAAACAGTCAAGTGAATGTTCATTGAGCTGGTCCACTCGGCTGCAACATGAGAACTGCAGGATAACTTACTCACTCCGTTGACTTTATGAAGGATGGCACTTGATGTGGGCATTTGAAAGTTTTATGGCCATCCTTAGTATCTATTCTCAATTTGGCCAGGAATGTCAGTGCAAAAGTGGCCTTCCTTCCATTTATGTTAAAGTTTCTTGCGTTCCTTGAATTAATCATGTTTCTCTCTTGTCGAATTCACAAAGTCTGGGAACAAGAAAATGCTGTGGTTTGTCCAAGTAAGCCTTCCTTTACTCCTTGCCTCGCGTAACACAAGGTCTTTATCGGATGAACTCAGAAATTTCCCAGAATTGATCAGGGCCTACCTCACTCCACAGCTCGCAGAGAAGGAACCCTGTGAGCTTGCTCAATTTCCAGCTTATGGCCTGCTATTTCAAGCAGATTTGGAAAGAGGTTGTCCAGGAATTTCAATATATCCTGACCCTCTTCGGCCTCAGGAATTCCGACAATACAGACAATATTCCGCCAGCTACGGTCCTCCATGTCCTCCAACTTCTCCCAGACATGCTCCCAATCCACCTTAGTCGTTAGTGGATTAGCAGATAATTCCCTCTCTGATGACTCCAGATAATCAATCTGTTTCTCGACATCCTCCACTCTTGTAACCACCTCAGAGAATTTTGTCTCCATGGCTTATCACAGCAAGATTCTCCAAGTCAAGCATGTTCAACATCTCTCGCTGCATTTCCCGCATCTCTCAGACTAAATCAACTCCCTGGCTCGGTGCCTGCTCAGGGGTGTCCGATTGAGCACATAAGGGTCTTGTGTCTCCAGAGCCAGAGGATT
The DNA here is from genome assembly GCA_032164185.1 of Moxostoma hubbsi. Taxonomy (NCBI): domain Eukaryota; kingdom Metazoa; phylum Chordata; class Actinopteri; order Cypriniformes; family Catostomidae; genus Moxostoma; species Moxostoma hubbsi. The sequence continues at coordinate 3,321,251 of JAVLUX010000163.1, read as the reverse complement.
TTGAATTCTTTGACATATTGTCCTCATAGAACAGTTATGGATCAGAGTGTATCAAGTTCCACCAGTTTATGTCATTAAAAATGTTAAAACTAGCAAAGTGCGCAGAGCTTGCCATTCACACGTCCGATCCTCGCATACCGTCACGTGACTCCTCAGTTAGAGGTATTATTAAAATAGGATTTTGTCAGTTTTATTGTTGGCAAGAACATTTAAAACAACCTTTCATGTAGGGTTGCAGCAGTATCACAGTATACCACAGTATGAAAATTGACAGTTTTCATACCATGTATATTTGCTTATCTACGATATTGAGGAAAAAAAATGCAACCAGACGGAGAATCTCACCTGCATGTGCGCATCCCCTTTCCTCCTCGACTGCCTATCAGACTCGTCAACTTGTGCCACACACATGCAGTGGAGAAAATGTCAGAGAAAGAGGGGGTCTGACATAAGTGAGTGAGTGTGTAAGTTAAAGCAGTATTTCTCAACTGGTGGGTTGACGTCAACCGCAAAAATAATGTCACTTGATGCATGTCCTTGTACTTGAAAACCTTGAAGTCCTTGGTCATCAGAAAATTACATAGAAACACTAAACTGTAATAATGAGCATTTCAAATATACATATTACAAGTGCACACACAAAGCCAGCCACAGCGACACCGGTTATCTAAACAACATATCAGGAGATCATGAGAGTTTCTAGTTTTATCATTCACAAGTTGAGCGCACTTGGATGGATTTTTCAACACTTCTCACTTAAATAAAGAACCATGCCTCAGTGTTTTATAGAAACTGGCAGGTACAAAATGTGGTCTGTAAAAACCTTCTAGAGAAAGCAGATAAAGCACAAAAACTGGGCTGATGTGAAGGACCGAGTTTCAGTTCCTGTAATTATATTTATTTCTGGGCAGAAGTGATAATGACTTGCGGTGCTTTTTCTAGCAAATCCAGTCCGTCTTCCGGATGACACTTGTTCTCATAAACCCGCAAGCACTTCATAGACCACTGTTTACACTGAAATTTGAGTTTTTACTTTGCAATGCTTGTTTCGCAAATATTCTGCTTTGATAAATGTATTTTGATTATGAGAAATGCTTTATGCTGTAAACTGTAACCGCTTGCATGGGGCTGAAACTATGGCATAGCTCTTTTTTTAGCGGACAATAATCTGGCTTTTAACTTTCTCTCTCTTTTTGCAGTGTGCCGAGATTTTGCTGTTCTAGAAGACCATTGCCTGGCTCACAACCTTCAGGAACAGGAAAGTAAGACCTTACTTAGCCTTTGTGTTTTTTTTTTTTTGTAGAATTTGTACATCCTTTCAGTGGGTGTTGAGGGTACATTTTGGTTTGACTTGTTCCATGTGTCCAAAGATGAGATCCATGCAATCCACACAATTTGTCATTAAATAATGTCTCTTTTAATATACATTCTGTTTTTTACAGTTTGTTGATGATCAAAAACAACAAAAATAGAAACATTCATTACAATCACACAGTATTGTTTCTGCACTTGTTCTACATATCAATGTAAATACTTGCAAATCGTATAAATTATGCATTTAAACTATAAACATGTAACATAGTAATGATATACACTCACTGAGCACTTTAGGACCACTATGTTGTGCATTCTGTGATGCTATTCTGCTCCCTACAATTGTACAGAGTGGTTATCTGAGTTACCGTAGCCTTTCTGTGAGGTCGAACCAGTCTGGCCATTCTCTGTTGACCTCTCTCATCAACAAGGCATTTCCATCCGCAGAGCTGCCACTCACTGGATGTTTTATGGTTTTAGCACCATTCTGAGTAAATTCTAGAGACTGTTGTGGGTGATAATCAGCAGTTACAGAAATTCTCAAACCAGCTCATCTGGCACAAACAATAATTTATTCATTTAAAATTTTTATGTGATGTGAATATTAACTTAAGCTCCTGACCCGTATCTGCCTGATTTTATGCACTGCACTGTGGCTACACAATTGGCTAATTAGATAATCGCTTGAATATGTAGGTGGACCGGTGTTCCTAATAAAGTGCTCAATGATTGAATATATTCAAGATATGGATTACATGGAAATTGGGCTTTAAAAATGAGTGAATGCGCGGACGGCTGTTACCGGAAGCCAGTGATTATAGTTTTGAAAGTTAAAAAATATGGATAGTTTTCTTACTTCAGAAGGCCTTTATTAACCCCCTGGAGCCGTATGGATTACTTTTTTGATGGATGGATGCACTTTTTTAAGCTTCAAAATCTAAGGTACCATATACTCCCATTATAAAGTTTGAAAGAGCCAGGATATTTTTTAATATAACTCCGATTGTGTTTGGCTGAAAGAAGAAAGTCATATACACCTATGATGGCTTGAGGGTGAGTAAATTATGGGATAATTTTCAACTAACACTAAATTAATGTTAATTTAGTGAATTGGGTGGGGGAGGAGTGTGATGAGAAGGAGGGCATGGCCAGGCCGTAATGGAGCACGGCTGGTGCTGAATCAGCTGAGAGTGAGATAAGGGGCAGCCGGAGACGCCGGTTTGAGAGACAGAGATGCACATGGCCACGTTGCATGTTTGTTTATGTTGATTTTAAGTCTTTATTTTACGTTGACTGTTCAGCCAGTTCCCACCTCCTCCTCGCACCTTCTTATACTGTTACAAAGTTATACACTCTCACCACAGGGTCACACATGATCCTATGTCTTTTTTTTTAGCTTTCAACACTTCTTTTTCTAAATACAAGAACTAAGTGAAAATCACACTCCGAGCTCCAGAAGATCATGGCCTTGTCTTTGACATCATGATGACACAATGAAAGAACACAGACATCATGTGGAAGGCACTTAGACAAAGCATCTGATTTGACATCCTGCAGCAGCACCTCACAGTCCTTGAAGTAGATTTTGTGAACGGCTGTACTATTGTTTGTGAACGTGGCTTATCTTTAAAGTGTCATGCATAGATGCATAAATTAAAATGTTTAATCAGCTGGAAGGCCACGTTCCAGGAAAAATATTATCTATATTTTAATGTTGAAGACATTAAGTTTCTATTTCCTGAGGTTTGAAGGCACTGGAGATTTTGTCAACAATTGGAAATTGGGATAAGACTATTAGCTCGACAATCTTTTGCTTTCGTATAGACATGTAGGCAAGTGTTACTACCATAATTTCTCACTTGTTAAATTTTTTTTCTTGGGAAATGTAGTATATTTATCTGTGGACTCCAAAAGCTCTTGTTCAAATGCGATGATCTGCTACATTGTCCAAAATAATAATAATAAAATGGTCCAGATAAATCCCATAACCTTCTGGTTATCCAAAAGTTGGCGAGTATACGGTTATATTCTTTCCAACAAAGCTTTTGTTCAATCAAACGAAGCAGCTTCTTTGACTATTAAATAAACAGACCTGACCTTTTGTTCAAGTCTTTCAGAGTTCACATACTTTTAGTCCTACGTGCAGATGGTGCTGAACCTTCCCAGCTGAATTTATTTTGGTGAAAGAAAGTGAAAGAGAAAGGTTTGCTCTCAAAGGAAAATGATTAAATGGTAGTTCTGGTACAGTATATGTGGCTACTAAGGACAATCCTCCAATTAAAAAAAAAAAACTGACAGATATTCAACAAATGGGTTAAATAATTATAACTTATTTTCATTGCACAAAAATATCAAGAGTCCTCATGTAAGACATGCTCCAAAACAGAGCGGCACCAAACCCACTTATGCACATCGCGGACGAGGAAGGACTCTCTTAACTAAGTGCTTGGATTCACGGGGTGATCCTCTCCGAGTCCACGTTCAATACCTGGAAGATTAGTAATATCGTCGATGCACAACATCCAGTTGACATCCTTTAACATTTTGTTGAATTGTGGTATTTATTAAAGCATCATCCGTCTAACTGCACTGTTTAGTGTCGCTGTAACGGCACATAAAACAGCACGCTGTCAGATCATTCACCACTTTAAAAGGTCCAGCACTACAATTTCTAAACTAATGCAATGTAGAAGACCAACAACTGAAAATGCTTTTCAGAATACTTTTCTGGTTAATTTGAAATCTATGAAATGATGCAAATAGCAATGTTAAAATGCTAGTTGTATATATGGATTCGATATTTTGATGTTATTTTAAGGTAGGGCTGGGCGATATGACGATATATATATATATATATATATATATATATATATATATATATATATATATATATATATATATATATATCATGGTGACGATATAAAGTGTCAATCAACAGAGATTTTGCTATATTGTGTATTTCGTTATATGCAAATATCCATTGACGCAGCGTGACCGTATCTCTCAGTGGGCAAGTCTTCACGTGAAACTGAAACCAGGCTTGAGGGGGGAATGAATTCATCAGTTATTTGCCCGCTCTGGTTTAACGGTAGATTCACTAAATGGAATTATGCAGATTAGGCAACGGCACAAACATTCCCACAATGGTTGATTCTTTGCAATTCTGATTTTGCGGGCCAGTTCTGAGTGCTCTACAGTGAAGAATGACTGACACACACTGCCGGGACAGCGTCATTGTAATCCAGACAGCTGGATCATCTCCTTTACATACCGAGGTGCGCTTGACTACACACATCTGTACGTCTCCATCATTTGATGAATTTTTACTGATGTGAACGAAAGAAAAGTTAAGAAAATGAAGGGGAGCTTGTTATTAAAAGAGGTGCGACATCTGGTCCACAAAAGCTGACACGGATGAGAAAATTTTTATCCGCAAACTGTCGCGCGACGCTAATCACTTGTGGTAATACAAACAATCTGTTTTAACTCTTTAAAATGAAGCATACTAAAGAATATTATGAAAGCCAAAAGATGCTCTCAGCATTAATTCCGTTTTTTTTTTTTTTTTTTTTTTTTTTTTATAATTTTATAAATGTATGTTACTTCATTTCTGCAAGACTTGTTATTTTCGTTATGTAATTTTTACAACAATTATGTCATATTTTCTTTGTTACTCTTTTTGGAAAGTTTATAATAATACTGGACAGCAACATATCAGACTGCAATGTGGCATATTGAGTGCTTTGTTTTTAATTTTGTTCGTTGAGTTATAAATAAAGAGAACATTATATAAGACCAAGTAGTTTTCATCTAAAGTATTTATTTCACTGACTAGATTTTTCAAAAAGTGGCATTACAATATGGTTATTTATTATTTGAACAGATTTTTATTGGTTTTCCAGAAAAAAAATGACTATCGCGATGTATATTTATATCACTCATTTCTTGATATAAGATTTTTGTCATATCGCCCACCCCTATTTTAAGGTCACAAGTTTTGACCAGTTGTCAGATGTCACTCGCACTGGTGCACCAAAATCATTTTCCTCATTCGCCTGCAGTATCTTTCACGCACTGTAGAGCCCTGCTATCAGGTATATTGTTTAATCTTACTAGATACTGCTTATGTTCATGATCACTGGATCAGTAAGAAGTGTCCTGTCTTTTGGGAAAATTATGCGTTGACTGGCCTAGAGTTGTCAATGTTTAAGATTTACTGCCCAGCAGACGTGGCACATTGAGTCAGCCTTGAGATAGCATTGGGATTGACGTGACGCCTCAAATTGAAAAAGATTTCAGAACATCATCTTTCATTTGTGTCTGTATTGATATGTCTTCATTTGTGAAATCAGCTTATACCAATTATAGTTGTCAAAACATGATCACTAAGAGTAGGTGAAAGATTTTAAATTGTCAGTTCAGTGTAAAGACCTGTTCACACCAATTCAGAATTTTTGGCATGTAGAACATACAAAATACAATGCAACAGTCTTGATCCGGAAGTAAAGATCACATTCATTTTCTCAATAGGGGAGCACATATTTAACAATAACTTATAAACCTTTAAAGACATGACTATCGTTAGTGCAGAGGCTGTTAATTGATTGTATATTATTCTCTTGAAGCAATCATTCAGTGCTATTTCACGTTAATTAAAAAAAATGTGTTTAAGATAAATTTATGGTGAAGAACTACACTACCCATGATCCTGAAGGAAAACAATCCACCAATCAGAAAATGACGGCCATCAAAGCATGTCAAAAGAGCCCTGTAGCAACGCCCACGACGAATCAAATTACTTCAAGAAAATCTGAATATTTTGTGATTTAAATCAAAATATATTTCAAATCAGCAAATTTAAATCAATACATTTACTTTCTATTGTTTTTTTTTGTTTGTTTTTCATTCACATTGCTTCATGGGATTGTAGTTCATGCCCTCATTTAGGATGTTTAGGACACAGTCTTGTAGCTTTATTTATTTTAATTATTGTTTTACATTTTTAAATACTGTTATGCCTCAGATCAAAGTTTGTAATGTTGTGATTTATCTGAAGCTGTTTGGTTCGGTTCATTGCTTAGAACTTGGTTTATGGACTTGATAAAGAATTTTATGAAATCCCCATGTAAAAAAATGTATGGGGAAAAATATTTCTGGAACCAAGACTGCTGAAAAGTGGGCGGGCTCTCTAGCGCTCTATATGGTTTTGAAACAAATTATGCATCTCAAGGAACTCCATAACATAAACTCTAAAATATTGTAATGCATCATGCAAATATAAAGATGATTTTAGTGGGGGTGGGTAAAAATAGCTTCTCTTTTTTTTTTTTCTTCCCCCCCCCCCCCCCTTCATTTGAATATCTTGATATTGTTTCTTAAATCCCAAGATCACTCTTTTACTCTGCAGTGTACAGTGAGAGTAAATCAGTGAGAGTAAATCACTCGCATATTTCGCAACTGGCTGGTAAATGCTCAGATTTCACTCACTAGTTATTGTGTAGTATAGTGATGGAGAATTCAGTAGCGAGATCCTTTCACTGCGTGTCAAGACTAAAATGTTCCGTGTAATGTGTGTCCAAAGACAACATCCACACCACCCATTTGTAACTGAATAAACATTTGTAAAACCCCTTCTGTTCTCTACAGTCAGTTGTTGATCTAAAGCAACGTGTCTCTCTGGTTAACATGCGCTCATTTACAGAAATGCCGGTTCTCTAAAGAGACCATACCGGTTATTAGCATGTGTTCAACAAATCAGTCTAAATACTTGTAAATAGTAAAAAAAATAAACACGTAGCAAAAAATAATATATGCTATATCATATATTTTTTGATTGAATAAATGATTTGTCCATTTTTAAAAAGCTTATATGCGACCAAATGATGAAAAACTAGTAAAATTAATATTTTCGTTAAGTACCAAGTTAGAAGTTCCCCTGTATAATTAACACCATTAGCTGGGAGAGAATTTATTTGAAATATACCCATATCTAATGGAATCAAAATCAAAATTGATCATCGAAATCTGTATCCATACCCAGCTCTAAATTCTAGGTGTTCTGTTTGGTATTATGTTTAGTGGCACTAGGGGTGCAAAAATTACACACTTCAGCAAGTGTAGTGAGTATTCTGTAGTGTCTGTACACCTATATGACCGGTTTCTCTTCTTCTACCCTTCACTTTTCCAGTTGAGAGCCACCTGGCATCCAATGTCCACAAGAGCCGTCTGGTGCAGCAGGACCTGCATTTGGCCAAACGTATGCAAGAGGAGGAAGACCTACGGGCCAAAGCCGAGAGCAAGAGAAAACACAGACACTTGTGAGTGACCTGAAAGAACCACCATGCCACTTTTCACAAAACTGTGAACTGAGACCAAGATACTGGTCATGTAGAGGTTAAAGACTTTAAGCAAAGTATTTAGGGAACTGCTGCTAAAAACCAGCCAACATTAAACATTTCAGCCTCCTTGTAATTCATTTGCTGAAACGGAGAGAAAGGTCATTCTTTTCTCAGATCTTCCCAAACAGTCATTTGTAGAAGTTGCACTATGTTAGGCGTCAGATGCCTGATACTGTGAGGTACCAGATGGAAAATCTTTCTTGTTTTTCTGTCGAGAACTTTAAGTAGGAGTTGATGATATCATCAGCTGAATGTGTACTTGAGTTTTCAGTTTTATATAGATATGGATATATATATATATATATATATATATAAAGAGAGAGAGAGAGAGAGAGAGAGAGAGAGAGAGAGAGAGAGAGAGATTAGATTCAAGTATGTATAAAAAATACAGATTGTACCTTATTAGTGGAGTTTAGCTTGGTTTATGCAATGCTTTGCTGTTGTGAGTGAACACAAGGCCTTGTGTCGTCTCATAGGGTGCTGATGTAGTAAAATGTTTTGACCACGACTCATGCCTCTTGTAGATAAAGTGTTCCCTCCGGCTGGCCGACATCTCAAGGTCTCTAAGCTGATGCTATCATCAGGGTTTGGGCATGCAGAGTAAGTGGCTGATGAGCCTAAACCCTCCACAGCTTAAAAACTGATCCCATGCCTGTAAATATTCATTTGTGCATATATACTTTTAATAGCTGTATAGATGCAGGTTTACATACCTAGTGGAAATGTACCTTGTAAAAATATGCAGACTTACTAAGGGTTTTTTTTTTTTTTTTTTTTTCTGGGATGAATGTAGGCCAGTGGTCAGATTGTGGTATGCAGAGTTGACTCTGTCAATTTAAATATAACTTTGTGCAAGTGAAGGATTTTACTTCTTTCCAGGCTGAAAAATGTTAGTCTTTTTAGAGCATCTGAATGGGTTAGGTCTGGATGCCAAAGTAACTTCAGACCTGATAGAATAATCAGTGCTGTATTTAGGTTGACATATATATTTTAAAAGGACATTTGCTTCCTAACCATGATCTTTACTGAATGCAGTGTTACATGTGATCACTGTCAGACTGTTGATTATAGGACAGGAATCTGCATGAACCTGTTGGCTGATCAAGCCACAACCCGCATAACATTCCAGACACATTTACAGTAATAGGGAAAGTGATTTCTAGATTCTAATGGGACTGCTTTACTAATTACTCTGTCTGAAGATTAATCGCTGTTCTTGTGAATTAATTACAACATATCTTTACCGGATAGCAAACACTAGGGTAGACACAAATTGTCCTTTTGAATTATTTAAGATCAAATTCATTGTGATATTTCATAATGTATAAAAATATTAGTTCTGACGTTGTCCATGACATCTTTCTCTAGGGATGGGAATCATAGTGTACTGGACGATTCTGATTCCTCTTAACAATTCTGGTTCTGTAACGTTCCATTAGGGTCATTTCATGTCAACTCTACCAGAGGTCCCAAGCTTATTATTTACATTTTTATATATTTTTTTTTCTGGTGAAAGACATGTGTAAATGTAGATGAAAGCCAAAATATTAAATGCCATGGATGAATATTTACTGAGTAATTGACCTTGATTTTGGAGCAAAACCACAGATAAAAAAATAACCTTTATACAAAGTGACCCACATTTGGTTTTCGACCATTGAAAATGGGTAAAATTCAACATTTTGCTCATGGAGCAACATTGAGATTCCCATATCTCTGGGACTGAATCATATAGGTCCATATCAATGAAGATTCCAAAAGAAAAGTTTGATCTGAACTAGAATCTAAAAGGGTATTAAGATATCTTTAAGACTTCTTGAGTTACAGGCACACTAACTTTGGAAAAAGAACACTAAAAGAGTTTTTTTTTAACTATCACCATTGGCATATAATGCAACAAGGATTTCAAAAGTCAACTGATTTTAGTAACAGACTTACCAATTTATGTGGAAATATAAAATAATGATGCTGCCATCTTTAAGGTTATATTTTTTTTTTTATCTGTAGTTTTGCTCCAAAATCATAGGTGAAAATTACCATTTTGACCCCACTCTACAAAATAATGGATAACTCAGTGAATGTTCATCCATGACATTAAATATTTTTGCTTTCATCTTCATTTATGTATTGATCTGGGGAACTCTGGTTAAGTTGCCACATTAATGATTATTTAAGTACTTATTTGGAAATAAGAAATGCAATTATTTATGGACTTGCTGCCCTCTGCAGCCTGTTAGCAAATTACAAGATAATTTCATATTTTGACAGAACAGATTCTTGCAAAATGTGTTTAGACAGACTATTTAAGAGATTTTATTAATTCATACATTTTTATAAAATGTATGTGTATCTTTAACTATACATTATCATATGAACAACTATCCAGTAATTACTGTACAAGCATTAAGTTCACACATCTATTCTTGATTCATTTAAATCGGACATTAAGAAACAGAAGACTTGCAGTTCAGTACGTTTTGAACACTAAAAAGACCTGGCTAAGAGTAATTCATTTGGGATGTATGTAGGCCAGTGGTCAGACTGTGGTATGCAGAGCAGTATGCCACGTGACTCTGTCAATTTAAATATAACTTTGTGCAAATGAAGGTTGGAAATGGAAATGGTTTTTCCATCGGTGAGAAAATAAAAAGAAAATATGGGGGGCCTGGGTAGCTCAGCGAGTATTGATGCTGACTACCACCCCTGCAGTCGTGAGTTTGAATCCAGGACGTGCTGAGTGAATCCAGTCAGGTCTCCTGAGCAACCAAATTGGCCCGGTTGCTAGGGAGGGTAGTCACATGGGGTAACATCCTCGTGGTCATTATAATGTGGTTTGCTCTAGGTGGGGCGTGTGGTGAATTGTGCATGGATGCCACGAAGAATAGTGTGAAGCTTCCACACGCAGTAAGTAATAATTATGTTCTGCGGTAACCCGCTCAACAAGCCACGTGATGAGATGCGTGGATTTGACGGTCTCAGATACAGAGGCATTTTGGGATTTGGACCAAACTAGCTCTACACTGTAGAAAGTGTTCTCAAATTTAAGTATTTGACCTTCTCTGTTAAAGTCCATTTTGACTTTGGTGGCTCAACCAATTACATGAATTTGGAGAGAGGCTACTTTTTTGTTTGAAGAGTTAATTGCATTTACATTACTACTAGATAAAGTAATCTGATTACAGTAAGTAATGCTTTAATTTGTAACTCGTTACACCCAATACTATAGGTTTGTCTTCCAAGAACACATTTATCTCAGACACCAAAAATGAAATGCATGGTGGCTAAGTGACAACTCGGGTGTGTTACGTTTTCTTGTTCTCTATCCTCTCAGTGAACGCATTGACAATGAAATAGCTCAAGAGATTCAAGAACAACTGGTCCAACAGGCTGAGCAACAGAGGCAACAGGAGGAGAAAGATGAGGTGAGAGCTGGGCAGCTTCCCAAGGACACATTCATTCACTGTTTATGTTGATCAACTGTAAGACATTGGTAGCAAGACTGATGTGGGCGTGGCTAAATCAAAGTTTTTTTGTGTTAGCTACGCTTAAGAACACCATCACATTCTCTTTGTGTGTTGGTCAGTAAGGTATTGACTTGACCACACCCTCATTTGTCTTGTTACATCATTGGTATTGTCACTGAAACACCTCCACGAGTTTCTGTGAGTGTATGTTTGAATACAATTATGCACGTGTTTGACTAGGCCATTGCCCGAAAGCTGCAGGAGCGAGAGATGAAAGAAGAGAGAAGACGACAAAAGCAGCTGGAAGAGGATTATTATGAAGACAAAGGTATGTAGAGTTCCACCTGGTGGAGGCTGGGTAGTGAAGGGTGTTCTGGACAGTTCAACAGAGGAGAGTGTCATGGTGTTGATGGAATTTGGACAAGAGAATATGTGGGTTTGGATCAGCATGCATTGTTGACTCTTAGGAAATCTGCATTTGCAGCATAAGGGAGTAGGTAATAATGGTAGTAGGCCTCGGTGACTAAATCTGCAAGAATTTAGGGAGACTACAGCTTTTAGGAATTCTTCTGCTTTTTTATACCGTAGAGACAGTTTTTTATTCAGTAGAGTATCAGTAGAGACCCAACCCATCCAGGACACTGTTTGAGTCACAACAATTGGGTAGCCTTCCTCTGAAGCCTAGACCTCACTCAGAGCTATGACCCGATGAGCCACCTTCACCACTCGTTGCAGGTTCTGCCGGTCGGAGTCAGTGCAGCTGGCATACCCATACTGTAGCGCTGTAGGACAGAATACTCTCCCTAGTGTTGCAGGAGAAGTTAATGAGTAGCTTTGGGGGCAGATGGGTCTTCCTTAGTGTTCGTAAGTAGAACAAGTCTTTGTTGGGCCTTCTTTACCAGGTAGGATGTGTTCAGAGACCAAGTCACATCCTGTGTGATGAAGACTCCCAGGAATTTCTGTCACATATTTCAAATAAGCAGTAAAATCTTACAACAATGACAATATATGTTGTGCTGCTTTAGCTCAGATTACACAATTTCCCCTGCTGGTCTAGCTAATGTGTATGCATGTTTTGGAGTTGATTGACAGGTGATGTTTGTATCTCTGAAGTGATTGCCTCTTTTACCTGTAAGGTGGGACTTCCGTTTCTACATCCGCCATATTGGCAGTTCCAGTTTCTCCCATTCATTTCAATACAAGTGGTATGTCTAATGGCTAAAAGTTTTGTACCATATTGTTGTCAGAATTTATTGCTGATTTAAAATGTCATTAGCTTGTAATCTTTTGGAGCCCTGTCTTTCCTCAATGAAGAAGATATGAGCTTTACTTGTATGAATAGAAAATGTATCTCTGTTTTTTAACTATATTTATGTCGCAGCCATTACTATTGTTCAGATTTACAAACTAAAAGTAAATATTCATGTAAGAATTTTGTGTTTATGGTATATAAAAAAAAAAAAACACATTAAAATGTTACGAACAAAAGTATTGTTTAGATTCACCAACAAAAACAAAGCATATTTACATAAGTTTTGTTGTATTAAATGGTATATTAATATAAACATTGAAATGTTACAAACAATTAGGGCTGGGCAAAAATTGTTATTTTTTTATTTTTATTTTATATATATTCTCAAAAGCCATGGATTGATCTTTTACTCTGTGCAACCTTCCACTACATTGAGAGGAAATAACTCTCTATGTGCAACCAAATTTCATGCTATGTGACTAAAATGTATATTTATTTGTCAACTGGCTGGTAAATGTTTCTATTTCACTCACCATTAATTGTGTTGTATAGTGGTGGAGTATTCAGCAGCGAGTTTCGTTCATTATGTGTTGAGAGTAAAAGTTGCTTTGTGTAATGTGTGTCCAATTACGAAATCCACACACCGAATTGTCATTGAATAATGTCTCTTTTAATACACTTCTTTACAGTCAATCATTGATCAAAAGAGAGAGAATGTATTTCATATGTAAGAAAAAGCAACATTGAAACTGAAATATACCCATCGAATCAATATCGAAATCAAGAACTTGTGAATTGGAATCTAATCGAATCTGGATTTGAATTCTCTCGTATTACCGAATTAGAAATGGTACACTGAAATTTCATTCTGATTGATATTTTATTTTAAAACACTGCAGCTCAAAATCAATTATTGTAAAGTGACAATGTTTTTTGTTGGGAAATATTTTTATGAAAATAAAAAACTGAAATATCTTGTTGCATAAGTATTCAACCCTACAAATTAATATTTGGTCGAACCACCTTTTGCTACAATAACTGCTTTTAAGTATTTTGGGGTACATATGCACCAACTCTGCACACAGTGACAAAGTAATTTTGGCTCATTGTTCTCAGCAGATTGTTGTTCAGGTTGGTTGGGTGACGCTTGTGGACTGCAATTTTCAAATAGTTGCACAGATTCTCAATAGGATTGAGATCAGGACTTTGATTGGGTCACTGTAGGACATTTATCTTTTTGTTCTTGAACCACTCCAATGTTGCTTTGGCCTTGTGCTTGGAATCATTTTCATGCTAAAAGGTGAATTTCCTCCCAAGCTTCAGGTTTTTAGCAGACTAAAGCAGGTTCTCTTGTACTATTTCCCTATATTTTGCTTCATTCATTCTTCCTTCAATTCGAAAAAGATGCCCAGTCCCTGCTGATGAGAAGCATCCCCATATCATGATGCTGCCACCACCATACTTAACTGTAGGGATGGTGTGTCTTGAGGCATAGGAAGTGTTAGGTTTGTGCCATATATTGCGCTTTGAGTTTTGGACAAAAAGCTCTATCTTGGTCTCATCTGACCTCAAAACCTTCTCCCACATCGCAGCTGGGTCACTCACATGCTTACTGGCAAACTCCAGATGTGCTTTCAGATGGTACTTTGAGTAACAGCTTCTTTCTTGCCACACTTCCATACAAGCCAGCGTTAAGCAGTGCTCTTGATATGGTTGACAGGTGCAGCATTATTCCACTTCCAGCCACTGAACTCTGTAGCTCCTTCAAAGTGATTGTTGGCCTCTCTGTGGCTTCTCTCAAAAGACTCCTTTTTGTTAGAGTGCTGTGTTTTGAGGGATGGCCAGCTTCCACTTCCTGATTATTGATCCAACTGTGCTCGCTGGGATATCCAAACATTTGGATATTATTTTGTACCCTTTCCCTAATCTATGCATTTTTATTACTTTAACTCTTGACTTCTGTGGAATGCTCTTTGGTCTTCATTTTCCTTCAGATTTACAGCCTGGCCAATAATCCTTAAAAATGTGAACTTTGTGATTGAACTTTAATGATTCACAGGTGGATGCCAGTGGTAAAGTAATTGTGTCTTCGTTAGGGAAATTTCTTTTATCGGTGTAACCTGGCAGCTTCCACAGCACAGGGGTTAAATACTTATGCAAGCATGATATTTCAGGTTTAAAAAATATATATATATATTCCAACATAAAACCAATGTCACCAGACAATAATTGATTTTGAGTTTCAGTGTTGACATCCTTGCTGTCTCACATGTTAGCAGTCATTCTGATGGGTTTAGGTACTCTTGCTAATTTGCTGGTATCGTACCCATAGGGTCTGTTCACCTTTTGTCAGTGGATTCTTAATGAAGATTGCTTTCTTGTTGGGCTGTACAGGAAACAAAGACAGGTAGTTGTAACATAAATGTTCAAATGTATTGATTCTTATTGGTGTGTTCCCATATTAACACTGTTTAAAATAACTTATTAGTGCTAAGACAAGCCACACTACTGCTGTTGAAACGACTGTTGAAATTTTAGAATAGCTATTACATGGTGTGCAACTTGTCCCACATTATTTGAGCTACAGATATGATACATTTCAGTCTTGTTGACATTCTTCCTCTGCATTGTAAAGTGTGCTTAAGAGCTGTACCCTGATAAATACAGATTAGCACCAGCCTACAGGACACAACATAAAAGATTCACCATCTCAGAGAGCGCTTTATATCTTTAGCAAGCAAGACTACTCTCTCGCTCTTTGCCAAACTGTTGCAGCATAGCTAAGCTCTATTCACACACCAGGATGCATATAATTATGCAGCTTTTCCGCAGTGATGTGTAATTGTCCTTCCTGCTGGAGAAAGGAGGGGATCAGACATGTTAAACAATATATTCTACCTCTGAATGTATTATAAAGAAATGGAGTTTTGGGATGGTCAGTTCTGTTAACATAGTCATAATGCAAAGGATTTGGTTTCATGGTGTAGTGCCAAATCTAGAAATGACAAACTATTTATTTGGCTTTTTATAACACAATGTATTAACTCGTAGATTTTGTTGTAGAAAAGTGATTGAGGTATAAAAAAATAAACAGGATTGCAGCCATTTTTCTGAGATAAAACACTGCTGTCCCAACCCACATATTAAAGTCTACATGGAATTTTTCAGAATTTGGAATTTTTTATTCCAAAGAAAAAAAGTTCATCTAAGTAGTGATGCACCGAAATTTCTGGACTTATAAGGATATTTCACAGCTTATTGTTGCCATTACCAATAACATCAGCAAGGACACCTACATTTGCTAAAAAGTAAATAAAAACTAATAACTTTTAATTTACGTACTGATTCAGGTCTTAATAAAGGCAATAGTAAATAGTTCACAGCAAAATTGAGTGTGTTATGAGACATAATAAGCAGTTCTGTTCACTTACACTAATGATATCAGGTGTGTTTTGCCATCAAATTATGTTTTACTCTTCAAGTAACTGTGACATTCGTTTGCCTCGGTTCTGATTTACAATCTCCACAGTTTTCAAATTACAGTGTAATTTAACAATTTCTTTTACGGAAATATCAGATAAATTTGCTTTACATTGCCACTTTTCATTCCAGCCCATATAAGAATATTATACATTTAGTTTATGAGAATATTTAGCCAAAAACCCTGCAGTTCACAGCAATCTCTCATTCATTCCTATTGGAAGTTCTGCAAAGCTTGTCAGAGCAAGCAGCTGTAACCAAGGAGGGGAAGAGCTTAGCGAAGGGTCAATTAACATCAAACGTTTTGCTACTGGCTCAATTCTAGTATGTAACTCCCACATTTCACGATCCAGGCTCATCCTGATTGATAAAATCATGTCTCGTTTTGCAGATACCGATAACTAAGGTGGTGGAAAAGGTTGATAATCACTTATTCGCCCAATTGTTTTTCAAATGTATTTACATAATTTCCTCACTATAAAATCTCAGATGCAATGTATTGTTCAACCGAAACCCCAATGATTATACTGTATACATAACACTACAGAACCAAGTTAAAAAAACACTTTGCATATATGTTTGCTAACCAATGAGTCTCATGAAGCCAGACATATGTCTGCGGTACAGGTCTGGGATCTGTAGCCATTTCCGTTGGCCAAGAACTGCCCATTTAGACAGGAAAAGCCATCTAGCTGACATGTTTAGCGACCAATCACTGTCAGTTTTGTCATGACGGGCTGTTTATGGGCGGGGTTATCCGAGATGTATCATATTATAATAAAAGACAGGCTTGGGGAAATAAATTATTTATATAATGGCACGAGAGTCTCCATGAGCGAGTGCACAGAAAATACACGGGGTAAATAGTGGAATGTATGTAGAGAGTCTTAAGTGCAGCACAAAAACCTCATTCTACAGAACTAAGTAAACAAAGCAGAATATGCAGCTCTGCTCCTGGATATCCACTTTACTTTCTGCTATGTGCCTCAAATGACATTTTTAATATGTTTAAAGATTTTATGTCACTAACCTGGTAAACTTTGCCAAATTCATTGTATCAACAAAGAACTTTGTGAACACGACTTTATGGCTTCCAGACGGACTGATAAGACGTCCTGTATGTGGCGTCGAATTCTGTCAGATTTGCACTGATTGTTCGAGAAAGCCTTTTCCAGTTTATGTTTATGTGCTATAAGCATCAAACAGTTAGTACATAGATTGGGCGGGCTGTCTGAGACTAACCAATCAGCCAAAAAGCAACTATTGGGACAGATCAACTGGTAAAAACTATATATCGGTCTACCTCTACTTACAGCTACTACTCATATCCTTTTTTGCCATTTTACCTTCTGCATTATTTACAGTGAACTAACCCCTTATGTACTAACTCAGTTAAGTTTTTTTTTTCCCTCCTCATTCTGCGCTCCACCTTTTCCCTCACTCTTGCTTTCAAACAGCCTTCCGACCTCCACTGGACTTGCGAGAGCAGCATCCTGGTTCCACTTCTCCAGGTTACAGAAAAGAAAAGCATCCTGACTACAGTCTTGCTCCAGAACTTGACCCAGTTGAGTCTGGAAGATCAAGGCATCCAGAGAGACACCCAGAGATCTATTCACCTGAGCGGCGACTGAAATACCCTGAAGATTATTCAAAAGAGAAAAACAAACCCCTAGATCTCGACTATACTGAACCTCGCAGAAGAAAGAAACAGGATAAATTGGATGAACCTCGTTCTGCAAGAGGTGACCTGGATCCTGTTTTACGCAGAAAGGAGAAACCACTTAAGGATTACTCAGCTGGTCGGGATAGAGTTTGGGACAATGAGAGGAACTGGGATACAGAACGAGAAAAAGATGGACCGAGAACCAAAGAGAGGCCAAGGGACAGAGACCAGTCAAGAAGTCATGATCAACTGTTTAGTGAAGATGTTGACCGAGTAAACGAAAGGCACAGAAGCGTGGACAGGGAGGTGGACAGAAATGATTACGGACATCGTAGCAGAGACAGACAAAGGGAAAGGGGTAGAGATGGGAAAAGAGAGAGACGCAAAAGCAGGGAAAGAAGCATAGAGCGGGAGCTGGATGACTGCAGCCTTGCCCCCAGTAAGAAGACAGAAAACAGCCTGGAGTGGGAGGATCACAAGAATAGGCATAAGCTTCCGTCAGGTCCTAATGAGGTGTTTGAGGAGCCCAGTTTCAGAGGTCCCTCTAATGAGGGCCGGTCCCCCCCCAGAGAAAGAGGTATGGACCTGTGTCCATGTGTTTGAGTGATCTTCTGGGATTTTGAAGTGCCATCTGGTGGTGGGAATACTGTCAACGCATACTGCAATTTCTGCTGCTCCATTTTCCTTATCTTCTGGTGATTTTGTTTATTTTCTCTGTTGGGTTTTGACTCTGAAGTTATTCATGGGAATGATTCCGTTTGTGCTGAATCTGTGCTGTGGCAACAGGGCTACAAGTGAGGCAACTGCAATTGCAAATCATTCTCCATTTAGAATCTCGATTGTCTCATCAATTCTTTCTCTATAAGGGCGAATCTTACAAAATCTTTCAAGAACATGTCCCAGTCATATTTTGCCACAAAATCAAATGAAATAAATGTTGTACTTTTAAAAAAAAAATGTTATTTTGACATTATTTTTGTAACAATAGAGTGCAACAGTTGGCTGCCGGAAGTAGAAATCCTATTTATTTTCTCTCTAGGCGCACGTTTAAAGACCGACCTACCGTGAGGTATGTTTAATGGTGGAATATCTGGTAAAGAACTACATTACTCATGATCATGAAGGGAAACAATACAGCAATTGGAGAATTGCGGCCCAGGAGCGATTGCCCACTTCCATGATGCACTGCGAATTACGTAATTGAGTCGGCCTCCCTACACTCTCAAACTACTTGTATATTTCTGAATATTTAGCAATAAACTTAAAATATATTGTTTCTATACTTTAAATCAGTAGTTTTATTTTTTTATTCAACTACATTATTCGCAGTGCTTCATCAGATTGCAGTGTATTCCTTCATTAAATACGTTAAGTACACAGTCTTGCACTTTTGTTAGATTTTCAAATACCTATTTGCTTAAAATAAAGTTGTTGAGCTGGTTGGTTTCGTTTCATGGCTTAACTCTTAAATTATGAATTTTATGAAATTTCTCATTTAAAAAAAAACTTTCGGAACCAAGATTGCTGAAAATGTGGGCAGAGACTGTTACGCTCTATTAAGCACATTTTCTACCCCAAACCCCTTTTCTTTTTTTTTCTTTTTTTTAACCTGAGCACATGCTATTCACCCATAAATCCTGTCTCTGTATCGCTTGCCAGTTCAGTTTCACAATTCATTTAAACAAAAGTCTGCTTGTGCTGGTGTATGAATATTTAAAGAGGCTGATATTAAACTGAAGTGCTGTAATGTGAACTCAGGTTTTAATGTGGACTAATATCCTGTGATACCCCCTATAGGCCGGAAGGTTCGAGCAGAGTATGGCATGAGGGAAGCTACACATGGATTGGCTCACTTAGACCTTCAAGAACTAGAGCTCAAAGACATGGAGGTGGCACGCAGGCTACAGGAAGAGGAAATCAAGGTACCTTGAGTAAAACTAAGTTCTCTCAATTGCTAAAAAATTTACTATTTTTGATTACTTGTTGTTCATGTTTTTTACAGGCCAGCCAAATTGACAAACGAGCCAACCAACTTGCGGAAGATGAAGTACGAAATATTTTACATAATGTCAAGAATGTTTTTACCTCCAGAACTTTCTTGTGTGTTAAATCAAATGCCAAACATGACATTTTGCATTGTTCTAGGAATTAGCCCGACAACTGATGGAGGAAGAGAAAAGAGAGTATAAGAGATCGAGAGAGAAGGAGAAACAAGCGATGGAGAGAAGACAAGTTGAGGTGGAATATAAGGTAATCAACTTAAATTCCATCATGAAAACCATATTGTTCCAGTTCACCTGCTACTGTGTATGACTGTACAGAACACAAAAGAAGCCACTGTTAATCTTAGCACTTGGTGGGTTTATATATCAGGGACTCTATCTTCTAGTGAAAGGATGCCACTTAACAAATTTGCTAGTAAAAGAAAGTTTTAATACAAATTTGTGTCCTTTATATTTTTATAATATAGGACCCCTTGACTGTCATGACATAGCATTGCCTCCCTGTAGACTGCAGTTGTTGCTCTTGCTGAAATGTCTGTCTAAAATACTCTATTTATATTATAGCCAGTTCAAGAGGAAGTTGTACGACCACGAATGCGGGAAGAGGTGCGAAGCAGAGAGGATGAGTACCAGAGAGCACGTAACCACAAACCTGCAAGGTACCATTTCCAACTCTGCTCATTTTTACACTTCTGTTCTCAACAGTCTCAGTGGACTCTAATTGTTTCTCTTTGTTTTGTTCTGTCTGCCTTTGTTCCAGGCCACCTACACAGCACTATGAGAACATAAACCCGAGCTATGCTTACGCGGAGAGCCCTTATTCTCCTCGCCCTCCATCAAGGCCAGAAGCAGCATACAAAGGTTTGTTATGTACTAAAGCCTTCATTTAATGTAATAGTTCAACCAAAAAGGACAATTCTGTCATTTTATTCTTTTGTGTTTTTTATAATAACACAAAAGATGTTTTAAAGAAGATCCTTCATCTTTTCAATACAATGGCAGTCAAAGGGCATAGTTTAAATATCATAAAAGTTGTCAATTAAACTTGTTTTCTGAAGGTATATGGTAGAATTTTCAGCGAAACTCTTGACGTCTGTTGCGCGCATTCATTAGCTTATGAAAAAAGCTTGTTCACAGTGGCTTGAGTGTTAACTTGAGATTTTGTTAGCGCTAGTTTAAAGCCAAGTTCCCGTTTGAACAAGCTTCTCCCATAATGCCCTGAACTGCCAGCAGACGGCAATATTTTTGCTGAAAAATGACAAATTCTGGGTGGTTTCTTGCCTAAACATATGTGTGCCATCAGAAGACACTGTATATTACGTGTGAGTCATATTGCTAAAGTGAGGCACTACCAACTGCCATTGTATTGAAAAGACTGACTTCGATCTTTAAATATTTTCGATATTTTAACCGAATTCCATTATGTGGCGATTCATTTATCTAATTTATTGCAAATCAATATTTGCTGTGAATGGCCTCCAAATAAAGATAATATATATATATATATATATATATATATATATATATATATATATATATATATATATATATATATATATATATATATATATATATATATATATATATATATATCAAATTAGATAGATAGATAGAGATATATATATATATATATATATATATATATATATATATATATATATATATATATATATATATATATATAATTTGATAGATAGATAGATATATATATATCTCAAATTAGATAAATATATATATCTCTCAAATTAGATATATATATATATATCTCTCAAATTAGATATATATATATATATATATATATATATATATATATATATATATATATATATATATATATAATATGGCAGATGATTAAAGCATTGATTAGACTATACAAAAAGTGGCTTTAGAATATGTTTTATTTTCATATCTTTTCCATTTATTTATTTCCATAAGCCTACATCCACTTTTATCCAGATACATTTGAAAACAGCTCTCCATCCTAACTGCCGTTTTCAAGAGTTTACCAAAAGTTACTTGTCCACACTGAAACATATGAAAACTCTTAAATCCCCTTACTGGGCATGCAAAATATCGATATTGCATGTTCGGTCTAAAATAATTGTCCTCGTGTTCCCTCGCTGGACATCAATTCAGATTTAACCTTCTGTTGCCTTTGAAGGAATGCATTGTGAAGATTGTACAAAGTAACTTTTATCTTTAACAACATAGAGCAGGCACTACAACATGGGCCGCCATCTTAATTTTTTGGGGTTGAATCGATCACATGACTGCATCACATGACAACAAATGCATCATAGTTTTCAGATATTTCCATTACCCTGTCCACACTACAACATGAAATTGATCCTCTTTGGAGAGCGTTCTCAACAAGCTTCATTTTCATTGTCAAAAACGGCATCTCGGAGTGGACTGAAGGCCAAAAAGTTGAAAAAAAGATTTGTTTTAAAAAAATAAAACATTTAGTGTGGACATGGCCTGAGTTTGGCAATCTCGATTTAAAATGTTAAGTCTATGTATTACACTCACTGAGCATTTTATCAGGAATACATGTTCACCTGTTTATTCATGTGATTATCTAATCAGCCAATTGTATGGCAGCAGTGCAATGAATAAAATCATGCAGATATGGGTCAGGAGCTTCAGTTAATGATCACAAAAACCATCAAAATGGGGAAAATTTTGTTCTCAGTGATTTTGACCATGGAATGATTGTTGGTGCCAGACGGGCTGTTCAAATATTTCTGTAACTACTGATCTCGGGATTTTCACGCACAAGAATTTACTCAGAATAGTACCAAAAACAAAAAACATCCATGAGCGGCAGTTCTGCGGACGTTAACGCCTTGTTGATGAGAGATGTCAACAGAGAATGGTCAGACTGATTCAAACTGACAAAAAGGCTACGGTAACTCAGATAACCACTCTGTACAATTGTAGTGAGCAGAATAGCATCTCAGAATGCACAACACGTTGAACCTTGAGGCGGATGGGCTACAACAGAAGAAGACCACATCTGGCACTTTATTTGGACCATAGTGTTCCTAACTATGTGTTCCTGGATGCTCTTGGAGTGTCTCACTTTGGTTGCGTCGCGTTTCAGCATCTCGCTCCATAAGCACACATTTCAAGATGCTATGTTGACTTAAAATTTAAATTTTGAAAAATGTGCCTCAAGATCCCTGCATTCTATTTTGCTTTGCCCCACTGTCTTTGAACATAAAAGCACATCATCTAAGAAAGGCTCCGTTTTCATTTTGTGCTGCCTTCTCTCGTTGACGAGGCACATTGCCTGTACCAAGGAGTTCTAGATACAAGCTGAGGCTACCCCCTGCAGAATACAAAAACAGCATGGCTTATAACTGAATTAAGGGACCATAATAAATGGTGTTATTCATTTTAACATGTTATATTTCATACACTGTCTGGCCAAAAACTAATTTGCTGTTTGGATGTAAATATGCAGATACTTAAGAGCCTATGATTGGATCATTATTGCTGTGATTTAATCAGTTTCAGCTGGTCACTGAATGACCAGATTAGATTTTTCTACCCTGACGGCACGGGCATATTCCAGGGCAACAATGCCAAGATCATCAGGCTCAAATTGTGAAAAAGTTGTTCAGGGAGCATGAGGAATCATTTTCACACATGAATTGGCCACCACAGAGTCCTGACCTTAACCCCAATGAAAGTCTTTTGGATGTGCTGGAGAAGACTTTACTGAGTGGTTCGACTATCCCGTCATCAATACATGACCTCAGCCAAAAATGAATGCAACTCTGGACGGAAATACATTTTGTGACATTGCATAAGGTTGTCGAAACAATGCCAAGATGAACGCGCTCCATAATCAAAGCTAATGGCGGTCCAATTAAATATTAGAGAGTGCAACTTTTTTGGAGGCCAGGCAGTGTATAATTAATCCTAGTTAAATGGACATTCCTAAATAAAACAACTCCTTTTGCATTCAGCATAAGAAATTGAGTCATACAGGTTTGGGCCAACATAAGGATGAGTCAATTATTACAAGTTTGATTTTTGGGTGAACTATTCCTCCAATAGCATTTCATATTGGTTCCCTCCATTTTGTCTTCTTTTAGGTGCCTACTACAGACAGTGACCACAAGCTTCGACTGCGGTCCCATCATGAGCGCTCTTCTTCCTTTTGGCCCTTTACTTTGCGAAGACCTCACTATTTATCAAAGAAGATGGAAGGGAGTATGTGCTACACATGAAAGTGGATTTAAAGACTATTTCGAGTTCTGAGGCTTTCTCTGAAGAGCTACTGTCACTTTATTTTATTTTTCTTTACGTTTATTTCAAGTGAGCTGATGTTGTCTCTGTGTTGTGAAAGAGTGTATGAACTACTGTGTAACTTTTGCTTGATCTCATGTTCTTGTCTTATTGTGGATGACTGGATAGGAGGGATTCTACTGCACAGCTCTTTTTGAGTTGCCTATTTTTTCTCAGTCCCTCATGGCAATGTTTTGCCATACTAAGATGAGCAACATTTGTTTCATGCATTTCCTAATCTTGATTCCATGTTCCACGAGTCATTGCTGACCAGTATGCAGCAGATGTGGAGATTTCCAAGAATACTTTTTGGTTTAATCAAAAAGGAAAATGCATGCTTGAATATATTCAGCATAATTATGTGCTATATATTTATTGATTTTTTTTTTTATTTTATTTATTTTTTTTTTGAGAATATATCTATATTTTGTTTTGGTTTGTCTATAAAAATGCTGATGGTTTCACTCATTCACAGATTGATCTGAAGAGACTGTTCTCTGAGATCTGTTTTAAAAGTATAGTTAACCCAAAAATGAAAATGTAGTCATCATTTTTCTCAGCCTCGTATTGTTGCAAACCCATATTCATTTCTTTTTACCTTGGATTGATGATACAATTTAAATTTTTAGGTGAGCTATCCCTTTAATTCAAAGTTTCAATCCTGGTCGAACCAATCTAATCTTGATTAGATGGTTCAGAGTTCAATAGGAAGTCTCTAGACCAATCAAATATCAAGGTGAGGCTGCCAATCATGGTTTAGTTGGCATCATCATAACCTTCATATCATTTGTGAGAGACTCTATGGACACTGAGGGAAAACATACAGCTAGGGTTTGAGATGCTCAGCCTTCGGGTGCCTTTGCTTTTGGGATATTTGTATCCCTTACCTGCAGTGTACATAAAGATTCTCCAGTCTTCTCTGTAGGTTCTTTGGGACCTAATAATATCCTCCAGTGTTCAAGTGCATGCTGGCTGAATGTGAACTCACTGGGGTTGACTATTTTTGAATCTTGTATAAAAATGGCCACAAAACACAGCTCTACTTCTCATTTTTATATATTTTTATTTTTTATTTATAATATAAAACAATAAAAAAAAAAAACAAGCTTAAAGGCATGTAGTAGCATTGCTATTGGCACAGATGTAAACATTATTTTCATGCTTGCATTATCATATACAGTTCATAGTAATATCTCAATATTCAGATTTACAGTGCTTAGCAATTTTTGGGAAACTTGCTTTAACTAGGGACATAGCATTTTCTAGCAAAGCCAAATAGGTCTATGGAGCCCATTAGTAGACGGGTAGGAAATGTTTTTGTTTTTTTAAACACTTTTGCATTCCCTCACAGTAGTTTGCATTCCTTTGTAATAAGTTTTGCATTCCCTCCTAAAAAGTTTTGCGTTCCCTCCTAAAAAGTTTTGCGTTCCCTCCTAAAAAGTTTTGCGTTCCCTCCTAAAAAGTTTTGCGTTCCCTCCTAAAAAGTTTGCGTTCCCTCCTAAAAAGTTTTGTGTTCCCTCGCAGTAGTTTGCGTTCCCTCGTAATAAGTTTTGCATTCCCTCCTAAAAAGATGTTACCTCACATTATTTTGTGTTATCTCGTAATTGGTTTAACATTTCCTACTAATAAAGTTTGCATTCTCTCACATTAGTTTGCGTTCCCTCGTAATAAGTTTTGCGTTCCCTCGAAATATGTTTTGCGTTCACTTGTAATAATTTTTGCGTACCCTCGCAATAAGCTTTGCGTTCCCTCCAAAAATGGTTTGCGTTCCCTCCAAAAATGGTTTGCGTTCCCTCCAAAAAAGGTTTGCGTTCCCTGACAGAAGTTTGCGTTCCCTCGCAATAAGCTTTGTGTACCCTCGCAATAAGCTTTGCGTTCCCTCCAAAAATGGTTTGCGTTCCCTCGCAGAAGATTGCGTTCCCTCGTAATGAGTTTTGCGTTCCCTCGTAATGAGTTTTGCGTTCCCTCGTAATGAGTTTTGCGTTCCCTCGTAATGAGTTTTGCGTTCCCTCGTAATGAGGTTTGCGTTCCCTCGTAATGAGGTTTGCGTTCCCTCGTAATAAGGTTTGCGTTCCCTCCAAAAAAGGTTTGCGTTCCCTCGTAATAAGCTTTGCGTTCCCTCGTAATAAGCTTTGCGTTCCCTCGTAATAAGTTTGTGTTCCCTCGTAATAAGCTTTGCGTTCCCTCCAAAAATGGTTTGCGTTCCCTCCAAAAATGGTTTGCATTCCCTCGCAGTGGTTTGCGTTCCCTCGTAATGAGTTTTGTGTTCTCTCGTAATAATTTTTGCGTTCCCTCCAAAAAAAAAAAGGTTTGCGTTCCCTCGCAGAAGTTTGCGTTCCCTCGTAATAAGCTTTGCGTACCCTCATAATAAATTTTGCATTCGCTTGCAGTAGTTTATGCATTCCCTCTAATTAACTTTGCTTTCCCTCATAATAAGCTTTGCCTTCCCTCTTAATTGGTTATACGTTTCCTTCTAATAAGTTTTGAGTTCCCTTGTAATAATTTGGGGTTCCTCCACAACAGCTTTATCTATCTCTTACAAAATGTATTATGATTTTACTACAATAACCATGATATTAATAACCATTCGTTATAATATTATAACCTTCGTTATAATACAGAAAAACCAAAACTATGGAAATAAAATTAAATCATTCCTATCAATCAAAAAAAAAAAAAAAAACTATATCATAAAATACATTTCCTCACTGTCTTTTAAGGGGCTCCTTTCATATAAGAGCAGTCACAAGTGTGGCTTATGCAAAGTTTGTCAGCCCTCATTCTATCAGGGCATTTTTGTTTTCTTTGTTAACCATTGGAAACATTCAATTACATTCTGTTTGATCCTTCACATTTTGCTTTTGGGATCGGGAATATGATTGTGTGGGCTACATGTAGCATACTGTACAGATCCAACTAAAGACAGCAGCTACTTTTGTATCGCATTAGTGCCTCTATAAGACCAGTGTATATTCGCTAGTGCAGAAATCTTACGCTTTTGAGAATGACAATATACTAGTTTGTGTTGGTGCATTCCAATAAAAGGCATGGCCAGAAATGTGTCTAGTAAACTTTTAGGGGAAATATATATCTCTGTTGCCGTGATGCTATGCTTAAACAAAAGGTGATTTAAGAACATTTTCATGTGGAATTGTATCACTGAATCAATTTCAAATCACGATGTGTGTTTTTGTGATAAATGTGCATATATATATATATATAATTTTTCAGTGCTGTGTCAATCTAGTGCATATCATGGTGCATATTGCGCTGTAGTTTTTGAAAACAATATTGTATGTTGAAATCTTGCTACTAATTGGCTGGATGGGTCTTTCTGTGCCAAATGTGCCAAAATTCAGGGATTAAAACAAGTATTGCTCTAAAAATGCTGTCCTATAATTTAATACATATTTTTAGCCATGTGTTCCATGTCATCATCTGGAGGGGGGTGTTGGGGAAATCAGGTTTTTTAAATGTTTTGTCTGAGGCTGTAACAAACAACTGTATTATCTTTTTAGCACCTGATATGCCATTGTATATGTATGTATGTGTGACTGAGCAAATGAAACTTTTCCCGCTCTACATAAAGATGTGAGATCCATGCCAGTCTGTTTTACAATCAGCTGCCGCTGGGAACGTTTTGTGACCAGCTACAAGTGTTTGTATCTTGCACATTCTCTCATAGCTTCCACTGGCCAAATAAATGACTTTTAATGGATGTGTTTGTGTCACTAGACAGTATTTGTAATCTGACAAATTTCATTCAAATAAAAAGCATCCCGTAGTCATATCCTTATAGAAGGACTTGCAAATGGCTATTTAGTGATTGTACAGTTAAAAACAAATCGGTTTTACACTTTCTTAAGACAACAGCAATTAAAGATGTCATGAATTTGAAGTCTGGTGTGGCTATCCTTTACACAAAGAACTAATTTACTAATGAATGAGGAAGTATAGATGCCAAACAATAACCTGTCCTGGGCAGGTTCACCTACATGCCACAGATTTTCTAGGTTAGTTGCATGTTGAAACACCGCAGATCCTCACAGGTGACAGTCAGGGAGGCTCTACTATAGTTATGCCTTATATTGACTCGGTTGTCTGCTGCCATCCAGGGGCTGCCAAAGGTGTTGCTTGATTTATCTATTTATATAGACCACATAACTCCAGTGCTCCTAGATATGCAGGGCAAGATATAGCTGAATATCTGCAACGCCCACTACCAGAAACAATGACTGAAATCCTTGTGTTCATCTCAGCCACGGCTCCCAGCAATGTGCGCCGCAGGCCAAAAAACTGCAGGCGAATACCTGAAATCATATAGAACATCTGAAAATTTGTTCAAACATGAGCATTTTAATAGCAGTTACTAGTTTTAACAGCAAATAATATGTGACAGCATTGTCCTTTAGTGTGACTTGATATTCTTCATCTAATCCAGTGGTTCTCAGCCTTTTTTTTTTTGTCCAATTACATGCTGTATATCTTGATTTTTGGTGGCTTTTAGAGATCACACCATTGATTGAGAAACGTTGTTGGGGCGGGTCACTCAAAACAAACCATGAATGTTCCAGTACCTTGACATCGACCCCATTGTGCCAAATTACTGACAATCGGAATCTGCCATCAGATATTTTTGCAACAGTACAAGTGTGTTTACCATCTCCTGTGGTGTGACCGATAGCAGGTTGTGTCATCAGCGTTGGAGACCCAGGTTTTCATCCCACGCTGCAATCAAGAAGTAATTGTGTTTGCATAATTGGTGAGGAGCACGACATGGAGGTTATATTTTCCCTCTAAGATTAGATTTTTAAATGGTATATGTTCTGCACTTTACACTATGTCCCATTCACCCATTCACACACACATTCACACTCATACACCAATGGCGCTAACCTGCCATTGGGAGCAACTTGGGGTTCAGTGTCTTGCCCAAGGTCACTTCAACATGTGGAGTTGTGTGGGCTGGGAATCTAACCGCCAACCCTGCGATTAGCGGCCGACCCGCTCTACCACCTGAGCCACAACCGCCTACCAAGATTAGATTTTTATTCCATTGACAGTTAGGTTATGGGTTAGGATTTAGGTTAAGGGGGTAGGGTTTATAAAATATGCATTGCTCTTCACTGTATTGCATCATTTACAACTAAAAACAACTTGCTTTATAACTCGCTTTTGGCACTCCTCTGTTAGTATTTCGCCCGAAAACTGGAGCTCAAACCTCTATTCGTTCAAAAACACTTCCTGATTTGTCCAATGGGGGCAGTGGTCATATTTCAGTAAGCGCAGATCAAGTTTTTCTCAAGAACTGTCAATCTACTGTTGCCAAATTTGTTCTTGCAGTGAGATCAAAGGGCATGGAACAGATGCGTTTTTTAAAGTTGAACTGCTTAAAACTTGAAATTCAGACTTAACGCAATGCTAGGGGGAATAAAGAATGAGATGTAGCGCAATGGCTAGATGCCTGTCTGACGCATGAAGTATGATGCTTCAGCAGCGTCCGAGACCCAGGCTTCCATTCCGCGCTGAAATCAAGAAGCAATCGTGTTTGCATAATCGGTGGGTAGCACGACATGGAGGTTCAATTATCCCTTTAAGATACAATTTTATTCCATTGATGGTAAGGTTTAAGGTTGGGGTTGGTTAGGTTGTAGAGTTAATAAAACCTGCATTCCTCTTCACTGTATTACATCATTTATAACTAAAAACAACTCTCTTTACAACTCGCTTTTGGCGCCATCTGTGGACATTTCACCTGGAAACTGGAGCTCACACATGCTCATATGCTCAAAAACAATTCCCACTTTGGCCACTGTAGGCAGCGATATAAATTTTGGTAAGTGCAGACCGAGTTTTGCTCAAGGCCTGTCAACCAACTGTTGCCGAATTCACAGTGAGATCAAATGCCGTGGAACGGATGCATTTTTACAACTGTTTTGAACGAGAGATTCAGTCTTAACGCAACACTCATGGAGTGACGCTGGGGCAAAACACTAACAGTAAGACACGGCGCAATGCCTAGATCCCTGATGGATGTGTAAATAGCTACATAGCTAAAAACATTTTTATTATTATTATTGCACAGACGGAACGCATTTACTCGTTTTCTGTGTGGACGCCCCCCTCAAGAGTTTGTCCTGGTCTAATTATACTCCAAAATCAAAAGAAACTAGCAAGAGTATATATTTACAGATAGAAAAGTTATTATTTTAATGACAGTGGCACACATTTTACCCCTGAGATCTCATTAACACTGACATGCTGATTTGTTACTCCCTAATATTTTTATGTTTAGGAGTGGGCTTTAGGGAGAGGGACCAATGACTCACAACTATTGAAAGGGTTCAGGGTGGGCTTTAGGGATATGGACCAATCAGGTAGCGGGGAGTAATAATCTGGCAGGGAGTCAGATTTCGGCACAACTGCAACGCAAAAAAAAGGCTGCTATGATATCCTCAGTGTCCTGAAAATAATGTCACAATATAAAAACATTTAAATACTAATGATCCTTAATGTAGGCTTTATCTTCCTTCTGCAAAATATAATATGCATTTTCGCCATTGATTTCGGGTTAAATATGACCAGGACATTTTCTTGACAGGTTTTGTACTAGCATGACAACCAGAAGAGTTAGGCGTGAGATTAACATTTTAATCAGGACTTTTATGTGATTAATAAATCAACACTTTTGCATTTAAGTCACAACTGTTTTTCTAGATTTAATCTCTCCAATGTAACGCAAAAAGTTCAATGCTAACAGTCAGTTACACAACACAAACTGCTCTCTTCACTAACACCTGGGCTGACTGTACAGACAGTTGCTTACCTGAGAGAAAGGTAGGATGACAACGGCAGAAGTCCAGACGCAAACTTCATGTTGAAACATATTTACACACCCAGCCCTCAATGTTGACTACTTCAGATACCAAATACAATTGTAAACTTCTCATCTCAGTCTAATCTCTTTTTCCTCACCATTTCTCTATGTCTTTTAAGTTGCCTGTAAAGTCGAAGCTTTTAGGTGTGTCGGTGCGCAGGTGTGAATGTGTAGTGCTGTGGGTTTTGCTTTAGTTCTCGTCATTTACCCTTTCGGGCTGATGAGCCTGCGGCACATCTTCAGGAAAAACCGGTAGAAGTGGTCACATGAGGGTGTGTTGAGTCAGTGCAAATTAAACTCAAACAGGTTGGATATGCATGTAAAAACATATGCCGGTGAATAAAACATACTGATTAGAATCCTTAATTTTAAATGAGCCCACAATATACCCCCTATTCAACTCTAAGTACAATTACATGTAATTGTAATTCATATTACATATGAAGTAATTTGTATTACTTAGAACTTATGGAGTCACACTGTACTATGAGTACCATGATGTATGTGAAAATCACTCCATGCTCAAAAGGTCATTTGTAACATTCATGTTAAGTATTAACTGTGTTTGTTATGTCTTGTTTTCCGGGGAGGGTGCATGACCATTTGTCAACAGACTCAAACCTTATCCTGACCCAGCAATGTTAAGCAAGTAGTAAGCACTGAACTGAATAATAGTTTTCTTTCTCATGGGCCATGTGCTTACTATATGTACTCTACACTTGAGTGGTGTTGCAGGTATCATTTAAAAACACACAAAACCACATGCATTCACATAGTGGTGAGTAACAGAAGGTCGTTGGGCCTCAGGCTGACTTTCCCAACCAGGAATGACATCGGACAGGTTTAGAGAGCTGCAGTCCTAAGGCGCATCCTGAGAGTTGACATGAACTTGTATCAGAAGTCTGGAGGTTCAGCCGGTAACACTTGAGAGTAACTTTTATGTATAAGTCATTAAGAAACATATTAGGCCTACATTAAATGCAACTTATCATTTGTTGCATTCAAATTGTTTGAAATGTCACGAAACTTTAAATAATGCATTGTACTGTACAGTATATCCGTTTTTGAATGTGCATGAACTATTGATCTGCCATAGCATTACTGTATATATAGTGATTGTTAATGAGGTATTTAATGAAAGTTACTGAATTGTTGCCCAATTTAGAGGATAGCTTGTTAGTTTAGGCAGAATTTTGTAGATATTGTTTGCCTGATTCTCTAAGGATTGTCAATGAATTATCCAACCAAACAATATGAAGTGCCACAAGATGGCAGTAGATGTCATTATGTATTGGAAAATGCACCATGACTTGAAAATGACCTTTAACCCTAAAGATACTAAGTAGCACTATATGCAATATATGTTTGTGTATGAAACCTATACAACTACAACTTTCTTTCAACCTTTTAAACTTTCAAACAGTGTTGATCCTAGCCTTACAACAGATTTAGCTGTTTTTGTTTGTTTGTTCATTCACTTGACTTTTTCAACCCTAATGTATTAGTCATCATTAAATTACCACAAACAAAAAAAGATTTGACTTCCCAACATATTAGTGTTGTTCCATTATTTCACTAACCACCCATTTGTTTCCTGTTACAATCATAAACCACAAGAGAAGGAAACATCACACGATTGTGAGTCAAATGTGTTTGGACACATAAACCACGATTAAAAATGTATGAATGTGATCACATTAGATAACAAAATATAATAATAATAATAATAATAATAATAATAATTTGTTACATTTATATAGCACTTTTCTAGACACTCAAAGCACTTTACATAGTATAGGGGTATCTCCTCAACCACCACCATGCTGTGTTTCCATGTTTTATGGGGACTTTCCATAGACATAATGGTTTTTATACTGTACAAACTATATATTCTATCCTCTAAACCTAACACTCACAAAAAACTTTACTTTTGCATTTTTAAAAAACATCATTTAGTAAATGGTCTGCACTTATATAGCACCTTTTTAACCTTAATGGTATTCAAGGTGCTTTACACTGTGACTCATTCACCCATTCATACATGCTAGCCTGCCATTGGAAGCAACTTGGGGTTCAGTGTCTTGCCCAAGGACACTTCGGCATGTAGAGTCGTGTGGGCTGGGATTCAAACCACCAATCCTGCGATTGGTTGCCGACCCACTCTACCAACTGAGCCACAGCCGCCCAAAATGTATAAGCTGTTTTTCTCATGGGGACTGACAAAATGTCCCCCACAAGGTCAAAAATGTTGGGTTTTACTATCCTTATTGGGATATTTGGTCCCCACAAAGTGATAAATACACACTCTGGATACACAAATTATTTGGAGAATATCTGGTTTTCAAACATGTCCATATAGTTACTGTAAAGTGATGACCTACACCTGCAGATGTCACTTGATTTTTATATTTTGTTGTCTAATACAATGGCATTTATAGATTTTCATGTGTGGCTTATACATACTTTTTAAGGGACATTGTAATGCATATCTGAAAAAAATATCTTCATTTGAATTTGTCTGTCCATTGCATGGCAAATGGACTATGCAATTACAGAGTAAATAGGCGTGTCTTACAAGTCATCAAATTTACAATCATGATATATTTAGCATCGGATGGAATGTGCTGATTTAACTAGTTTGAATGCTGACACACCATTTTGCGTGAAGCAATATATCCCCTTCCCATTAGTTGTGTCATCATTACTGTAAGTCATTTATATTTACCTTATTAAATAAAATAAAAAAGTTATTTGGGTTGGTTTGGATGACATGAGAATGAGTGAATAAGAATTGACTTGTATTTTTTTTTATTATAAATTAGTACTTTAAGTGCCTTTCTCTTATGTATGGTTATCTGTTATTGCTCACTCCTGATGATGATCAAACCAGCAACCTCCTGTTTAAAAGCTCCAGAGGATCTGAACCCAGATTTTGTAAGTGTGTGACTTTCCAGGAGAGCTGACACATTGCCTTGTCCATAAATTACACTTCATTTGTAGCTGTCTTGGTTCACACCCACGCTTCAGATTGCTATAAAATTGCTAGTGGACACATTGCACTGACCGCTTGTATTTTTTGCATGACTGACAAGAAGCTACAGCTGGCTTAGGAACTCTAAAGAAACCCTCTTTGTGCATTCTTCTTTCAAACACGAACAACTGGTGAAACAGGAGCGTTTGACACAAATGGCTGTTCAGCTTTTCAGTTATATCCTCTCCATTATCGGATTATGCGGATTAATTCTAGCCACAATTTCCAATGAATGGAAAATCACAGGACACGATAATGATGAATCTATTTATCAGGAAAAATACGAAGGACTGTGGATGAAGTGCCATGCAGACCCCACCACTCACAACACAAAATGCATCAGTTACATTTCAATTTTTCATCAATTGGGTGAGCTTTCTTATAATTTATGTATCTATTTGTTATTTGCTGTCTTTGAGGGATATTTCACCCCAAAGTGAAAATTCTGTCATCATTTACTCACACTCAGCTGTGTATTGTAGTAGAAATCCAGGCGGGCAGAGCAGTAATGCTCATAAGCATCATCCTATCAACAATTGCTGCACTAGGGACCATCTCTGGCCTCAGGTGCACAAGATTTCTAGATGGGAATGAAGCGGTGAAGAACAAAGTTACCTTCATTGGGGGAATCCTTTTCATGCTTAGTGGTGAGTTCTACACATTGACAATGTCATCATATATAGTAGCTGCATGCATTTTTATGGGGTTAAATTAGGTCAATTGTTCTTTCAATTACCTTTCTAGGTCTGCTTGCTGTGGCAATATCTATTTGGTTTATGTATAGAATTGTTGAGGATTTCAATGAGGATTACAAGCGTGAGGACAGGTAGGGGACATTCATTTTTGATATTGATAATTGATATTACTGCAGTTCCTGTAGCTCAACTAGAGTTTGGAACTTGCAATACAAAGAGAACACGGTCTGATACCTTGTATTATCAATGGTTATTAAAAGTGCAGGTTTGGGTTATTAACAGAAGAAGAAAAAAAATATTTATGGCAAAAGTAAGATTTTACTAAATGGTTTAAATTAGATTTATTTAAATATACTTTTCCACATGGTAAAAGTTTTCAAAACGGTACAGTAAAAAAAAGTTAATTGGTTAAGTGGTACCTTGCCATGTATGGTATTTTTTTTTATTTTTATTTTTATTTATTTTTTACGACATGTAATTTTACAGCAAAATATTGTATAAAAAAACAAAAAAAAAAAA
The DNA here is from genome assembly GCA_032164185.1 of Moxostoma hubbsi. Classification (NCBI taxonomy): domain Eukaryota; kingdom Metazoa; phylum Chordata; class Actinopteri; order Cypriniformes; family Catostomidae; genus Moxostoma; species Moxostoma hubbsi. Next base: position 3,286,259 of record JAVLUX010000163.1, on the reverse strand, counting down.
CAATGTTTTATATTAGAATATATATAACCCAACAATACATATAATTTAACTGTAAAATATATAACAAATATTTTTTTAAGAAGAGAAAATTATGACATTTATGTTATTTTATATAAGACAATACATGTAATTTTACAGTAAAATATTGTAAAAACAAAATGCTTTTAACAAGTAAAAAGTATTATATCTATATTATTTTATAATTAACAAGACAATACATGTAATTTTATGGTAAAATACTGTAAAAATATGTTTTTAAAAAGTAAAAGTATGAAATGTACATTATATTGAATTGAACGAGACAATGCATGCATTTATACAGTAAAATCTTGTAACAAATATGATTTTAACAAGTTAAAATTATGACATTATTTATATTAATAATATTAATATTATTTCATATTTAACAAATATTAAAATTTTGAACATTTGTTAAAAAAATCTGTAAAATCTTGCAACAAATTAATATTTATTTTAACAAGACAATACATTTAATTTGATGGTAAAATTGTAAGAAATACGTTTTAAGAAGTAAGATGTAATACAATTATATTATTTTATATTTTACAAGACAGTATGTCATTTTAAAGGAACATTTTGTCAAAAAATATATGTATTTAACAAATAAAAAGTATGAAAGTTATATTATCTTATGTTTAACAAGACAATACATATTTTTTTACAGTAAACTATTGTTAAAATTACAGTAAAAACTATAATTGGGAGTTCTCAGATGTCCCTACATGACCCATCACATTTTATTATATTTTATTGAATTATTTGCTGGTGCTGGGTGATAGTTTTTTTTTTTTTTTTTTTACTGTAAATTTAACAGGATTATTTTCAACGCATACTCCTCATTAATTTGAAGGAAATGTTTCACATTTATTTGGAATTCAGAATATGTAAACTACTTACAAATTAATCAGCGCCGTTTCATGGAAATTTGTTAAAAATGTCTTAAAAATATGCTGAAATACTTCCTTCTTGTATCCATTTTGAGGTACAGTGTTTGGTTGCAGCGAGTTTGTCTAATTTGTCATCATTAAGTTAAAATGAGTAAATATCTGCATTTCAGCTGTCAGACACACTGACCATACATGACTGACATGTGTCGACCACTACAGACTCTCTGTGTTGACTCTTTGTAGGTATGTGATCGGCAGAGCTCTGTATGGAGCATTGGCTGCAGCTCTGCTGTCTTTAATCGGAGGCTCACTTTTGTGTGTCTGCAGCATAACACACCTGCGATCTCACAAAAAGATCTCCAAACATCCGATCTCCAACAGTCCTGGAAAAGACTATGTTTAGGCACAAAAGACCATCAGGGAAACTAACCATCAAAGTACACTACAGTTATTTTTGGATGAATACCTTAGCATCATATAGTTCTTGCAAAAATGAAAATTCTGTCATTATTTACTCGACCTCACGTCGTTCCAAACCCTTATAACTTTATTTCTTCCATTGCTTCCTCAGTCACCATTCACTTTCATTGCATCTTTTTTCATACAATAAACATGAAAGGTGTACTTATTAGTTTATGTTTTTTTACGTCAGCTCTTGATAGAGCTGTGTGGTGACATTAAAATCCTGCAACAAGGGAAAATGCTTGCTTTTCCCAATGTGTTCATGACTACAGTTTTTATTTTACACTTAACAGACACTTACCAGACAGTGATGGACCATTTAAAGAATATAAACAAATGAATATTAACTTTGGTTATATCTTATTCCTATTTTTACTAACATTTACTAACGTGCGGGTCTCCACCCTGATCATTTAACTTTGACCTTTGGGTCAGCTTAAAACTAGAAAACAAGAGGAATGCTTGCTGAACTTACAGCTCAAAAATGACCACAGAGGCAAATGTCTGTCCTCCGATGGTCCCCATACAACCTGACAGATCTTGAGAGGATCTGCAGAGAAGTATGGCAGAAAATGCCCAAATCCAGGTGTGCAAAGCTTGTTGCATCAAACCCAATCTGTAATTGCTGCCAAAGGTGCTTCAACTAAGTACAGAGTTAAGGGACTGAATACTTCTGGCAATGTGATATTTCAGTTTTTTCTTGATAATAAATTTGCAAAGTTATCAAAAATCTGGTTTTTGCTCTGTCATTATGAGGTATGGAGTGTAGATTGATGTGAAATAAACAATAATAATAATGTAATGCATTTTAGCATAAGGCTGCAGGAAGGGGTCTGAAAACTTTCTGAATACACTGTATCCTGTGATAGTAAACATATATAGATATCACATAATAACCATAAAAATGTATGGAAGCACCCCCCAATAATAATCACTAAGTAAAAATAAAATGCTGTTGTACAATGATTTTTACAAATTTAAATCTGCAAAAATGAAAAGCAGCAACAAGAGGGCACTGCTATGATGGACAAATCCTTAACAGTTTAAATAATATGCACGCTGCGGTAATGAGAAAATCACAACGACCATATGTTATTTATTTATGTATTTTTCATTGCGGTAATGAGAATGTGGGGGTAAAATGTGCATAACTGTCATGAATGAATGCCATTCTTATCCAATGTCTTAATTGTTTCTTTTGGTTTTGGTGTACAAATTTGAGACATTTCTGCCACACACACACACACACACACAAATCATGCTAAAAATTATGAGATACAAAATCATAATTATGATTTTTATCTTAAAATATGGATATTGAATCTCATTGTTTTGATTTACACAATGTACAAAAAAATATTATTATTATTACTTTTTTTTTTTTTTTTTTTTATTATGTGGCGGAAACGGGCTTCCATAATGAACGTGACATTTTCATCATATATTTCGTGCAGAGAGCGGCAGTATGATTTCTATCCTCTAGAGGGAGACATTGAAGCAGCGACAAGAGGGCACTGCTATGATGTACAAATCGTTAACAGTTTAAATAATATGCACGCTGCGGTAATGAGAAAATCACAAAGACCATATGTTATTTATTTATTTATTTTTCATTGCGGTAATGAGAATGTGGGGGTAAAATGTGCATAACTGTCATGAATGAATGCCATTCTTATCCAATGTCTTAATTGTTTCTTTTGGTTTTGGTGTACAAATTTGAGACATTTCTGCCACACACACACACACACACACACACAAATCATGCTAAAAATTATGAGATACAAAATCATAATTATGATTTTTATCTTAAAATATGGATATTGAATCTCATTGTTTTGATTTACACAATGTACAAAAAAATATTATTATTATTACTTTTTTATTTTATTTTTTATTATGTGGCGGAAACGGGCTTCCATAATGAACGTGACATTTTCATCATATATTTCGTGCAGAGAGCGGCAGTATGATTTCTATCCTCTAGAGGGAGACATTGAAGCAGCGACAAGAGGGCACTGCTATGATGTACAAATCGTTAACAGTTTAAATAATATGCACGCTGCGGTAATGAGAAAATCACAAAGACCATATGTTATTTATTTATTTATTTTTCATTGCGGTAATGAGAATGTGGGGGTAAAATGTGCATAACTGTCATGAATGAATGCCATTCTTATCCAATGTCTTAATTGTTTCTTTTGGTTTTGGTGTACAAATTTGAGACATTTCTGCCACACACACACACACACACACACACACACACACAAATCATGCTAAAAATTAGGAGATACAAAATCATAATTATGATTTTTATCTTAAAATATGGATATTGAATCTCATTGTTTTGATTTACACAATGTACAAAAAAATATTATTATTATTACTTTTTTATTTTATTTTTTATTATGTGGCGGAAACGGGCTTCCATAATGAACGTGACATTTTCATCATAGATTTCGTGCAGAGAGCGGCAGTATGATTTCTATCCTCTAGAGGGAGACATTGAAGCAGCGACAAGAGGCGCTCTCTCCCCGATAGCGTCCAGCTGCACCTTCTGGAAGTGTCTGTAAATGAAGGAACGGTCCGCATTAGAGACGAAACTCTTGGGGTTACATACATACTACGCATTACTGAAATGAAAATGAATTTTTATTTAAAAAATGTTATTTTAGTGAAATAAAACTTTGAAAGCTGGGGGTCGTCAACAATGGTCATTTCCTTCTTGTGTGGGCTGCAGGGGAGGAGTCAGCGCACAACGGAGGGGAGGAGATGGGGGTTATTTCTAAAATGTCCCCGGTAACCGGTCAGTCACAATGAGTGACAATGAAACTAACTTGAAGTTTAGTAAGGTAGTTCAGCTGCCATTTTCTTCTTTAACATCCCAGGCGAGACTTACTGCAACTTACTGTTTTATCCGTCATTGATCGCATTATTTTGCCCACCAGCTGCGTCAGAATATGGATATATACTCTAGAATCTTCGGTTTGTTGACATGTATCCTCCAGACAATTCTGCTGTCATCGGCCACCCTCGAACCGTTTGACCTGCTCTATGATAACGGAGTGGAGGCTTTCTATAAAGGGGACTATGGCAAAGTGGTGCAGTACATGGAGAGCGCGTTGGGCAGTTTCTCCGAAGTGCGTCAGACCAGGATCAGATGCAGGCTGGAATGCAGAGAACAGCATCGCTTTGATGGCTTTCTGAACGAAGATAAGTTCTTTGAAGTGATTCTTCATAGGGCGCATTGTGCGAACGAATGCATTGAGAGAAAGCTGGGAGCTCAGTCCATGCACAAAGTCAGCGAAGATGTCATTCAAGATTTTCATAGAAGAATTCCCTACAACTACCTGCAACTCGCCTACAGAAAGGTGGGTCCACGTTTCATAGACGCAACAGATCTGTTTAAATGGCCAGTGAGCTGCCTTCCTAGACAGCATTTTGAGGTATCATATGTGCGTTCGAACATTCGTATTAAACATTTTTGGGCATTGTATGCACGTTCAAACATTCAAATGAGTTGTTTGGGGGAATCATGTGCGCATTCGAAAATGTTTGAGCATCGTATGCTAGTTCGAACAGTCCTATCGAACACATTTGAGCACCATATGCACGTTTAAACATTCAAATAAAAATTCGAACATTTGAACTGAAAATGTTCAAGCATCATATGAACGATCAAACATTCGCATTAAAAAAAAAGAAAAAAAAAGATTATTATTATTTTGCATCATATCCGCGGTTCAACATTCGTATCGAACTTTTTTGGGCATCATGCACGTTCAAATGTTAGCCTCGAACATTTTTGGACGTCAAATAAGCTTTTGAATGTTTGAATCGAGCACTTTTGGGAATCATGTGCGCGTTCGAACATTTTTGAGCATCGTAAACAAGTTTGAACATTCGTATCGAACATTTTTGGGCATCATATGCAGTTCAAACATTCAAATACCTTCTTTGGCGGGAATCATATGTGTGTTCGAACATTTTTTGAGCATCGTATGCGAGTTCGAACATTCGTATCAAATATTTTTGGGCATCATATGCACGTTCGAACGTTAGAATAGAAAATTGTTGGTATATTTACAGTTAAACATTCTTCTCAAACATTTTTGGGCGTCATATACACGTTCAAATGTTACATTAGAACATTTTTGGGAATCATATGCACGTTCGAACATTTTGGAGCATCGTATGTGCATTCGAACATTCGTATCGAATATTTTTGTGCATCGTATACACATTCAAATGTTACAATCGAAATTATGCGCGTTCGAACATTTTTGAGCATCGTATGCGTGTTCAATCATTCATATAGATGTTCTATATTATGGGAATCGTATGTATTTTCGAACATATATGCTTTTGAATGTTTGATTCAAGCCTTTTTGGGAATCATATGCACTAACATTTTTGATTATCGTTTGCATGTTCAAACATTCATATAGAACATTTCTGGGCATCATATGCATGTTCGAACATGAGAATACATTTTTTTTGGACATCATATATGCTTTTGAATGTTTGATTCGAGCCTTTTTGAGCATCGTATGCACGTTCGATCATTCATCTAGAAAATGTTTGGGCTTCATATGCACGTTCGAACGTAAGAATAGAAAATTTTTGCCATCATATGCACATTCAAATGTTACAATCTAAAATGTATGGACGTCCTATAAGCTTTTGAAAGCTTGAATCAAGCATTTTTGATAATCATATGCATGTTGGAACATTTTTGAGCAGCGTATGCACGTTCAAACATTCATATAGAACATGTTTGGGCATCATCATGCATGTTATAACGTGAGAATCTAACATTTTTGGACATCATATATACTTTTGAATGTTTGATTCAAGCCTTTTTGGGAATCATATGTCCATTCGAACATTTTTGGACATCATATGCGCGTTCAGACATTCATATAAAATATTTTGTGCATCATCTATGCTTTTGAATGTTTGAATCGAGCATTTTTGTGCGCCATATATATGCTCAAACATTCTAATGAAATTGTTTTGGCCATCATATACGTATTCTAACATTTTAATTGAAAATAATTTTTGGGCATCATATGCACATTCAAACATTTGAATAAAAAAGTTTGGGCCTCATTCTTTCATTTATACATTTGAATTGAATATTATTTTAGCTTTATATGCACATTCGAACATTCAAATCGAACATTTGGACATCATCATTTAAACTTTTGAATCAGATATTTTTGGGCATTATATTAAAGTTCCAATGTTTGCAACATACCTGTGACACGGCTATTTAGGTAGGCAGCTCAATAGGTTTTTGAACACAGCAGGGGGCACGACCGCTGACTCAAAAACCATCCATTCATAACTCTAAACAAGCTGGTGCCTTTCCTTTCAGAAACGCAAATAGACTTCAAGAGGAAAACAAAATATTTGCTTAGATAAATGCTGATTGAACTAGGGACACAAACACACAAAGTTGTTAATGGAGTAACAGTTGACGCCTGTGGCCCCTTCGTCCAAGCCGAAAAGCTTCATTATGCCAGAGTCGTGATGGGAGGGAGGGGTGTATGTGGTAAAAATGTTAAAGAGTGGTGGAATTTCATTTATTTTCACAAACATCACCCCATAAATACACACATAGACGTGTCTTTTAGGCATCCACCTACCAGAATGGCTCTGTTCTCTCGCCCCTGATGGTCTTTGGGCAATATTACAAGATGCCAGAAGTAGAAATGAAGTGCATATATTGCTAACTTAATTTTCAGTGCACTTAAGCATCAAAGCGATAGTGTAATAATATCACAAAATCATCCAGTTTGCTTGGTCACATGCCCACGACTGTCCTGAAAACATAAAAGGCAGAGGCATCCACTCCCTTTCCTTACATTTTGTTTCTTTCCAATATCAAATAACCAGTTTTATTGTTGTAACAATAACATGGTATTTAGGTGGACACTTGGTTTGTGATGGTAAATGTTTGTAAAGGCTGAAATAGCACATTGATTCATTGGTTAGTTCCTCTTGGCACAAAAGGGCCAATCAGAGAGGGATCAAAGCTCAGCAAGAGTGTCTGTTCTCACTTGCCCTGTGGTCAGTTCATGTCATGTAAACCGATGAGTAAGGTGGGACACTTATTTGAGTGAACTGGGATAAACTTCAAAGTAAATCACTTGTGAGACATATTACAGATTAAAAAGAATGATGAAAGGGCCTTCTAACCCTGAAATACTTTTATTGCCAGTTTTTTGTAAACATGATCACATGGGAAATGGAAATGCTGCTACCAAATGTTGTTATAACCTGAAATCAACCCCATACAACTGAATTTGGCGTGGGTTATGGTCCCATAGAAACCAGGAAGCAATCATGTTTAAATTAACAATGGTCAGTGTGATTCAGAGGTTGCGTTTTTGTTCTAAAATTGCATTTAGTTAGGTTTAGGGTTTGGGAGTTGGTATATGCATTGATATTAATTCCTGTTGACTGTATTACATAATTTACATCTAAAAATGTTATCTCACTTTTGGCGCCACCCTGTGGACATTTATTTTCAACAACACGTCAAGCTTCAGCCACTGGGGGGCAGAGATTCAAATTTCTGTAAGCACAGACCGATTTCAGAAGCAGAACTTTCGACCTCCTCTCGCCGAATTCACAGTGTTATCAGTCTGTTGTGGTAATGAAAGGGATATGTTGTTCTTTTTAATCACAAGTTGTGTACATTCTTGTGTGCAAGTGTTGTGCGCATGCTTGTTTTCGTTTTGACTTCAAAAGCAGAGAATAATGCAAAGATTTCCAGTCTCACGTAAATGCGGTTTTGTTACATTGTCTGATTTCTGATAGTTATCAGTACGGATGGGTAATTTTGTAGTACTGTAACCCACACAAAAAAAAATTGAAACCCTAATCGATTACTCGCAAATTAAAATTACTCGTAAGCTAAAAATGATTAAAAATATATATATTTTGTTTTATTCACAAATGTTATGAAGAAGGGTTTCAAAATAAGGTAACCTACAAACTACGCTTTTTTTGGGGGGGAAAAATATTTTCACTTAGAAACCAATGCTGACAGCATTAAGGTAATGCACATATATAAACACCGAGTCTACACAAAGTCCATCATATTTTTATAATTTCACGTTATTATTCAGAAAACAAGTTGCAAAAGTTGGCTTTTTATAAATTTTGGTCTGCATGTGTTCAGAGATTTCACACACATACTGGTCTGATAAGCTTCTGAGTTTCTCGTACAACTTCACAGTTTCTTTTCACCATAAAAGCAGATGCCCGTCTGTTGGTTGGCATTATTCCAACAAGAACCAAATATCAATAGAGTAGAATTCAATAAGAATCAAAACTTTACAGAATTGCTAGTGCTACACTAGCCTAGACTTTGCTTTCAAAAGCACAAATCCACAGCACCCCCCAGTGGACTCAATTCAGTGCTGCTCAAGCCAGAAAAATGCACAAAGAAAAATCAATTTGTGATATTTTTTAATAGTTGACTTGCTGGTACAGAACAAGTAATTGATTATTCGATTACTCATGCACATCCCTTGTTATCAGCTTATTCTTGGGTATGTAAACGCACTTTGCACCTACTAGATCAGTAGTCCAACTGCAGCCTCAATGTTGGTGTCATTGCCTCAATCTAACCTTTATAGAAGATTGGAAAGTCCGACCCATTTCTATTGGGGTGCAACCAAATTTGAGGACCAATTCCAAGATAGCCAGGGAGGTCACATGGAAAGCCTATTTAAATTGCACTATGGCAGCATTGCAGTACATTGCGTACTTGAATAAAGTATATTTCTGGGCTGAAAGGACCAACAGTTCTTAATGTGTTTGATTTTAAGTGAATGATTCACCTGCATTGCTAGAAACGAGTGTGTGTGTCAGGTTCCTCTGCCACTCAGACGTTCGTTCCATGCCCATGAATATGCTCAGCCAAACATTTTCTGGATGACTGGATGCAAGCGGATAACAGCATAACTGGAATGTGTGGGCACATTGCTTTATTTCGTTGCACAATAAATGTCCCTGTCAGGGATTAAGAAGAAGAAAACACTACCACTGAATTGCATGTGCTGCCAAGAACCTGCAAATTCTGCAAGGGGGAGCTGCCTTGTCAAGCAGATGGAAGTCTCAAGGGGGGATCACAGGGCCAGCAATCATGCTGTAGACAGAAAGTGGACATAAACCGTGAGTCTTTGTTTGATAGTGATTTCAGCTGACATTCCTTGCAGATGTACACAAAGATTAAGTCTTAGACTCTGTTTGAGCCATAACTCAAGACATTCTTGTTACACTCTTGGTAAAGACGCTATGAAATGGCTTGATTGTTGTAGATTTGTGCCCTGTGTTGATGTTTTTCCTATTAAAACAGGACAGATGTGTTGAACATTTTAAAGGGGCCTTTTTCCTAAATAGCTGATTGGCTTTAGTTTTATAACAGCTATTTGCTACTTTCTGAACCATTTCAGGGGGAGGGGCATTGCCAATTTAGAGAACATTAACGTAAAGTCCATTCAAATGCTAAAACCAACTCAGAACACTTCGGCAACTGCATAACAACACCCTGGCAATCACCCATACACATCATTGTGGACTTTTGCACAAGAGCCACTCAGTACTTGTTAAATCCTGATTTATCTAGCATCTTCCACTTTATGGCAGTGTTTTGATCCCATATCATACAACTATTAGATATGATACAACTCTGTACAGACATAGAAAGCCAGTGTTGGTCTGGCTTCAGGAGTCCAGCGGGGTCACAGGAAAGACCTGTGTTCAAGCCTATGAAGGGAAAGACTCTTGGGGTAATTCTGGCAAATCCTGTTTGTGTGGAAAAAAGGGATGCAGCAGCCAAGCAAACATCTGTTTGCCCTGACAAATGACTCTGCAATCTGGAACAGTGTTTCTCTATCAGTCTTGGCATCTGTTCCTCTTATTTTGAATGGAATTATGCTTCCTTCGATATGGTCAATGAAGAACAGGTTTTAACATTAATACGATTTATGTTCATCTTGTGGACAAAAAATAAAAATCCCATAGCCTTGCATTGACTGAGGGAGCAAGCTCTTAAATTTCCTTCAAAAGATAAAAATATCTTCTAGTTAATAATAGTAATAAACTTTATTTTATATAGCGCCTTCAAAAGAAGCTTCTCAAGGCGCTGTACACAGTAAAAACAAATACATAAGAATACAAAACATAAAGATTAATGAAAGGTATAAAAATGCATATCAATAATACAACCGATAATAGATCAGAAAACAAAACTAAAATAATAAAGTAAAAGCTAACCTGAGGAAGTATGCTTTTAGATAAGATTTACAAATGCCTAAAGACTGTATTTCTCAAAGATCAACTGGAAGTTAATTCCATAATTTACGAGCATAAAATTAAAAAGCCCTGCCACCCATGGAACGTAAACGTGTTTGAGAGACTTCCAAAAGACCATATTGGGAGGTGCACAGATTACGCTTCAGGGTGTTTATTGTTAAAAGTTCAGACAAATACTAAGGAGCCTGACCATGCAGTACTTTATATGTAAACATAAGTATTTTAAAATCAACATGAAACATGACAGGGAGCCAGTGCAAGGATTCCAAAGTAGGAGTAATGTGATCACTTGTTCTGGTCCTAGTCAGGATCCTAGCTGCGTGATTTTGTACATATTGCAATTTGTTAAGTGTGGATTTAGAGACCCCAACAAGAAGTGCATAACAATAGTCAAAGCGTGAAAAGACAAAGGTGTTGATCAGCTATTCAGCCAGAGAAAAAAGACAGCATAGGGTGTAATCTTGCAATATTTCTGAGATAAAAAAGGAAGTCTTAAATGTATTCTGCACATGTGGATCAAATGTCAAACTAGCATAAAAAATCATCCAAAGATTCTTCAATTTTCTTTGAAACACCAGAACAGAGCCATCAACCAACAGAGTTATAGAACCAGCTTTGCGAAGCTGGTGAGGGGAGACAAGAAGCAAAAGTCAGTCTTTTATTGTTTTAGTCATCCATAGTGGAATATATAAATACTAAAAAGTAAGGGGCCTAAAATTGAACCCTGAGGGACGCCAGATTGAACTAAACCAATCTCAGACCTATAACCACCCATAGAAACCGACTGGCTACGATTGTAGAGATGGGATCTAAACTAGTTTAAAACCATCTCAGAAACACCAAAAACAGTTTCAAGATGGGTGAGTAAAAGATTTTGATCGACAATATCGAAAGCGGCACTGAGATAAAGAAGGATAAGGATGGAAAGTGAGCCAGAATCAGATGCTGTTCATAACTCATTAGTGACCTTTACCAAGGCCGTTTCTGTGCTATGGAATTTTCGTAAACCAGACTGAAGGGGCTCAGAGAGATTATTAACAGTAAGGTGATTATGCAGTTGAGTGGCAACAACACATTCTAGGATTTTTGCCAAAAAAGGAAGATTAGAAATAGGATGGAAGTTGTTTAAATTGTCCAAATCAATGTTTTGTTTTTTGGAACTGGAGTTACATCAGCAATTTTTAATGCTGCTGGCACATCACCAGTGCTCAGGGAGTCATTTATTATGCTGAGAACAGCCAGACACAAGGAGTCAAAACAAGATGTAAATAAACTTGCAGGGAGAGAATCAAGTATGCAATTGGTGGCTTTCATACATGATACCTCTTTAATAAGCGAATCAGGATTAAGAACCAGATAAACTGGACAAACAGAGTGGTGAGGCAGAAGAGACAGATGAAGTAAGAATAAGTTTACGGTCATTGTCGATTTTTATAACCAAAAAATAAAGAAAATTATAGCATAACTGATGTGAGACTTTGTTACTTTGATCAGTCTGTTTATAGTACGAAAAAGATGTCTGTGATTGCTTGATTATTTTCAATAATCTGAGCAAAATAAGAAGATCGTGCTAGATTCGATTGCTGCTCTATAATCACCTAAGTGGTCTGAAAGGGATAGTTCATCCAAAAAATTTAAATTCTTTCATTTTTTACTCACCCCATGTGTTGTTATAACCATATATGTTCTCTTCCTTTTTCTTAACACAGAGAAATTGTAAAAACAATTAATGCCCTGTGATGTCATACAATGGCAGTTTATGGTGACCACCTCTTCAAGCTTCAAAAGAATGCAAAATAATTATTCAGAAGTCTAAAAAGTTATTTAATGAGACACATGATTGTTATAAAAGCATACGATAATGTTTGGTGGGCAACAAACCAAAATCAAATGTATTAATTAGCGAGGCTTGACATTGCGACCATTTTGGTCGCATATGCTCACAAATTTAATCTGTGCGACTTCAAAATATATTCGGGAGCATTTGTGTGAGTGCAAATAATTGTTGTGGTGCGACCTGTTTTAATTTCTCTACAAAACGTTCACTAATTACTGCACTATGTGCCTGCTGTGAGCTGATACAGTGACCGGTCCACCGTTATATTCAATGTTACATAACCAATTAAACTTTATCTTTGCATTATTAAATTTAATGCAGATTTTAGATTGGTTAATATTAGCCGTCAATCACTACCTTTCACACGCTCCGTTGTCACGTGATAGGGAGCTAACTAGTAGTAGTAGTAGTAAGTTTATTTAGATAGGGACAGATACAAATAACATAGATAAACTTTAACAGTCATCTGATACATGTAACATAGTATTTTTAGCTAAAGCTAATTCACGACACTTGTCCCTAGTAAGGCTTTTGAATTTAAAAAATATAGTAAACAAAAATAAACAAAATAAAAATACAGTTTAATATTATTGAAAATAAGGAGACAGGAAGACTAGACAGACTGAGAGAGAGAGATAAAAAAAAAAAAAAAAGGCAGCGAATATATAGATTGGGCCAAGTGTAGAGACTAGATATGAGAGCAAGATTGTTCTTGAATTAACCACCGTTTGGTGTTTTTTTTAAATGAGGTTCGTGTTGAGATAAATTTCAAGTGGTCTGGCAGAGAATTCCATAATTTTGCCCCTTTTACTGAAAATGCAGCCTGTGCAAATGATGTTCTTCGAAAAGGGATACTACAATTGCCCTTTGCCACTGATCGGGTAATGGGTCTATTACTTTGCTGTCTAGTTATTTTTACGCAAAGCGGTGGTGGAGCTGCGTCATTTAGGCAATTGAAGACCAGTTTAACAAGATGCAAGAAGATAAAATTAGCAAAATTTAAAATCTTATATTTCCTTAAAGTTTGGCAGTGATGGTATCTTATTTTCTTCTTGTCCAGAACTTTCAAAGCTCGGTTATAAAGACGCTCTATGGCTTTGACTGATGACTGATGAGCTTGGGACCATGTAGTTAGGCCGTAGGATATATGTGAAAGAATCATAGAATTAAAAAAAATAAAAGCACTGTCCAAGGTCAAAAAATTTCTTATTATCATGAAACAACTCAAGTTGGCCTTAATGGTTTTACACATTTTCTTAATATGACTTTTAAAGTTCATCTGGTAGTCTATAATTATTCCGAGATACTTCACCTCGGGTACTTGCTCAATAAGCTCCCCGTTAATTTTTACGCTCAAAAGTTGTTTTAGCGGTCGTTTTTTAATAGAGAAGCAGACAGAATTCGTTTTTTTGGTGTTTAAGGTTAAACAAGATGAGGTCATCCAGGATGATATTTTTTTCTAAGTTGGTATTTAATTTGTCAGCCACAGAGATACAGGTATTACCAGATGCATACACCACTGTATCATCGGCATACATCTGTAAACCTATTTCTGGGCAAACTACATCCGCCAAATCATTTATATAGAGACTGAAGAGTATAGGTCCCAAGATCGAGCCCTGAGGTGTCCCTGTTTTAATTTCAAGAAAAGTGGATCTCGCATTATTGATCACAACACACTGTTCGAGGCCTTTTAAGTATGATTCGAGCCAGGACAATGACTGTTTGGATAAATTAAACTTAGCTAGTTTTAAAATTAAGGTATTGTGATTTACCGTGTCAAATGCCTTTTTTAAATCTAAAAATACTGCACCAACTACATTTCCCTTGTCAAGTGATTGTTTGATATTTTCAGTAAGTAAACAAATAGCGGATTCTGCGGAATAGTTATGCCGGAATCCAAATTTCAAAGGACTCAGATACTGGTTTATCTCCAGATGGTGCATAAGTTGTTCTAAAACAATTTTCTCTAAAACTTTAGATAAAACTGGAAGAAGACTGATAGGTCTATAATTACAAAACATCTTATTATCTCCTGATTTAAAAATCGGTATTACTAGAGCATTTTTCCATCCATCTGGGAATTTCCCAGATTTAATGGAAATATTAACAAGATTAGTGAGGGGCTGGACCAGAATGCTGCTATATTTTTTAAGAAAGGCTGTATCTAAATTAAAAATATCTTTTGAGTAGGTGGTGTTTAGGTCCTGCATAGCTTTGAGAACAGCTGTCTGACCGACCTCCCTAAGCTGGAATGAGTTATCTTGATCTTCAGGCAGGTCTACTGTTGTTGGGCCTATATCATTCCAGCATGGGAAGTTTGATGCAAGGTTGTTAACAGATTTTATGAAGAAATTGTTGAATTCATTAGTAACTTGAACACTATCAGTGATGATATGTTCACCCAATTTAAGTTCATATTTGCTTTGGGTGGCGTTAGGGTTACCCTTTGGATTTAATAGGCAGTTCAATTGCTTCCAAACTAATTTGCCATTTCCTTTAGCTTCTAATAGAGCTTGAATATAATGATTTGATTTGGACATTCTAAGTTCTTTAACAACTTGGTTACGCAAACCTTTAAAAAATTTCAAATCCGTATCTCTACGGGTCTTGATAAAAGTTTTCAGGGCAAGATCTCTCCTTTTCATCAATTTTCTAATATTATCATTCATCCATGGTAGATGAAATTTTCTCTGGGATTTTTTTCGCTTTTTAATGTATTTATCAACAATACTCTCAATAGTGGACATAAGTTATGTAATGTAACTAGCGCACAAAATGTGAATAGAGAAGACGAAAAGAACACTAAGAGATTTCTTTTTTAATCCGCCTAAAGTTACAGATAATGTATTCCTGGAGTTGGTGATCATGTGGTGAATGTGGATCCATCAGCGGAAAAGAAGGCTTACGGTTTTCGGAGAGTGTGGTTGAAAGAGTTTAAGTGGCTCCACTATAAAAATGGCTCAATGCACTGCGTTCACTGTGAAGCCTGTGGGACAGAGGTTGCAGGTAACACTGCGTTCGCCACTGAATCCACACATTTTAAGCACGGGAGCTTGATTAAACACAGGGAGAGCGCCAAACACAAGAAATGCTGGGACAAGTGTGTGGCAATAATTCAGGATCAGGTTTGATTGTTGAAGCTTTTAATCATCAGGATGCTGCCGGACGTTCCGCTCAGTTGGAAGAGAAATTTAACACCGCCTACACCATCGCCAAAGAAGAGTTTGCCTTCAGTAAATTTAAACCGATGTTGCAGCTCATGAAAATAAACGACGTTGTGATCAACATGACATATGCAAATGACAAGTCAATGTCATGTGTAAAGCCCCAGTGGTGGTGTTATTTTTAAATAAAATAAATCTTTCAAAATATATATATATAAATTGCAGTTGTGGTGCTCCTTAATTATCGGTGAGTGCTCCTAAATTTTAGCTGGTGCTCCATTTTGAAGTTGGGAGCACCAGTGCTACCAAGTAAAAAAGTGCATTTTATAAAGTTATATTTTATAAAGTTAATAGTACATTTTTACTGTCCGTTGATCTCCTGTGCATGGTCATGATAGGGCATGAGGGCAACAGTTTACGCAGCCCCCTCGCGACATTGGAGCGTTCAAGAATTGATGCCTTTCTTTGCCAAGCCTAAATTGTTTTGAACGACATACTTGGAAATCAAACGGAAACATAGAGGAGGCTACAGGCAGCAACTGTCAAACCTTGTCCTAAACTGACAGCAAACAACATGCGATAAAAGGTATATGTTCTATATTAATCCGAGTTTTTGTCCTAAACTTGGTTTCTATTCTCTGCATCGCACGAGTAACTCCGTCCGCTGTGAATTGGCACCGATCCCAAAACGTAAAAAATAAGCCTGGGCATAGAAATGCATCAGTTCTTCGAATTCATACTCTTCAGACATGTTTAATAAGTTCTGTTTTCTGTTTTGTGTGCAGCTGTGTTGTGTTCTGTTGTCACTATCACTGTGGAGGACCTGTTTTTAGATTTACAAATTTACAAATGAGCTTTCGCTTGAACACCCCATCGTCACGAAGGCCCTGCTTGAACTGTTGCTCTCGTGCCCTATTTTTTCACAATATCTCTGTGTTAAGACAAAGAAAAAGAGTCATATAGGGTTATAACAACACATTTTTGGATGAACTAATCCTTTAAGTTTAATATTTAGCTTATTCTTTGAGTACGCATCCTGTTGTTTGCTGTTTCTTCCGTCTTCTGTGGATATCAGAGGAAGAATTAAAAGGTAATGTACATATTTGTGGCTAGGCCATGCATTCATAGCCACACCTGATTTTTTTCACTTCAGTGGCAGATGGATGGTGGGGCATTTGATCAGCCAGACTATGACACATCATTCATAGTTATGGCCCACATTGTAGCTTAGGCCAAGAACAGCCAACTTACACAGGAAGAGACCAGCCACTGTGATCCGTTGTAACACGTCTAATGTGGAGAAAATTAGTTGAAGCATTGTTGAAAAGATCTGTAGTATTTCCTTAGCAGTGGATTTTAAGGTAAAGTGACCTCATGGAAAAATAACTCGTGTGATTTCAGAATCTGTCAAACTTTACTGTTATAACATTTATTCTTATTTATAGCACACTAAATGTTTAAAGCCTCTAAACATGGTATTTTCCAGTGCACTTCTGCCTTTAGATAAAAGTTCAATAAAATCCATCAAAACACTATACATACTGATTGTGCACAGTGCGGGATCTCTAATAAAGATGTCATGGCAAGTGAAGTATGCATTATTTCGATGTCTTTTGATTACGAGCAGTTAATCACCATAACCACAGGGGCTACATGCAATGCCCATGGCAATACATCAACATTCACAATGTATTCAACTTAAAGGGTTAGGCAATTCTGTTCATTTACCTAAGAGGAGAAATAAAAAACATAAAATAAAGTTACAGCTTCTGTTTTTTCCCATGCAATGAAAGTGAAATTAACAAATGCTGTAAAAAAATTCCTCTACCTCACATGATTCCCTCATGTTTTTAAACCCTTCATCGTTTAATTTTTTTTCTCTCCCCGTTTTCTCCCCAATTTGGAATGCCCAATTCCCAATGCACTCTAGGTCTGGGTGGCGGAGGACGCATCTCAGTTGCCTCCGCGTCCTCCTTAATCTGGATACATTTGAAAACATCATTTTCAAAACGCTCTCCATCCACACTGCCATTTTCAAGTGTTTTCCAAAAGTTCCTTGTCCACACAGACAATTGCCATTCCATGTACAGTCTGAAACGCAATTATCCTCGTGTTCCGTCACTAGACAGCAATTCGGAGTAAACTTCCCATCGCCGTTGAAAGAACTCAATGTGAAGGTTGTACAAAGTAACATTTATCTTTAACAACGCTATCAAAGTGAACACAATAATGCAGGCACAAAATAGAAGGCACAACAACGCTTCTACTACATGGGCCGCCATCTTGTTTTGGGTTGAATGGATCACATGACTGCGTCACGTGACAACAAATACGTAGATTTTTTTCATAAAACTTGGTTTTCCCTGTCCACACTACAAAGCAAAGACGTTTTCAAATGTATCCACTTGGGAGAGCGTTTTCAAAAAGCTCAGTCAATGTGGACGGAAGGCCAAAACGTTGAGAAAAAGATGCTTTTTCACACACAAAAAAATGTGTGTGTACATAACCGTAGCTAATAATTTTGTTTATTTATAGTTGATCTTTACTTTTATAAACTCAACCCCTCATTTTATATGACTGACACCTCATTGTAAACATGTGGTCGAGTAAATGATGACTATGATCTGATTCCGATGTCGGAAAACTCCGTATCGGCCGATACTGACAATCCAGTGTTGTTTTTTGCATAATCAGTTGAGAATATTTATACATTAATGTGTGTGGAACTAATTTGGTGTACTCTTTAATATGTAAAGAAACACAAACCTCTAACTACACATTATTTAAACATAAATGTTTAGCTTATTAGGAAACACTTTTTTATTAACTAGTATACTGGATAATGTAGCCGCAAAATTAACAGTAATTCCAGTATAAGTCATCAGTAGAAAAGAAGCTGTTTTGTGTTTTGTTTTTTCGCAAACAATTTCAACTTGTATCTGGACTTCAGGATTCAGATCTCTTTTTGTTAATTAAGTTTTAAGATATCAGCTCACTTTTCATTCACACAGTTATTTTTTGGAACCCATTCAACTTAAATATTATCATTTGTAAACAAATAATAATATATTATAATAGTAATATATACTAATATATCTCAATCGTGCACCTTTAACTTTTAAACCCTCACGTTTTTATTTTGACATTCTGAACTCTCCAGGAAGTCCTGTAAGTGTGGCTGTTTTGTAGGCATGTTCACAGTAGTTTAATTAGTTTCTTATTCAAATTCTGGTAAAATGCACCTCCAGTGCTGTTCTAAATGCATATTATAAGTGAACCGAACAATTGAACATCTACATCTGAGATGTTGTTCGTGGGCAAAGCGCAAATATGGCACACCGCGTGAAGGCTAAATGCACACGCGTGTGTAAACAGAGCAGTGCCATTCACTGATGCACTGGAGCTGCACATGCATTTTATATATTTACTTATTAAACACAGCCTTTAGTGATTCACAGAGCTATCGCACCTTTTCAAGTGGCTTTGAATAAAATGCTTAAGTCATATAAACTACTTTTAATTGTGTTTTTATGTTTTTTTTCATGTCACTTTTTGAGCTTGACAGTAACGAACTTGACTAACACACAGTATCAGAGTTGGATCGGGCTCGTCGGACATCCAGGTATCGGCTATGGATAGGGGGTGGTTTCAGACACAGCGAGTGTTCCGCGACCAGAGTTGGTGCCCTACGTAGGTTGCGTAATCTGCATTTAAAGAGCGGCGGGACTGCTGTACAGAACTAATGATCTAAATACATACAACTCTTAAAACTGTAACTACACTGAAATAAGAATCCACACAGGATTTTAAAAGCTATGAAATAGCAAAAAAAGGCTTTAATAAAGCATGATCTTCCTTTGGTTTATATTTCAGCATTATATATAATGTCCTTGTGGGACATTTTTACATTTTCACTGTTTTACTAGAAATGTTTCCAAACCTCTCTTCTTATTGACGACAAATTCATCCAGATCTGACAAGAGCCCTAAAAGAGAGAATTCACCCAAAAATTACAATTCTCACTATTTACTCACCCTCTTGCCACCCAAGATGTTTATGACTTTCTTTCATCTGCTGAACTCAAAGTAAGATTTTTAGAAGAATTTCTCAGCTCTGTAGGTCCATACAATGCAAGTGAATTGGGTGGCAACATTTTAAAGCCAAACAAACAAACATAAGTCAGTATGAATTAATCTATAAGACTCGAATCAATATCTTCAGAAGTGATTTGATAGGTGTGGATGAGAAACAGATCACTTTCTTCTTGTGTTTTTGGTGATTCACAATCTTCTCTGCATTCTATCCAAAATGACTAATATTGATCTGTTTCTCACCCACACCTATCATATCAATTCCTTTATGTGCTTTTTGGAGCATCAAAATGTTGGCCTACAGAGCTAAAATATTGATTTTAAAAACCTGAATTTGTGTTCTGCAGAAGAAAGTTTATCATACACATCTGGGATGGCATGAGGGTGAGTAAATGATGAGAGAATTTTCATTTTTGGGTAAACTATATCTTTAAAGTGATGGCTTAACCGTAATTTAATATTCTGTTATAATATCTCTACCCTCATATTGTTCCAAACCAGTGTGACACTTTGTATTATGTGGAACACAAAATATGTTAGACAGAATGTTAGGGACAGACAGTCTCTGTCATCATTCACTTTTAAAATATGGAGAAAAAAAACATTCACTGAAAGTAAATAGTGACTGTCATGATGTGAATTTTTGATGGTACGATTATTGTCAGATAGAAAAATCATGATTTCACGATTTATCAACAAAAACTATTTGGAGGCATCGCATTCACAATATAAAGTTGAACCCCTCAAAGGGTGAAAAGTACACTACTCCATTGTTGGTGGATGGTTATAGTGGTATTATTGTGCCTATAAACATTTTAACCTGCACTCTTATGTATTTAATCTTGAGGGTGTAAATGGATTAATGGAAAGGAGGCGAGAACCGGCTTGAGAATATAAATTATATTTTAATGAAAAACTTCTCAACACACAAAGGTGTCGAACAGCTGCCCGTAAACCTCTCTCTCTGTCCCACTGCAGTCTCCAGTTGGCCTTTATCCCTCTCTGAGGCTTGATTAACCTGATTAGGGGCCGGGTGTGTAGCATCACGACCTGGCCCCGCCCTCCGCCCTGTCACATTCCTTCCTCGTCCTCTCAGGCCGGGGATCCACCGGCATGACTTACACCCCCCTCCTATTTCCCTGGGGAGGGGCATACCTAACGCCCCATCTGCCGGCAGGTCATCCCCATCTACCTGGATGAGGGAGGGGACAAGGGGAGGGAAACAAAAAAAAAACATTTGGCACCTACACGCCGTAACGGTGATCATGCCAACTTAACAAAAACATTTAAAAAAAGAGAGGGAAAGGCGAACACAGAGCAGCAGTGAGAGAGAGAGAGAGAACGAGAACGAGAACGAAACACTTACTCGCTGGTTCTCCAATACGCCGTAGCTTGGTCCTCGGCTAGTCCTCCACCCGCTAATGGCCGACAGGCAGTGGAAAACCCCAAAAAAGCGAGCAAGCGAGTAAAGTTGTACCATGCAGTGGAAAAGCCCCAAATACAACATATTCGCAATTGTGATGTTGGTCTATATGTGCAGGGCACATGTGAATATCATCAATGGGGTTCGCTATCATTTATCAAATGAAAGTATTCAGTCCTAAACCTGTGGTAGACCAACGCTAAACACAGATGGTGTGTAGCCTCATTATGTCTGCTGAGATGATGATGATGTCTGCTAATAGTTGAGCTGTTGTGGAGACTCGGAATACTGAAGGAAGTGACTCTTGTATATAATTGCTTGAAGCCAGATTCTGGTCTGCTGTTCAGTTGTGGAAGGAACAGGGCTCCTATTTTCTTAAATCATAGATTCTGTGAATTCAACATTTAAACTCTGGAAACTAAAGTCCATTTGATTCATGAACTGTGAAAGCTCAGGTTTTGCTCTGCTATTTAGTTCCATATTGTAATTTTTAACTCTGCTTAAAACTTGGATTCCTATGTCATTTGCTCCGCCAAGCCTTGGTACAAGCCTTGAATCATTTTGAAATTTACTTGATTTTCAGAATTTCTTTGTATTTGGTATGCCTCGCTGTTGTTAATATTACAGCAATGCAGTGTCATAGTTGTTATTTTCGTGTACGTTCCTGTCATGGGCGTGCTCAAACCACTTTAATTATATTCTACCAATAATTTCCTACTGTAGCTTTGGGTCTTCTCCACTAAAATATGACTCAAGACTTCTAAGGAATCTTCAAATCATGCCTAATTTTAATTGCAGACACATTTTTTTTGCTTTTGTAGCCACTTGTTGAAGCATGAATTAGGCATGATGAACAACCAAGAAAAGCTTTTATTGCCACTAACAATTATCAATCATTCTTTCTGTTAATCTGAAGGCTCTACCCTTGATACCCTGGTGTTGTCTTAAATGTTAAAGCTTGGCAAAGCTTGACTTATGACTGTTGTTGTTGGATGAGGGGATTGTTAGCTAGGGGAATTTTTGTTCAACTTGTTTTAAACCCAGAACATTTCTTTAAGATGGAGCATTCCCTAACTATCTGCATTTGTTCTCATTTAAGCATTCAGACAGACTTATAAACTAATCTTAAATTTAAAAGGGAATTGCTGATATTGTGTCAGATTTGTGCTCCTCGTAGTTGTAATAATGTGAGCAACTGCTTTTTAAAGACAAATCCTCTAAAATTAGTTGTTTGTCATTTTGTAATTACATAAAGCCAGACAAATTTAAATCTTAATGATTATTAAAGGCAATACTTTGGAGCAGTCAGTTTGTTTTGAGATGACTACAACTGTTTATAACAAGGGTTGGGAACTGAGAACCAGTTCTTATTCAGAACTAGTTCCATTATTCTGCCGAACAATAACCACTACTATAAGAAACACAAAGGATGACAAATGGAGTCTGATTCTCAAACAGACTTTTTTTAAATCTGCAGTGCAACCCTTACACAAATTTGAGAGTTCATTGCAAATTACAGCAAACTTGCCCCAGATTAACCAATGATCATTTTAGTTCCTGGCAAGGTACTCAACCTTACAGGCTCTATATGGTTATTAGGAATTAGGGAAGGGTGTGGGGTTGGGGTGTCTGCTGGCTGCCAGGAACAAACCGAGGCACCTTTGTACAATGGGCGCAACATACAGAGTGACCAACGTAGTCCAATTCCCAAATGACCAAATTACTCTTATCAGCCGCCACTTTGTGGTGTTAGATAATATGGATATCTGGATTGATATCTATGAATATTTGGTCCATCCCTTTCAGATCTTTCCATATATATCCTTACAGTTTTTGCTAGGTTAACAGTGTTGCAAATAAAGATGTTAATGAGTGGTTGGGAGCTCTGAGTGGTGGCTCTTGGGATCTCTTCATAAAGAAGGAATTTTTACAGGCAGCATCAAGAAAATGTGCTCAGATCTGCTGGCATTTGGAGCAGATGGCAGGCTCATACCAGTAGAGGCCTAGAAGATCACATATGAAGGTGCCTAGCCTTGCTAAGAGGCCCTGCTGTTGAATGGACTGCATGGGTTACATGTGTATCAAGTTTGCCAGCTGATTGATTTCTTTGGCATTTGGTATCAATTAAAGTGCTGCAGTATGAAAATATTAAACTTCCTTTTTTAAGGTTACAGTATTTGGTTAAATGTTGGCAATGACCACCTAGAAGCTTGATTTACATTTACAAAAGTCAGGTGTTGTGTTATTGACAGCTTTCTAATTTGTTCCATTGGAAAATGGTGCATTTGATGTTGGAGATTTATGTGCTTGTCCTGCCAATAGTAAGTCTGTTCATTCATAGTGTGGAGTGGTCAGCTCAAATATGGGCAACCAACTCTTTCTCAGCACATGACCTTGAAGAAATACATCTGGAAGGGCTATTAGCTGATTTACTATTACTGATTTAGTTAAGTCAACAGTCTCTAATTTACTTCCATTTTTAGGGGTAGCTAAGCGTCTTGAAATTTTGGAGTTTCTCAAGTACTTGTACACAGACACCTCTAGCAATGCTAGCTTGATTTAATTTGTTGTTGCATTAAAAAGTGTCAGTAAATGCTCGTTTTCTGAAAGTGAACTCAGCATTGGACAAATAGTTCTGATAGTTTATATTCTTGAAACAAAGTGTAGAACATTCTGAAAATGTAATTAAACTGACTTCCTTTGTATATAGAACAGGGTAAAGCTCATTTAAGTTTGTGTAAAGAAAAGGCATATATAGGTCTAAAAATATAATATTTTTTGTGTGGTAATTAATTATTTTATTTAATGCTTTATTTATTTGGAAGGCTAATTTATTTAATTTAATACAGGCAATTTGCCAGCAATTTTCCAAAAGTAAGCTAAACAATAATTTAATAGAATTGGGCTGTTAGTGTTCCAAAACAGCACGCTGATTCTTTTCTCTGAGTATTATATATTTATTTTAAATTTAAAACATCTTTGTGCATAGAAAGTCTATGTTTTTTGTATTATAGACTAATTCCATGACTGCTGTCTATTATTTTTAATGGTGTGTAAAAAAAAAACTTAAATAAATAAACTGATTAACACAGGCTAACGATTCTTTCTAAATTCTTTCATGTGACACTACATTTTTGCATTAATGGTGTTTCCAAAACAGTTTTTCCATGACATTTGAAGCAGGGACGGATTATGACTTGCAAAGGCCCAAGGGCCAATTATCTCCAAGGGCCCCCTCCAAAAGTTGGTAGAGATCGCTAAACTGGATAGCGCAACCTTAAAGCCCAGGGTCCCCCCAGGCAGACTAGGGCCCCATTAGCCCGGTCAGTAATGATTTGAAGTATCGACATAGTTTATGCGCTAGAGTTAAACAGATAAATATTATGTCGACACATGTGAAATTGTAGCGATTAATTTTGTTTTATTTTGATGCGCTAAAACTTTATTCGCGAAAAATCCTTGGATGGAAACGTAGTTATTGATGCTTTTTTTCTGGAGAAGAAAATTTCACAAATGTCCCTAAATTCATAATCGGGGCCGAAAATTCATTTCTGAAAGTGAGGGGGAATTCCCCCTTACACGGCTCATATGGGGGGATTTACACACTTTGGGGGGATAAAACTCATAACAGTAAAACATCTGAAATTTTACAACAAACTCCCCTAAATCTCAAAGTGGGCTACTTTTCTCAATTTCTGTATATATCAGATGGAACCAGGGTCAGAAATAAACTTTTTCATTTAGGGGCAGATATTATTTTTGTTAATATTAATATTAACTACATTGTAGCATTTGGTTACATTATATTTTGTGTTCTCTCAGACCTGATTATCTTCCATTTAATACATCCATCCCTCTCACACTTTTGGCTTCTAGCAGTTAAGGAGGCTTTTCAAACAGAGATATGTGTAAGTGAGATGAGTAGGCTATAGCATAGGGAGTGACAGTGCTACTTACTAGGACAGTATATTTTGAACAAAAGGACAGTCCACGTAATTTAGTGTGTGAGCACGACACCGAACTGCTACAGAATGTGAGAAGCTGAGTGCCCATTTTTATGGCATGAGCATCCACCTCTGACTCTGCACAACAGACGGCACAAAACAAATTATGTTCAGCGACAATTCCATTGAAGATCACGATATATGTATTTGGAAGTAGACCTATCAGATGTTATAAATAAAACATCAGGAGCTCTTTGCCATATTTTGAATTTATGTTTGCCCTAAGCCCCCGTTAATTTCTGACCCTGGATTGAGACGATGAGAGATGTAACATGTTTTTAAGTGTCTCTCATGACCATGCAGCTGGTACACAACGCATTTTTGGTAGCCTATTTCTGCCTTTCTTGTTAAATGTGCTGCATTATAACTAATGATGGAGTGCTAAGAAATTGCTCCAACATCACTGTAAAGCGAGTCCAAGGAAAAGGAGGAGGTCGAGAACCGGCTTGTCAACATAAATAATGTTTTAATAATAAACTTAAAACAAAAGACACAAGCACACACGACGGACATGTCCGTAAATGATCTCTCTCTCCCGCACCACCATCTGCAGTCGGCTTTATCCCTCTCAGAGGCTTGGTTAGCCTGATACGGGACCGGGTGTGTAGGATCACGACCGGCCCCGCCCTCCGCCCTGCCACAATCATGCTTGCAATGTTAACAGCTTTGTTAATTATTAACAGGAGCAGTAGTTTTATCATGTCGCTCGCTAACAGAGATGCAGTATAACGCTCTTTGCATGTCGAATTAACTTGTTTATACATCTATAACATCTTCTGTTCAGCTGCACGTGAGAGGGAGAGATAGAGCGGTTTTACTCGTGCATCTTCTGGAGTTACAGATGAACAAATCAAATCAGCAAACTTGTATTTGTATCAAACTATCTATTTGGTTTAATAATTCAGTTTTGCACGTGGAGCTTGCAGGAATTATTAAAATTGTGTGCAGTACATGCAATCCCACGCCGAATTTCAGGTCCTGGTAAAAGTGCTACAGAAAGCTACACATCAATTAAGAAGTTATTCTTATAACATCTGCTGGAAACCGTGTGCATTGTTGTGCATCCTGAGTGTGTTTTCAATCATTGTTCTGTCTGAAACACACACCAGATTCATAACAATCCTCACCTAAAGTTCACCCAGGCTCTCATGGCTATAGACTTCCAGGGTCTCAATGAGATTTGACATGTTTTAGAAACCCATAATACACTCCTGGAACGCCCTGTGGATTGGGGACGGGCTACAATTTCAGTCTTTTGGATCATAAACAGAGATGAACCTTTTTCATATTTGTCTCAACATCACAACTACATGACAGCACTTCATAAGGCACACCTGTCAAAGATTACATGCATTTTAATTACTCCAGTGTGATCATTAGCCATTACCTCACTAATGCTATTATCTGAATGTTTCTCAAGCTTTTACAAAGTGTTGCATCTAGTTTTCTCTTAATTCCAATATGTCAGGTTATTTATCTTATTCCTAAAGCTACCTGTCACCATTTCTAGTGCCCAATTAAGCTGATTTTATGGTAGTTAGTCTTGACTTTTTGCCATGGAAAGTGATGGAATAATGGGAGCAGTAATCTGAGTTGTATTAATGGTACAAGAGAAAGGTCAGTTTGAAGGTAATGCTTTTTTTTTGGCAGAAAAAAATAATAGAGCTTGCACAACATCATTTTATTAGTCGTCTTGACTTCCAAATTTCGGAACTGGGATTTGGAATTTTGTCTCAACGTTTTAATGAAATGTGTGGTGTGTGATTGCTTGGAAATGGACATGCCACTATTCAGTAGAGAAGGTAACCCAATACTCCCATCTATGCTTAGTCTTCCCACACCTATTGGCATGTTTGTGCACTGAACCTCTGAGCAACTGACTTGATGCCCTCCCAAGTGGTGATTCAATGAGAAAACTGCTTACTTTAGCAGTAGTGATGTTTCCACAATTATTTCATTGTCCAAGAATAGCTGTAATTTATCCCAACTTCATTACTGTTCTTATATTGTAAAGGGATAGTTCACCCAAAAATGAAACTTCTACTAATCATACCAGTGATAACATGTCATCTGGCTTTGCATCACCCTTGGCTGGAAGCTTAATTCATTTCAATGACCAAGCCTTTGGGAGCATTTTGCCTAGGTGCCAACCAGTGAAACCAGCTGCATACAGTACTTCCATTCTGAGTATTTATAAGCAAACTCCATATTTTCCCTTTTCTTTTTTTCTTTTAGAAATACAGAGATTCTGTTTTCTATTTCCATACCCATTAATACAGTCCACTTTTAAAGATGGTTATCACCGTATAGGAATAACTTCAAACAAACTTTGATGTGTCATCATGTCTACAGTCACGTCTGTCATTCCTGCATGGCCCATTGATGGAACGCTCCAATGAGTCTGAGAGCCTCAAAGACATATGGCACATTATTGCTGTCTCAGACATCTATATTAGATCATCAGGTTTTTCCGCTTTCTATTATTACCTACAGAACAGGAAAAGTGCACGTACTTGGCTCCAGCTGCTGCTTGTTTTACGGCCCCTACGGATAACCTCCTAAAAACATCTCAGAATTAAACCAAGGGGTAATTTTTTATTACCACTGCAGTTGAGGATGGAAAATGGTCTTACTCAAGGCAGCTACTATGGAAAGCCCGGCTTGTACTTGAGCCATTAGATGTACTGACTGCCTATAGAAAAGAAAAATAACAAATGAGATCTCTTTAATTGTTCTCCTAGACAGCAATGACATAAAAGGGAGAGCAAATGGTGAATTTTTCTTAAGTCAGCTGCTTCTTACATTGTTCTTCTGAGAAAAAGATCCCAGTAATCTCACACATGTCTCCTTAGGGGTTGGTAACCATGTGCCGGTTCTTATTCAGAACTGGTAAAAAAAAATTCTTAAATGGTGGAACCGAATGTTGTCCATGACTTTTGGTTCCATTAATGGTTCTAGACAGTGCAACCAGTGTTGGTTTTCAAACGAATGGCTCTTTTGTAGTTTCTTTTG
The DNA here is from genome assembly GCA_032164185.1 of Moxostoma hubbsi. NCBI lineage: Eukaryota > Metazoa > Chordata > Actinopteri > Cypriniformes > Catostomidae > Moxostoma > Moxostoma hubbsi. The sequence goes on along the minus strand of JAVLUX010000163.1, from coordinate 3,258,025 downwards.
AATCTACACCACAATCATAGCACGACCAGTTTAGTCTGATTCCCGAACGCATGATGCTTATTAGTTGGTTGATTTGAATCTACAACATGAAACATACAGTGTGGCCAGATTAGTCTGATTCCCAAACCAATGGATCCTATGAGTTGGTTCTTTTGAATTTACACCACAAAATATTACGGCGCAACCTCTGTAGTCTGTTTTACGAACGAGGTGCTCCTGTGAGTTGGTTCTTTTGAATATACAGTGCAAAACATACAATGCAAACAGTGTAGCTCGATTCCCAATTAAAATTAATCTTATGAGCTGGTTCTGTTGAATCTAAACAGCAAAACACACAGCGTTACCTCCAGCAAACAAATTCATCTACTAAAAGAATTGTTACTGGAACCATTAAGGAACCAGAATCGTTAAGAGGAATCAGAACTGGAATCTTCCTTATGATTCCCATCCCTAGTCTCCTAGATTTACAAGAAATTTTACAAGAAATATAAGCAATGTCTCAGATTTGCCAAGATACCAAAGTCTGCAATCAGATGTCAGAGATTTCAATATAAACACATTTCACATTATATTCTCCCAAGATTAAAGGAATATTACGGGTTCAATACAAGTTAAGATCAATCTACTGCATTTGTGGCATAATTTTGATTACCACAAAAATTTATTTCGACTTGTCCTTCCTAGGGCTGGGTATCATTCAAAAATGTTTGATATCGATGCCGATATCTTGACATCGATACCGGTTCCTAAACGATACTTTTTTCGCTACCAATTTTATGAAATCCATTTTAACACAATTAAAAACATTACACATTACCTCAAAAAAATTGGGTTTCATTCTTTCAGTTTGTTGATTTTTTTCAGACTCAAAGACTCATCTCCTGAGCCCTCTGGTCTCCTCATGCCAGGGTCGACAGGGGCAGAGGCTATAACATTAATGTGAAGAGGAAAAAAAAACAACAAGGAAGCTAAACCGTTAATTCAGCCAATCCTAAGGATAAGTAAGGTTAAACAAGAACTAGTTTAATGTGAGTTAAAGCATTTTTAGCATTGATTTAGCTAGCTATCTATAGCCATACATCCAAACAATATCTAACATTACGTAGGTCCCAGTTTATAGGACTATATCACCGTGCACAGAAACGTTAATTTAACAAGTACACAAGCATGTACCACTACAAGGTAGCCGATTTTGTTTGTTGGTTTGTTTGCTAAACGTTAACCTTACCTGTCGGAGTCCTAGTCATAGCACCACTGCATTCATCAGTAGATTGAGGAGGACTCGTCTTGGGCATTACATTAATTCTTCTGGTAAAACTTGTGCATATTTGAGCTGAAAATGTGTTTAAATTGTAATTTTTACAGTCGTTTTAGGGCTTTAAGGTTTGTTGACATTAAATCGTCATAGTAATGAAGTTGTCAAATTGGCTATAACTTTACACAGAAAAGGTTATAGTGATTTTATCACACTAAATTCATGTTAACACACACATCCTTTATGTTTTGTGGCTATTATTTTGAAACGGTGTGTACTTCAACTTTTAAAAATTGTCCCCATTCACTTCCATTGTAAGTGTCTCACTGTAACGCAAATTTTTGCTTTTTATAAAGAAAAGGAGGGATGAGTTGAAATACATTTTTGTGGTAATCAACATTATGCCACAAACGCTGTTGACTGAGCTTAACTTTTAAGTATTAAAACCCAGAATATTCCTTTAAATTATTTGAGCCATGATATCCACATTAATTGCTCTATTATAGCTCTTTTATGTAACTGTATAATTTCTATTATATCCTTTGTCTTTTTTTTTCCTCCTAAGGAATTTTAGGAGATATATTTGAGACAAAGTTGGTACTTAAATGGAGCTCTCAGCTTTATTTTTATTTAAGTCTTCTGACCTTAAAATTTTACTCTTGGAGACCACAAAGGAAATAGCACATAACTTTTCCACCTTTATCATGCCTTGTTGTTAGAATTGGCCGGTGAGTGATGTGAACACATGCTAGCCTGTTTCTACAACCACAGACATGTGGTGTCTACATTTTTGAATTGTCTGGCTATAGACTTGCGTATGACTAAAGTTTGATCATTAGTCCCAGCGTTGTGTTTCTAGTTAAAGCGTATCTGGAAAACATTTGTATTGAATCATCTTTCACTCACACTTCAGTGTATACTCCATTCAGGTCTTGTAGAGTCATTACATCCTCGCTGTTTTTTTTGTTCTAGTGCTATGCTTTAGAGGCGCATGGGAGAGATGGCAGTTCTCCCCAGACTATTTTTAACACATGCCTGTGTTAACAAATGGGACATATTTGGTTGACACACTCCTGAATGTTCTAGAACAAACTTTTTAATATTCCACAGGATGCTGTTAGCAGTGTCTTGACAAGTTTTTTTTGTGGGGTTGACCTAGTTAATTTGGTGTTACAGGCAATACGCTACTAGCAAGGCTGCAAAACCTAGTGAGCTGCCTTGCTGTCTACTGCCTACATAGGCAGCTGCCTTCTAAGACAGCATCTTAATTGAAAATTAATCCCATAAGTGACTGATTTGAAATGCTGTACATAGGCTTGCATGTCACCTTAATAGCACTCTTCACACGAAGCACGCGAGAGACTTAACTCGCAATTGATTTTGACATTAGCATGTTGCTAAGCTAACAGCGCAATACTCTATATTAAGAATATAAAATACTGCATATAGCACACACACATCTTGGGCAAATTAGTCCATTATTATCTAGATTAAACTTTTTTTTTGTTACTTTTCAGTAGAGAACGAAATATATTGATAATTAATTTACATTTCTCTTGATTCCGTCTGCCATCTTGTATCACAATTAATTTGATGACTTCTGCTATCTTTTAAGATAACATAATGTGTCTGCCTAGCTTTTGAACAGCTTTTGTTTCGGTAGGTGAGAAAGTTGTTGCATAAATAGCAAAAAAAAAAAAATATATATATTTTACATAAATCAATGTAAAGCCTTAGCCGTGACTTTTGGGTTCTGACCATTAAAGCAGCTATTTCTTTACCGTTTGCCACTGTTATGGCCAAAAGCCAAACTACTATATAGATTTTGTTGGGTAGAAAAACTTTTATAAACACTGTAAAACAATCAAGAGTGTAAGCCAACACCTCAAGATGGTTCTCTAAAGGTGTGTTACTCCTGTGGATATGGTCAGTGCCCCATTTTGTAATGAGATAGCTATTTACAGTGTGAGGTACTCTGCTTAAGAACCACTGTTGTAGTTTCCTGCAGTCAGACCAAGCTTGAAAGTTAACCGACTTGCAATAAACCCACTTGCCAGTTCTGCATTTTAATAATCAGTGCCTTTGTATTCTGCAATTGTGTTTAGCCACTATATAATTCACATTTTCCAAATGTAACACGTGTGAGCCCCTACGGCATGAATGTAGCTTTACATTTAACAGATGAATAATTGTAATCCCTATCTCTGCTCACAAATGCAATGCAACTTTATAACACACCACTGTGTAGGATGTGGCAGGTTGTTAATCTGACCTTGCAGTGTCTTGCTGTAAACAATTTTACTCAGTCTTGTTTAAAGAAAATGTGTACATCCCTAAAATAGTGGCTTGTTAAACTCTATAATGAATGCTTGTTTAGAGCTCAACTGACAAGAAAATATATGCAGAGCAATTAAAGTTAGTCCTGAAAATCTTTATGTACAAGATAACATATTATGTAACCCTCAAATCCCCTTTAAAGTATGAAAACATTTAAACCAGAAATAACATGTTAGTTTGTTCTCATTTCTCACAGAATGCTTTGTTTGTGCTAAATAAACCAATAAAACCGAAATAACTGTCAAGTCTTGTTTTAGATTGAGGCCAAGTAAGGTCATGATATTTTGAGTCTATAAAGCTCTTTTGGTTTGAGGGGCTCTGGGAAGATGTATAGAGAGATATTTTGGAAAAAAATCTTCAAATATTTACATAACACCAGTGGGCCGTGTTTAAGGGTCAGTGCTCATGCTATTTATTCTGTTTTTCCACTTAGAACATTGAGTTTTTAACCCGTCAAGCAAACCTGTGGCCAGTTGCGTTCCCACTGTCACTTCATTGTGCCTCTCTGGGCTTCCTTGGGGCCAACAGCCAAGCGCCTTTGGCCTGCAGACTACCCATAGGCCAAATAAGGCTAACTGGGGATTTGTCAATAGCAAAGGCAGAGTTTAGATGAGTTGGGTCAGCACCAAGATACTAATTTCCCAATTTTTTAAATCTAGCTACCAGCTTACCTTAACAGATCATCAGAATGGAGAATCATCAGTACTGGTCAGTAGAAGAAATCGGGGCTCTTCTGAATACTTGGGCTGATGAAAATGTGGAACATTAGATCGACGGCATCTGCCAAAATGAAGCCGAACTTTCCAAGTTGTGGATCCAGTGCACAGCGGTACAGGTTCGGGAAAATGTTAAAAAATTGTGGGCACAGAACAAATCCACTTTAATTTGGAGGGTAAGCTAGTTTCCAGAGTCTGATACCTCAGCTTGAGCTTCCCTCTTGATATGAAATGGGCAGGGTGTGTGACATTGGCACCAAGGCGGCATATTAAGGGTGGGTTTTAGGGCAACGCTGTGGGGCTATTGGTCCGATGATGGGACTGCAGCTCTATTTTAGTCCTGCAGCCAATGGTCCTGGCTGACCAGTTGATACCACTGGCTTGCACTGGACTGATGGTTAAAAAATGGCTATTGAGCAGGTTTACATTAGCAATCCTACACTGATTATGTTTAATAAGCCATAAGACAATGGATTTAATAAGACAACATGTATGGTCATGTAGACGCATTAAACTTTTCCTTTATCGGGATATGGTCATAAATGGTTTAAGCATAAACCGATCGACACAGGTAGAGTTTTGCCCATTACCCTGATTTTGCATTACATGTAAATAACTTTATCGACTTTCTTACCGGCTTTTCCAATTTGTGCACAATTTACAATTTGAAATTCAAATCACATGTAAACATGGTTTTCGTGCATTGTCAAAAAATTTTAATAAGCTGATTATTGCAAGTTATCTGTGTATTGATGTGCATGTAAACGTGCTCATTGATTTGTGAGCGTGCTTGCATATGAACTTATAAGTATGGCTTAAATTAACAATGTTCTAACCATAGATCATAGTTCTTCCATATAAGGGCCTGGGTAGCTCAGTGGTAAAGAAGCTGGCTACCACCCCTGGAGTTCGCTAGTTCGAAGGGTATGCTGAGTGACTCCAGGCAGGTCTCCTAAGCAACCAAATTGGCCTGGTTGCTAGGGAGGGTAGAGTCACATGCGGTAACCTCCTTGTGGTCATTATAATGTGGTTCGTTCTCGGTGGAGTGCGTGGTGAGTTGAGCGTGGATGCCGCGGTAGATGGCGTGAAGCCTCCATACGGGCTGTGGCGACGTGCTTCACAAACCACACGATAAGATGCGCAGGTTGATGGTCTTTGAGACGAATTGAGGCAAACCACTACACAACCACGAGGACATATAAAGCGCATGGGGAATTGGGCATGCTAAATTGGGAGATAAAGATGAGAAGAAGAAAAAACCTTCCATATAAATTAAATGTTTATGTTCTAACCAGCCTTAATCGAGACAAGGGACATTTTCGCCATTGCCTGGTTTCTATTTAGGTGGCGTCTCATTGAGTAGCCCTGATCATTGTTAAATCTCATTTGTCCAAAATCCCTCTACACAAAGCTGTACATTAAACATCAAATAGAATGCACTGATTGGCTGTGATTTATATCATCTCATGCTGCATTTTTGTCTTCCATTGTGGACAGACAATTTACAAGTCACTAGAAATCAGGTTGCACGTGGTTAAGACACTGTATAAGTGTGTGTCCGAGAACATGTTGAGACATTTTTCTTGCAATTCCTAAGTATACATTACTTTTTACTAAATATTTTATGCAAACTTTTCTTTAGCAAACTTTTCTTAGAGAAGAGAGGTACAAAATATTTTAATTGAATCATCATGGCCTTAAGTTAATCAAATTAAGCTGATTGAAACTAAAATGTGTAATTTCTAACTAATCTGTAAAGTTTTGACACTACTAGAGCAGATGTTATTTAATGAAGAAACCAGAATGCCTCTCAGCCACAACAAAAGATGCTGCGGTTTTCAATGTATGCGTGTTAAGTGCACCCTGAAATCAACTTAAGACCAGCAGAACAGGTCTGCTTTTTATAAATACAACAATGAAAACCAAATGCACTGCTTCAAACATGGCTAATTCACTACTACTAAGAGATGCCAATAGAGCTCCTAGCCATACCTCAGACCTTTGTTTCTTAACAAGTGTTTGCTTATTGCTTTTTTCCCCTGAAAGTCAGATTTTCAAAATGGGAGTGCAAGACAAACAGCAAATATGTATGTAACTTGCTTGAGTGGATCAAAAGAAGAAACCTTTTACATGGGAAAGGTTAACATCTGTAGCATAATCTTAAATGAACAGAATTGGCTGCATTGTCCCATTATGGTAAAGAGATATTCTGGTAAGTTAATCATTGCCTTGCTGGCTGGATGCCATGGTCAGTTATAACAGATGTTTAAAAATAATTGTCACTATTGTTATTCCATACTTCATTAGCACAGATGTTCCAGCAAAACATCATGCATGGAGCCAAATTAGCCTGTCCTGTTGGCGACATTTGACGTCATGACTGTACAGCTATCTTGAATTGTCGCTTTAGATAGAAACATCTGCTAACTGACTATTTACTTTTAAATAATTATCCAGAGTTCACTATCCCACTCATTCCCTTCTAGTGCAAAGCTATTTTGCAGTATGTGTGGCCAGTGGAATTGTCTTTCCACTTGTTTTTGTTAGAGAAGTGGGTCAGATCCTGCCAGGCATGACCTTTGAACTTTTTCAGCTATCCCAGATCACAGAGGATTCATGAATATGACAGACTCCCTGCACCGGCTGGGGCCGCCTGCCAGTGAGGTCATCACCCGGTGGGGTCAGAACCCCTGGCCTGCTGACTCGCAGAGTGTAATAAGAGATGACCTGTTGTGTTTCCACTGCCCCCCCTGCCAGACCCCATTATCATGTCCTTGCCCTCCCATAAATTTATGGCAAGCCAAACATAACTTGCATATCTTATTTCTGCCAGTGCAGGGGTAAGCAGAGGACTTTTCTTGTTTTTGTTACTCATTCCCCTTTTCTAGGAATCCAATCTAATTGCAAATCATATCAGATCCACTGTGGTTTGGGTGGATATGTTGTTTTGTTTTTTTAGCCTTATTCACACTTATCCAAAAAGTCAAATTTAACCAGCTGATAAATGTACTTTGAACTCAGAAATTGAAAAAAAAATAATCATAAAAGCGATGTAATTGTTTTGTGTGAATTGCAATTTTTTTTTTATGTATTTTTGAAAATGTTTATAGGTCTTGACAAAGAAATGAGCATCAAGTCACTGATCCAGAGATCATTTTGAAGAATTTTGAGCTGTCATCTGGTGTGACAGGCCAAAGAATAAGAAACATTACATTTTTAAGTTTACAATGTACAAACATGTCTTTAGCAAGTCTATAAATTTTACAGTGCATGCATAATACAGGGTTTGCTGATGAGTTGGTGAGGTACTGCTGACAAAATTTCACCAAAATTTGGCCAAATTGGCCAAAATTTCACCTCCTTGTTGGGAAGGCTTGGTTCAGCCAGGAAGAACATCATGTGTATTTTTTGTTTTTGTCATATGTTTTTTATATAACATTTTTTAAATGAATCAGCAGTTTGTCTTGTGAAATCCATTGTCTGACTTCTAGACATAGCTGTAATTTATGTGCCATGGATTTGGTTTGGAAATATCTCCCTCTGCCAAAAATGAACCACACATTAGTCATAAATCAGTGTTTGCAGAGTGGGTGTGAAAGCAGGCAAGAAATATGTTAGAGCTATAGCTATTGATGCATATGAGAAGGTACATTGAGGAAAAACATGAAGAATGTTTCTCAGGTACATTCCAAGCTATGCAATGTGGGCCGTTTGGGCAAATGTTTGATACGTGTTTTTTGTTTTTTTTGTTTTTTAGCTATTGATTATACTGATGACAACTATGTTTGAGCATGGTTTAATGTCTTTGCATCAGTGATTGGATTACATGTGGTTTTGGTCCCTTTCTAGATGTTACTGGGCAATCAATAATGCTGTGTTCCATTAAAACTCAGATGTGGGATATTCCTACTTGATATCTCTGATCCCCAACCATAAAGGCTTCCATTGCCCAATGCTTGGTAGATGACATTTGAGGAAACAAAACTGCAATGCTGCTGTTAGTTTATCAGGTGTCAAATTGCCAACAGCGATGTCTTCTAGCAATCAAATTGTAGAGGATAAACAATGTTATGCAATGTTGGCATTTGCTGTGCAGGTATATGTTTTTATATATATATATATATATATAACACAAAAAAAGAATATATTTTACCTTGTTTTGCACGCCTACCTTTGCATATTTTGCAAAACAATTTTTTTATGATTAAATGATGTTGGAACTTCCTCTTTATTATAATGTCAAATACTCCCCCTGTTTTCTATTGGCTAGCCAATCAGATCATCCCTCCCCAAACTTACTCCATTGGTTGAGCCAATAAATTTGTTTACACATTTTGAGGGAAGCTATGAACAATACATGTATTTTAACATCAACAAAAGTTTAAAAAATTAACTGAGAACTAGAACTCTAATGTTTCCACTCTGTTTTCCTCCCTAAAAATACAATGGTGAAAAACAAAACAAATGAGTTTAATAACGATCATACCATCTGAGAAAGGGGTCGCCCCCCGAACGCCCCCAAGAAAGCCATTTATTCCCCCTTGTCAGAATACTGCGGGTGTTGTCTTCAGCAGGAGGCCTAGAATGGGCCTCAGAGGGAGATGATCTTGGCGGCTCCTGGACTGAAGTGGGCTTCCACTTGGCTCACTTACCACAGTGGTTTTCTAGAAGTGTTGCTAGCCAGGCTACTGTCAAAACTCAAGCTCTCCTCATGGCCAAAGATTACAAGCCCCACACCCCCTTCTCTGCCCCCCCGGGTTAGCTAACCTATCTCATGCTGTGATCTGAAATGAGGACCCAAGCTTGGTGCACTTTGGATGCATTAACTGTTGGCCTGGGCTAGGGTTGCCATAAACAAGCAAACTAGTAGATCTTTCCAGACCTCATAACGGCAAAACCTGTTCCAGCCCTCATAGTTTAGCCTGTTAAAGATGCATCTGCATGGCTATTGATTGCTTTGATATTTGTTCTTTCAGGAATACAGTTGTTTAATTTATTACTGCCAAAAGTGAAATATACTAAAGCAGCTCAACTTGAAAAAGTGGTCTGCACTTACGGTATTCAAAGCGCTTTACACTGTGACACATTCATACACCAATGGTGGCAGAGCTGCCATGCAAGGCGCTAGCCTGGCATTGGGAGCAACTTGGGGTTCAGTGTCTTGCCCAAGGACACTTCAGCATGGGGAGTCGTGTAGGCCAGGATTCGAACCACCAATCCTGCGATTAGTGGACAACCCGCTCTACCACCTGAGCCACAGCCACCCCATACAAGCCCCACACATGAATAAACATTTACATTTATTTATTCGGCAGATGCTTTCATTCATAGAAACTCACAGTGCATTCAAGGTATACATTGGATCAGTTTGTGTGTTCCCTGGGAACCGAACCCATGATCTTGGCATTGTTAGCACCATGCTCTACCAGCTGAGGTACAGGAACTCTAAATAGACAAAGTCTGAGACTTCATTATCTGTATATTTAAATGTAAAACATTCTATTTGCTTGCAAAGGTAAACAAAATTTTAACGACCGTAGAATGTTCCGGATTTCATTTTTCATTCAAGTCATGGTTCTGTGAGAAGTTGGATCCAGACTTAAATCTACAAACATCAATCAGACTTTTTAAGCTTTCTGTCTAAAAGGATGTTTATGTTGCTTTGTGACAAGTCCTCAAAGCCAACAAAATGAAAATGACAGTAAAGGGTGCCAAAAAAATCTCCGTTTTTGAATAGACTTAAAAAAAGCTGCTAATACATGTTTGGGAAAGTATTTGATCAGACCCCTAGTTTGATCAGACCCCCCAAGTATTACATTTGGCACATTTGTTCTATGGACATGCATGATACCTTAAAGGAATAGTTCACCCAAAAATACAAATTCTCTCATCATTTACTCACCCATATGACTGCCTTTCTTCAGCAGAACACAAATGAAGATTTTTGGAAGAATTGTTCAGCTCTGTTGGTCCTAAAGCAAGTGAATTGGTGGCACATTTTTGAAGCTCCAAAAAGCACATATAGCCACCTTAAAAGTAATCGTATGACTCAATTTGATTAATTAATGTATTTCCAAAAATGCTAGGAGTGTGTAAGAAATAGATACATTTAAAAAAAAAAAATGTACTAAAAATTCACGAGGGTCAAGGTCACACAGACTCTCGCGTAATCACGTTGAAGTTCACACAAGAACTGACATGTAAAGTACAGAAGCTCGGTGTTGCATAGATTTCGGCTGGTTTGGCTGTCAACTGCGACACCATTTTGGAACGCTCAACAAGGAGAGCTGTTTGAATCAGTTCGAATGCAAGTGAATGGAGCAGATGCCTCAGACCAAGTTCCTTGCTCAGTCCGCTGCATAAACCGCTTTTGTATGGAAACAGTATCACAAGACATAGGAACAGCTGCTAATAAAGTATTTACATATGGATATCTATGCAAAGGAGTTTTATGCACTTATGTCACGTAAGAGGCATTTTTAACTCCACCCACGTGAATGAGCTAGTTGGACGCAGACATTTTTAGGAAAAAAACGTTTTAAATATTGATCTTTTTAAACACACCTAGCGTTTCACTTCAGAATACATTAATTAATCCACTGGATTACTTTCAGTAATCCACATAGCAACCACATAGCAACATGCGGAAATAAAACCACTCAAAACAACCTAGGAACCACCCAAAACATACTAGCATCTTTGCAGCAAGCTTATCTTCAGGGTCGGACATTAACGGGGGCAATGTTAATGCCACTGAAATTGACAAAAATACCCCTGAACTCAAAATAGGATAATAAAAAAAATGCATAGAGTTCCTGTTTTTATTAATTATAAATGATATAGTTACAAATACACACATCATCTTCATTTAAACAATTTGATATGGATTCCTAAAACCCCAAGATTGTTCTTTTAATCTATGCCTGTTTTCAGTGGACAAAAGAAAATGTTTGCTGAACATTAGTGTGCCACTCGTTCTGCAGATGTTGAGAGTCAATTACGGATCCTCGCTCCATCAAACCGCACAGATAGGTGCTCCGTTTCTATGGTCCTGCATCAGTTCGATGTCATGCTACTGAGCTAAATTCCATAATCATTCGCTCCTCTCATTCAAAATAAACTGCCCTAGCGTGTAAAACTTGTTGTGAGACATGCTCATGCTGCTACACAATTTTACATGCAAACAATCCCTTTGATACAGACCTAGAGAAGTGGTGCTGGGGAGGAGGAGGGTTTCAGAGAGAAAACTCCCATAGTACACTGAAGTGAAACTATAAAACCGTCTTACCTGCAAACAACTGAGGCAAGTTAGACAAACTGGGAGTTTGCAAATTGATTGGCTAACAGATTACAGGTTCAAAGGTCCTTTCAGCTTGAGCCTTGACTGAATGTAGAATAATTCCTGTTTTACCATGACTTTTCTTTACTGTAAGTTCTAATCTTGTAGGATAATTTTGTAGCTTGGCATCTAGTCTGATTTATTTTAGTTACAAATTTGATCATTTCCTATATCTTCTCACAAATTAGAGGGTAACTTTGAGTTAAAATTTAAATTTGACATCCTAGAAAATCAGACCTCCACTAAAGATCTAAACAGCTTGTCAGTGATCGTTTGTCAAGTAATTTACCACTTGGCACTCAGACTCTCTGGGTTCCTAGAGTTCTTTGGGGTCTCGGCTGTTCAGCAGAATTCACACCTGAAAGAGCCTGTACAGTAGCCTTTACTTATTTTCCTGCTCTCAGCACAGAACTACAGATGCAGTAGGGCACCTGCAACACAACAAATTGCAGTGGATAGATCTCCAGGGAGGAATAAGTGAGTGTTGGTGCTTTGGCTGGTTTCATGGAAGAATGAATAGCAGCATTGTGCAAGGCACTGTGATACCACTGCCTCCTTTATGCACGTTATAAAGCTCTGTTGTGTGTGAACAAAGTCCAGGCCTGCTTTACATTTAACTCTTTTGAATGTCCCCCCAACCACCTCTGTTTCGAATTCAAGCATTTTACTGGCACACTAGCAGAGCTGATATGCCTCACTTGAGCAAGGGCCATAATGGGCATCATGACCTCAAGAGGAACTCATCCATAAACATCCATCTAATTGCATCATGCTTTGTAATGTTCAGTGGGGTCAAAAAGTCTGACAACAAATTGAAAATCTGGGCTTTGAAATCCCATGAAAACCTGGAAATATATATTTAAAAAAAAACTAAGAAAAGTTATGTCTAAAGATATTTAAGATTCTGTATTATTTCTTTGTTGCTAATCAAATATATGTAAATTTGTGACATTGATCATGTTAACTCTTTGTACAAAAGGCTAGATTTCCTTGCTCCATTGAAGCACGCTGGATTTGTGGAGTCCATACCAGCTTGAATGCATGTTGTCATTAAAGCAAAAGGAGGACCATACTAAATACCCAGATGTTTTGAAATACATGTTGTTAACTTTTCACTGAAATTGTTAAACTGATATTTTAATGAAAAACCTTGTATTAAATTAGAAAAAGGCAAAATAGAAACCATTTTACTAGTTGTCTCAGACTTTTGGGCTCTACTATATATGGGTGTCTTTATTATTTCCAATCAAGCTGTAACTTTGCCAAATTATGCAAAAGTGTGCAATATTATTTATTTGTGTGTGTATTTTAGTGTTTTGTTGGTGTGGCTGATTTAGCATCTCTCGGAAATGCTCGACCCATCATGCATCCTGTTCTTCCTTCGTGAGGAGCATTTTGCTCTTCTTGCTCTTCTTGTTCTTGAATGGAATGGATGAGGTCTTCCAGGTACCCGAGATGTCCTTGACAATCCAGTGTAATGCACAAATGTTTCGATCAGCCGTATCCCCAAAAAGACGTTTCTATGGGTTCCACCTGGATGCCAGCACGGTAGAGGCTGACCTTGTTTCATCAACAACCTTAAAGCCCTCAATGTCTACTGGGACAAATTCGAAGACCTTGCCACTGATCACACGCACCCACTGGAGAACTCTTGTCACCCAATAAGCTCCTTAGCGTGGGTGGAAAATAAAGAAAATTATATATATTTTCTATCAAATTAGCCTTAGCAGGACTAAGAAATTGGCCGTTATATCTCAGAAAGAAAAAAAAAACCATTTTGTTCCATCAGCATCATTTCCACCATAGAATTCTATTAAACACAATACAGAATTTGAGATGTGCAGGAAATGACACTGGTCGGAATTTGTATGACTTTCAGGAGAAAAAAAAGACAAAAATCTCCTGTGATGTATGTACATACACTGTTGGACAAATTCAACTAGTAGGGTGTGAAAATGTTTTTACTTTCTGGAAAATCACAGGGCTATAATTCCTCAAAGCTGAAGAAACACCCATATGTTTCATAAAACTTTGCTACTTGGAACAAATTTGGCTTATAAAAACACATACTCTAAAGGAGTACAACTATGCATTCAAATCAGCCTCTCATTGAACAAGAGACAAATTCTGAGTATTTTGACCAAATGTTCCCAGCTGTCCTATGGGGGATCTGGTCATTATGAGGGCAGTGTGAGTCCAGGGCTTGAGACGCACTGATCCGAGGGGCCTGCCCTCTCTCAGGCCAAGAGTCATGCAGGAATGTGAAGGATGTAGAGGGAGGGCTGACTCACCCCTCAGCTCAAGGCTAAGACATCCCACAGACATGAAAGATAAGGTGCTGGAAAAAGGAGATGATGAGGACTATTAAAACACATTAATCAAAATTTGGAGCTTTATAGAAAGGGCTCTTTATACATTTGGCAACAAGCAATTAATTTAACTTAAAGAATAGCTGGATTTAAAAATAACAACACAACACAGAGCATGTTTCAACTCTTAGGAGAGAGAAAATGTGATTATGAGAAAGTGATTATGAGAAAGCAAAGGCAAAAAACAAAACAAAAGAAAAAACAATACAGACAAATGAAGGATTCGGATTTTGAGGCATTTAAAAAAAAAAAAAAAAAAAAAGCATATTCATGCATAAGGTGATACCTGATTGGACAACTGAGTAATATTCATCAGGAAAGTTCAACCAGAAACTATAACCTAACCCTAAAGGCCAAACCTACACTGTATCTTGATGTGCACCACAAACATGTAACCATGCATCATCACAGACCACAACAGATGTGATTGGTCCACTTTATAACCAAAGACAACTAAAAAGGATATTTGAGGTAACATTGCATTTTCTCCAAGGTTATTTTAAAATCTATTAAAAAAACATTGAAACATAACAGAATATAAACTCCAGCTGCTCCTGATTAAAATGAGCCCAAATACAAAGGATTTACAAGCAAAACACAGCAAAAAAAAATAAATTTCTCTGGACTTTTACTCTATATAAATTTAGTCTGTGAATAAAATAATATTTGTTGTATTCTGCTTGAGACCTTTCTGGGCTGTATGATGAACCACAGCACTTCTGTGTATCCCCAACCTGTGCAGAGTTGGGGATATTGCCCAAATGCATTTTAAAGTCCAGCCTCTAAGCTTTAAATGACACAAAATTTGAGTTTGCCAAGCAAGTACTTATTAATGAATTTGATCATTTTTATTGTCAGCACGGTGTCAAAGTATGTCAAAATATTTATTATGAAGCTGTTCAGGAACAAGCATAAGGTATATGCCTAATTAATTTTTTCTCTCTGCATGGCAGACAACATGTATAATAAACATGTACCTAAATCTCAATATGTTCACATACGTTAATGAACTCCTTTTTAATGCTACAATAATTTAATAAATACTTTTGAATCCAATAAGTACATTGCTGTTGTTTATTTATGAATTATTATACGTTGTGCTGTGGCACTTATGTAGGTGACCTACAGGGATGTAAAAAATACTTATATTTGTATTATATTATATAATTATATTTAAGTGAATGTATACTGAGTGAAAATTTTACTCAATTAAAAGTCCAAATATTTAGCCAAAAACATTAGATATTCACATTAAAATGTACTTAAAATTAAAAAGTAACTTTTTAATCCTAGATAGAATGAAATTAAGAGAGGAGATTGTGTGAGAGAAAATGTTGTTAAATTTTGATTTAAGTTGCCTTTTTACTGTCTCCAACATATGTTTCCCGCAGTGGCATTCACAACCTGGTCATAGAATCATGTTAAAATAGTAAAATTTTTGCAAGATGATTTTTATGTGGCCTGCTGTATGTAACACAACAATTTCCTGGTGAAATAAACAACAATGACTTTTATCCCCTTTCACTCAAATCACGAGTAAAACGACAGATTATCAGTTAATAAACACATACTTTTTGCTCTGTTCCTCACACAATGCTATCTTATGACATCTGAACACTTTTACTATAGCACATGACTCATTTTAACATTTGCATTACATAACTAACTACATTCACAAGCTTGTGTGATCAAATTGCATAGTTGCTCAACTGATATAGAGTGTTACTTAAGCAATACAAAGGACCGAGATCTGATTCTTGAAGAGCATGGGAGTCGACGCGTGAGCCGAAAGTGTCATAGAAGCACCACAAAGTGACCTTGTTGCTTCAGAAAATGTGTTTTTCATCTTACATGCTGAAGGAGGGGTTCACTAAAGGAGCCATACAAGCTAGAAACGCCACTGACAGTCACGCAAAGAGCACCCGGCCCCTTGAGACAAAACAATTCGTAATAATCTTTGAAGACAGTTATTTATATTGTTGGTCTTGTGAAATATTTTTTGAGGTTTGCTACCAAACCTTGCTGTTGGATGAATTCAATTATATTCATAATTAATATTTTCTCAGATTCCATGATATTTATTATCATCATTATCATTACTGGTTTTATAGTTAATATTATAATTAATATTGTAGTTGCCTAACAACAACAACAACAACAACAATAATAATTCAGCAAAGAGTAGAAATTCATAGATATTATTTGAATATGAAGGCAACTGTAGAAATAAATTACATGTACACATTTAATTGCAAAAGCCTTTTAGGTTTATATATATATTTATTATTATTATTATTATTATTATTTTATTTTTTTAATTATTATTTAACGCAAATGATTATTTTTTACTTCATAACTGTCAAATTTGTCAAGTAACAGGCATTTAGAAAAAACTGTCAGTGTTTCTCACTTCGTGCTCATAGTTTTGAATGAATACATCATATTCAGTTGGGCCGTCACATACGGTATAGTCGCACAAATATTTCAACGTATCCAAGCTCAAATCAGATCCGAAATTCTGCTTCCACAGATGGTCGGATGAGTATTATTACTTATTATTACTTATTTATTACTTATTTATTACTTACTTATTATCCACACAGCCGCCGTGTCACAATCCATTTCAAATTATTTGAAATTGAAATTTTCGGATGCAGTGAAAAGGCGTCTTCAATCCAGTAAGACAATTATCTACAAAAATTAAATGAGTACTTTTCAAGTTTAAATAAAAATTTATAATTTTCCATTTAAATTGCTCTCGAGCACAAACCCCCAAAAAGAATACTTAAGTATAATACTTATGCATTTTACTCAATTACTTTACACCCCTGGTGACCTGATTTAAAATCCGGATCGAGTCATTTCCTTTCTATGGTTTCTCCTTCATGTCTATAAAATGGCAAAAAGGCCTTAAATGAAAAGAGAAGGTACATGAAGAGAAGCGCATAATACATAATTGTCTGAATGTCTAACTTTTCATCTCTAATTATGTACCAACAAATAGACTAAAGCCAAACACCTCATCTTAGCTTAAACTGACCAAAGGACCGTCTACGAAGTAGACCCCATGGACTCAAGCTTCATTCATTGGTAGCTTTGGTCTGATGGTATACAGTAGCTGGATTATTGTTGCACTGTTTTGACTTTGTGCTTTTTCCAGCTATCCCATGTCTTCATGGGATTTAAAATGATGCTTTAATGAAAGAGTCTGCCTGTTCCATGTGGCTTTTAAAGACATTCCTCAGACATTACCTTATTAAACCAACATGTGTGTGGAGAGGGTGTGGTGTGGGCAAAGAGAAAAGGGTTAGTGTGTTGACCAGTCAGCATCAACAGAGGTGTGAGGAGGTCACCCCCCAGACATATGACATCATCCACAGGATTTCCACAAGCACAGGATATTTTTCCGAAGCATTTGCTCCACGTGTCCTACATGCCACACAGTCATTCGGCTTTCTTGTTAGATTGGGGTGAAAAAAGGCAGGTGAACAAGTTCTCAGGATAAATAGGTTATATTTGGCTGGAGAAAGGGGATTTGTCTTCTTGGCTAAACATTTTTGCTATTAGGGCTATTAGGGCTATCGAAACGGTATCCCAATTTTAATTAGATTCTGATTCACAAGTTCTCGATTCCGATATGATATGATGTGATTTGATTCTGATTCATTTTGGGATATTTCAGATATAATCAGGGACTAAAAACGATATAAGGGACGAAAACTGAAAATTAGCTACATTTTTGGCAGAATCTAACCAAAAACTGAAACAAAGCGTTTTTCGGGGGTGAAAATGTTATTTTTAAATGCTGGAAACCGGTTATAATGGTTAATTTTGTTCTGATAATTTTTGCATTAAACTAAAGGCCAAAGGGTTTATCACAGTATTTTTTTGGAGCTACACCACTTCAAGATACCCAAGAAAATTAAACATTTGCTTTGAACCTGAAGGAAACTGCTGCATTACAAAAGTCTTTCCCTAATTGTCTTGTGAAAAGGCAGAAATTCCAGGGGGAATGGGGGAGGTAAACCCCCAATAATAAAAACAAGCAAGTACCCTCCAATGTAAATGCATATACTGTAAATGCTTCACGCTGCAACCCCCCCAATGTTCAAGCCAAATCTACGCTGTTGGTTCTGAATGTCGTATTCTGAGAATGAAGACCTTTTTAACAACTATGTCTAATTACTACATACACATGAATGGCTTATTAGATATGATGCATTAATACAGATTTGATGCTGCCAGGTTTTGACTCAGATCTTTAATAAAAATGTTACTTAACTGTTAATTAACTGTATGCTTGTTATGATTTCTATTGTGATAAATTGCTATTTTTTATTTTATTTTAAGGGAAGTGGCTTATTTTGAGCTTGTTTTTACAGACCAGATTGCTTCTCTTGTGAAATCTGGTAACGCTTCAATTAGTATTTCACCCAACCCTTAGCGCAGAGTACTGCCATTTTAAAAAGAACGTTATTAACCGTTCTTTTATTTTGTTCATTTGGAAAGGAGTCTGCAGAGCTTTTGAACTGGGACAAAAAAAATACAGTTTTTGCTCAGAACGAACCAAAAGAACCTTGGATATAATGTCCATTTTACTTACATATGAATGAAATTCTCTCTCAGCTAATGCTGTCAATTATACAGGAAATCGTCTGACTTGGTGCATTACAAAACTATTAATTGAAAAAAATAAAAGGGCCCAAACTACACAGTTCAATTGTTATATTTTGAAGAGATATAAGACTATTATAAATGAAGTATTTGCATGGAAGACAGGGCCAATATAATTAGCAATTAGATAGGGATAGGTAAAAATATCGATTTTTCACTTCAATCTTCATTTGAACAATCCTGATATCGATTCTTAAAATCCTAGTCTTTTAAAAAAGCTTTTAATTTTAAGTTTGCTATAAAGTTTTTTTTTTTTAATTATTTATATATATTTTTGTGATTATTATACCTGTTGAATATAATATTCTGTATTCAATACAAGTTAAGCTCAATAGACTGCATTTGTGGCATAATATTGATTACCGCAAAACAATTATTTTGACTTGCTGCTCCTTTTCTTAAAAAAAAGCAAATATCTGGGTTCCAGTGAGGCACCTACAGTGGAAGTGAATGGGGGCCAGTCCGTAAACATTCAAATATTCACTATTTCAAAAATATAGCCATAATATGTAAACAATATATGTGTAAATGTGATTTTAGTGTGATAAAATCGCTTACTAACCATGGTATATCCATTTTTACAACTTTGTTGCAATGACGATGTAATGTCAACAAACCCAAAAACGACTGTAAAAATTATGATTTAAACAACTTTACTGCTCAAATAACACATGAGTTTTTACAGAAGAATTAACGTAAGTGCTTTTATGTAATTTTAACCTTCACATTTCTGTCTTCAAACACTCCAAAAATTGGCCCCTATTCACTTCCATTGTAAGTGCCTGACTGTAATTAATTGACCAATGGTTATTTAAATCAGTTTATAGAACGTTATAAAAAATTTTGAGACAAATATGTTACAAGAGTCCAAAATGAAGATGCAGACAATTGTTCAACTAAAATCCCAAGACTTGAAACTAAATACAACCCTAAAATAACACTGGGGACTCTTATTTTTGAGGAGACTTTTTTCCTTTACAATGTTCTATAGTTAAGGTATAACTATAGAGCAATTAATTGTGATTTTTTTTTTTTATTTTTTTTTTTACAAAATTTCAGCAAATCCCCACGAGATGTCAGTGACTGTTTTTATTTCACTTCTAGAAGCTGCTGTTATACTTTAGTGGCAATCCGTTTTAACTGATAATAATTTTTTGGGGCGGCTGTGGCTCAGTTGGTAGAGTGGGTCGGACACTAATCGCAGGGTTGGTGGTTCAAATCCCGGCCCACACGACCCCACATGTCGAAGTGACCTTGGGCAAGACCCCAAGTTGCTCCCAATAGCAGGCTAGAGCCTTGCATGGCAGCTCTGCCACCATTGGTGTATGAATGGGTGAATGAGTCACAGTGTAAAGCATTGTGGTTAAAGCACACATTAAGGTTAAAAAGGCGCTATATAAGACCATTTATAACTGTAAAAGCATTCAGTGCTGAATAAAAAATAAAAAACTATCAGCATAGATATTTGCAGATAACCAGTTGTTCCAAAAAGCAACTATCGTCATTGATTAATCAGTTAAACTGATACATCAGTCTACCTCTAATCTGCATCAATACCCCACCAATGGATATAAGAAAGAATGCAAATCACATCTTAGCTTGGAAATATCACAATCACATTACATTTCTTACAAAATCTAATGTTTACATAAAACAAATGTAAATGCTGAAATGATCTACAAAACAAATTTCAAATAGAGTCCCATTAAGCAGTTCTGGCAGAATTAATTGCAGAAGTTTAATACTTTGGTTTAGTGGTTTAGAAAAACCCCCTAACCAGAGTTTTTGAAGAATATACAGTAAGTACAGAACTGCCTTGCATGATGAGGAGTGAAGAGAGGCACTGTAACTATTTCTCTTCACTTTTATAAAAAAAAGTATTTTTATTTCCTAAAATAGAAGTGCTAATGTTTGTTTTTTTATGGTGTGAGAATCAGGCTTCCAGAGTGAACAGAATCAGTATATTGTAAACTCATACTTTTAAACTAGATACCGCAGTTTCCTATACTTTTCGTGATGGTATTTTATGCCCGAACATAATTTAGAATCCTAAAAAGACGCATTGTTTGTACGTTTTCCACTGTTTTCTTTGCAGTTTACCAGTGGGAAACATTCTGTTTATAACTGCTTTATTCATTTCAAACAAATGTTTAGGCTGGGATGCCAATTTGTAAAACTGTACAGGCTCGATGTAACTCCCACTATTCCCTGTTCAGATTATATTTACTAAACTATAAAATGATGGTTTATGATGGTAATTGGAAATGATGATTATATGTGCAGCCATTCATTTATCTTTAGTAGAAAAGATTTTTGATGAGTTTCATACTCCATTGACTAAATCAATGCCTCTTGTATACACACTGGTGTGTTTGATACATTTGATATATCCTACCAAAGGGAGTTTTAGTGTATTTGAATGGATTCATGTGGCTTTACGATTGCAAAGTGCTGATTGAAACCAGGAAAAAGGCAGTTTTCAGCTTGCCGTCCATATCATTGTTACACTCAATACGTGGTACACAGAGTTTATTAGTTACAGATTAAGGTGTACTAAAATATTTGTTCTAAGTTTATCATTTGCTTAAATATTAAATATCAACTCACAATTTAGTTTTATAGTTTCCATATAAGCTAAGCCTTTTTCATTGATACAAACAGTAATAGTGTGTCTGTCAGGTTTATTTGTTTGGTCTCCAAGCCAAAAACACCAGCATTTATAAAGGATGTCCTATGATTATATTTTAACTAAAAGTCAATTATTCTATTTACCTTTTGTACCAACATTTTATATTTATCTATGTACACTTGGTTTGAGTTTAGTAAAGGTAGATAGTGTACGTGTTCTCTCACAAAATTAATTTGAATTTAGTAGACAACACTGTGTTTAAGATTAAGATTCAACTTTATTGTCATTGTGCAGAGTAAAGGTACAGAGCCAATGAAATGCAGTTTTTCACATATCCCAACTAAGCTGGGGTCAGAGCGCAGGGTCAGCTATGAAACAGCACCCCTGGAGCAGATAGGGTCAAGGGCCTTGCTCAAGGGCCCAACAGTGGTATCTTGATGGTGCTGGGGCTTGAACCCCCGACCTTTCAGTCAGTAACCCAGAGCCTTAACTGCTGAGATACCACTGGCCCCTCGCTGTGTGGTTAAGCTATGTGCATAGTAGCATATTACCATACTACTCTTCCCATTTCTGACAAATGAATTACAGAAGTAGTAATATCATCTGCCATCTTTTTCTTGACTAAATATTTGATCAGACTAACAAAACATGAGGTGTTTTTGCACAAAATTGGATTCTAAATGCAAATCAACCAGTTGTGTTTGCACTATGAAATCTGGGCGCTTCTTACAGCAAGAAAACATGCATGTAATGAGGTCATTTGACAAGAATGTAGCATACTGCTCTTTGAAATATTATCGCTACATACAGTAGTGCTGTTTTACACAATGCTTTAAAAAAAATGGTATACAGTATTCAGTGTGTTCCACACAGTATGCAGTAAGCATACTTTACTATTCCTCTTTTTGCCTCACTACTTCTTTACGAGTTAAAACACATAAGCGTATGTACCTGATACCCATCAAACAGCCTGTCAGTGTGCCATTTCTGAGAACATAAAGGCATCTACAGTGTCATCGACATGCTGTTGACATTCTTGGCCTGCTTCATCTGAAATAAACATGTAAATTGAATTTTTGGCTCTGCTTCGGTAGTAACCCACATCAAGATGAAAGTTTTCTTTTTTACAGCCAGTGAGTAAATGGTTTGTGCATACTGGCTGGAGATGCAGGGGGAAAACTGTGCTTTTGTATATTAAAGAGCAGTTACGAGGGCCACAGGTGCTCTCTCTGGAACATATTTATTTGCAGGGGTTCACGTGTACTCCTTTGGTATAAAATGGGTAAAACTGTTTTAGTATGCATATTCCTTTTTTTTTTTTTTTTACTGGTTTAGTGAGAAGGTCTGGTAAAGCAGACTCTGTGATTGTGTGTGAAATGGCTGAAGTGTCAGCTGTACAGCCATCTGTTGAAGTCATTTATAGAGGTGAACTATCCACAGGAATCACTCTTAACTTTGTCAACAAGTCAAGTTTTTGCTCACATATCTTATAGCGGCCAATTTTTCAATCACATATCTTAGGGCGCAACTTTGCGTTTTTTAAAAAGTCGACGCCAGCTTGCTTTTTGGTCTGTTAGAGGAAAACCAAACATATCCCCCAAAGCCTTTAGCCTCCCTGCCTCATTCCCTAGCAGATAAAATCACCCAATCTTGGCTGAGTCACCAATGAGAAGTAAAAAAAAAAAAAAGAGGATGGGGGGATTGTATGTTTGCATATTTAGGGAAGATACAGAGTGTATCTAAGGCCTTTTAATGGACTGTCAAAATTATAAAGCTGTAGTTCATCTAAAAAGAAAAATTATGTCATTTACTTAACTTAATGCAACAAGTTTTAAGATATGAAATAAAATGCAAGTCATAAGACAAAGATCATTACCTTGTACTTTTGTTAAAAGATAAAGCTGTAGTACCGTGTGCAAAAGGAGAAATAAAGATTTGTTTGAGCTGGAACAAGCTGATGTCCTTCTGATGTATTTTGTGATTGTGGAGATAGACTCCAGGAGATCCAGATGATTCTTGCCAATGCATATTTTTTTCTTCAAATAATCAATTTTGTCATAATTTTGCAATGCATGAGTCATTTATTATAAAACTAAAACCATATTATCCATACAATATATTGTTCTAAGAAGGATTAGACACTGATGATAATCCAAAAACTGCAAAACAGATTTGAAGTCTGCAATTCATAATAGACGAAAAATAACAGCCGATGGCTTCCGTGAACTTTGTTTTGACATTTACCTCCGGTGCTGAGCAGAATATGCTGGATTCATTATATTCAAAATTCATACAGTCCTCAGTTTATTTATTCAAGTTCGTAAACCCTTCCAGAGGCTAAAAGTTAAATTATGGAACACTTGTAATAATTTTGATATACATTTGTTAAAATGTTTTAATGAGAAGCAAGTTTATCTCCCTTTGTTAATTAGTTAAGAATGTCAACTTCATGAGATGCTTCTCGCCACTTCCAACTTCTTAACACTTCCGACTTCTGTTAATCTCAAAGTTGTTCATTAGCTAGGGATGTCATACATCAAGTCAGTTTACAGTTACACTTACTAACTTACTTGGCACAGTTCACGAGTCATTAATCAAAAGTCATGATTAACTTTTCTTTTTGTCCATCTGGCTTTAGTACTGTTGTACAAAAATGCTCAGTTGAACCAGGTTTTCTGCAAAAATGAAAATTTGTATGCTGTGTGGAGATTATGTTTTTCAATGTTTCTGTCTTCTGTCTACAAAACAGCTCGGGCAACTGGACAAAGCTGCGTCTGCTGCTCATACATATTTCCAAGCCAACCCTGAGCATGTGGATATGGGCGAGGACTTGGAGCAGAACAAAGCCCTGCAGGGTGTAAAAGAGGAGCACTTCATTGACCGGGAAGCCCGACCACATCAGGTAAGTGACTGTTGACCCGCAAGACCTAGCGTTGCGTCCAAATATCCATGCTTCCCTACTATATAGTATGCCAAAACAGTACATCAATGGAGCAGTATGTCCATATCCTCAGCAAAACAGTAAGCGAGAAACACCCAAATGACCTACTTTTCCAGCGAGATTCTGGGCATTGACTGGACGCTTAACAATCCCATAATCCCTCAGGAGTTGAGGAGATGTCATGGTTGAAACGAGACTTATATCTCTGCAGGTCAAAAAATGGTCTTTTCCATGTCAGTAGGCATTTTGAAGCCATTGAAATTCCCTACTTTAATTGGTTAGTTTAGAAATGCCCACCCCAGTATGAAAGTGCCCACAGAGACCTATAATTCTTCAAAACGCTGGATTTAAAAGAAAGACAGTAAACCGTGAGTCGCACGGTGCTTTTCAACTGAAAGCGATATATTTACCAAGAAAGTTGTTCCTTGTGCTTAAATGGTGCTTGTTAAACAAAACCAGAGTAGATTATTTTCATGGTTGTTGTTCTTACGCCATATATTCGGGTCACGGTTCAATACCCACCATCCTGTATGTCTAATCTAATCATACTACTCTCATGTATACCTAAAGAACTGTTTTAGCAAATGAGAAGTCTGTCATTTATCAAATACAGTAAATACAGAGTACTCTACTGTTACTGTACAGCTTGCTCCACCGCTCTGATCCAGGCACCTGAATCAGCAATTTATAATGCCGAAAGTATGCTAGACTACACAGTGCATCTGGATATGTGCCCAGTTTTCATTCTTTGTCATAATTTGATGGTTTACTGCTGCCATGATACCTAGAAAATGTACACAAACTTCCCGTTTGTTTTCTGCTCTCGTTTTAGGACTATAAACTGACTATAAACTCTATTCACCCCTGATTGTTCATTTATTTGTTTTCATGAAGTGGATTCCTCTTTGTGTTTACAGAAAGTCTTCTTTGCTGGTGTGAAGCTCTACGACAAAGGCGACTATGGAGGGGCCGTGACTTTTTTCGAGGAGGCCCTGACTAAGTACTATTGGGCTGATGTGGAGTGCCGGGCTTTATGTGAAGGGCCACAGCACTTCGCGGAGCAGGATCATGTCTTGTACAAATACAGCCTCTACGAGCTGATCTCAGGTACAGAGGCTTTTGTACTAGCACTTATTCCTAATGTGGTAGAGCTGTCATGTGCTTTCCTGAGATGTTTCTGGGAATTTTTCGGCCCCGAGTGGCTCCTGGGGAATTTTTATAGTGGTTATGGTGTTTGTTTTGTTTCTAGAGCTATTTGTATTTCCAGGAATCAAGATCTTTCCCATCTCTGAACTCAGTGTAAGTTGTGTTGTCCTTGCCGAGTAGGCAAGAGTTACAAACTATGTAGCCTTAAGCTGTTTTCCCGAACAATGTTATTGTTGTGTCTAATAGGCCGTATGTGATAGTATAACAAATGCAATGCTTTGTACATGAAACCTACAACTTGAAAAGCTATTTTGGTTCAAATCTAAATCCAGGTGCATCCAAGAGACACTATTATTTATAGATATAAAACAGCTTGTGATGCCTTCAGGCTGTGAAACTACACAGAGAAAGCTTGCTTATGTCTGGTAAGCATGCAAAACATCAGCCATATTTTGTCTGCAATAAACTCCTGCACAAATGCTGCATGGGATCGTTGTTCATGCCCTCATGAAAGAGGTTAGTACACAGTGTACCTATGTACTTTTGTCTTTTTGTCCGATTTTCATCAAATCAAAATTTGTTTTGTTGTGATTCAACTCAGAGCTGGTTGGTTTGGCTCATAACTTAGAAACTCCAGAGGATTTTATGAAATCCTTATGGAGAAAATTATTGTGAAAAATTCTTTCAGAACCAAATTGTTGATAAAGAGGGCGGACACTGTTGGTCTCAAATATTAGACCTCAAATAGGTTCTGATTTGCCGTGACTGTTTCGCATCATGCAGCATTTATGCTTTCAATGAAGACAAATGAGGCTACTTGGGGCTGAATTCTTTTTTATGAGTTCTTGGTAAAGAAACAGTTTTACAGTTTTAAGCTGCTTTCAGTTTAACTTAGCTCTTTTCAGATTGAGTAAAATCACTTTGATAGTAAATTGACCGGCACTGAAATAAAGTTGAATCAATTCCACTCCGCTGTCAATCAAACTTCTAAAGAAACAAAACTAAACTATCAAAAAACAGAGCAACCTGACACTAACTGAAAATTTCATATAGTTGTGAAAACTGAAAAAAAAATTCAGTCTGTGAAAAATGATTATAGTTCTATAAATGTAAGCTCTATAAATTAAAATGTTTTAATTTGACCCCCTAATTCTTGTCTTGCGTATCATTGAGCTGTTGTAATGGTTTATAATAATGAATCACTGCTTTCAGTTGATTAAAGAAGGCTGTTAAATACTGTTGCATGATTGACAGCCATCTACAGCCCAAATGTTTGAAATGTGACATAACATGGAAGAATTAATGTTTATGGCCAATCGTGAGAGCATTTGTTCTCTACGAGACTTGTCAGGGTTTTTGAAGTGAGCTTTATGGGTATTCATGCTCGCTGACACGTCTCAGAGTTCACCAATGAATCCCTGGAAAGTATTTTGAATGATGTCACTGACATTTTCTGTTTGCTCAGTAATTTACTGTGTGAGTGATGATGGAGTGCACATGCACGGATTTCAGTGTGTTTTTTGTTAGGCTGAGAATATTTGAAACATTGTTTTGATTTTGTAATGTTTTCATTACTGTGAAATTACTGTGGGTTTTTGTCCTCTTAGTTGTGTAACTCATTCTTCTTTTATGCTAGTCACAAACATTTTTTCTTTTTTCTCTAACTTCAATACAACTTACTCTTGAAGGCCTAAAACATTATTTACACAAGTATGCAAACACAGGCGTGAATACTACTTTTGACAGCATGAGTACATATGTAGTAATGCTGCACACTCCTATCTGCCAACAACCTAGAAAGCTGTTCACAAGTATACCTAAGAGAAGTTGTGCTGTTTTAAAGGCACACATTTTTATTTAGGTGTGTGTGTGTGTGTGTGTGTGTGTGTGTACTGCACTTTGTATGAAGTTAATTGATAAATACAAATTATTCACAGCATTATTTTTGAAAATATCCAGACTATGTAACATTTTTCACAACTGCTTTAAAGCTTTAAATGTTGAGATATAAGTATACTAAAACACTAACTAACTTAACTCAGCATAGTTCTCTTCAGCTATTGCTCTGTTGTGACAGTAGCTTAAAAGTCTTGTATTGAAAGAGACAACTGACCACAGAAGACCGGTTTACTCTAATGCCATAGCTAATACTATTGTGCCACTGGTAATGCCGAAAATACAGTACGTACTTAAGCCCAAATTATACTTTGGTTAGACGCATACACTAGGCGCCTGCGTTAAGGCTGTCAAATTTAATATAAAAATGCACATTCAAATGCTAAATCTGTGCTTTAGAATTTTGGATGTGTTCCAAGCACTGATGATGACTTCAAACCGATCGCATTCTTGTGCTATAAAAGCCTACATGCGGCGTAACAATTACAGTTTAACAGAACGCAGTTGTCTCAAGGTGCAGTTTTTTAGGTTGAATATTTTTTTACTTGACGGTCATCTAAAAAACATAGAGCTCCTGTTCGAGACACTGTATACGAAACACGGCGAAATGGTCAAATACTTTTTACAGCAAGGAATGTGCTTTGCAATAATCTAACACGGTTAGGCTTGTTTGTTTGACTTATATCTATTTTTTTGTGCCCTCTTGTGGACTAAGGAAGCAACGTCTATTTAAAAATCAGCTGACTTTTAAATTAGAATTCAGGAATTATGACGCAAATTCCGTCATCAGCAGAATTCTCTTGCAATGTATGCGCACGGCCCGATTTGTTTCTAACCACACATACACTAAACTCGCATTATGCGCATGCGACTGGAATTATTTGCACTAATTAGTGGGTCCACAAGGTGGCAACACTTACAATTGAGCAATTGCTTTCACGAAGAAGTGCTAATAGAAAATGAAATTGCCGGTAAACAACAGGAGACGAATGTGGAAACAACACTAGGTGTGCGCTTCAAGAACGCATGTGTGAGGAGGTCAGGGGATACCTGCATTTGAATAGCTAGAGTCTAAAGGAATATAAAGACATCTAACCAAACACTTAGTTTGAATTTAACAAACGAAAGAACAATGGCGAAACTGGCCCCCTTGGAGTCACCTTAGTGTTATCTTGAGAATGTGTTTGCGCAAAAGCTTCCTTCTAAATCACAGTGGCAATTATAATAGCTTTATTACTCTCTGGAATAACTTCAGCATTTATTTTTTTATATTAAAAGTTTGCCAGTGTAACTCCGGACTCATCAAAAGGTCCTTCACAACAAATAGGGAAGGGCTTTTGCATGGTTTCAGTGGTTTCTAGATTATCATTGTTCAATCTTTACAAAATAAGTCAAGAGTTAGTTAAATGCCTTTGTAAATATATGAAAAGACTAACTACAATTATCATCTCAGTCCCATAATATGCCTGTCATGACTCTCTTTTGAAAGTAGCACTTGCTTGTCTTTTTTATTTGTTAATCTAGTCTAACTTTCATGTGGGAGCAATCTACCCGCTACCTATCAGCCCCGTCATGAAAGGCCAACATGCTCTTTAAAGTGGGTGAGCTCTGCCCTGCCTATTCTCGGTTCTCTAATTTAGTATTCTGCGTTGGGTTTTGCCACATGAAATACATCAGCATCTCAGCTGGTCTGAGAAGACCAACTTTGATTTGAGCTCAGTTAGATGACCTCACTCTCGTGCATACTGGTTGTCTGGGAGAAACGATGAATCATGTTCTTCATGTGTTTCATCTCGAGTAGTTGGTTTGCAGTGATACCCAGCTGCAATTACAGTTTGCATGATGCTATTAAATATACAGTAGATATTCAGCAAAAAAAGAACTTTTTATAAATGGATTTGTATTATCATTAATAAATTACAAATACATTAAATATACATACACATTTATAATATATATAATAATATACAATAAATAATTATTCATTTAATATATTATGAATTATAATAAACAATTTAAATAATACAATTATAATAATTAATAAGTACAAAATGATATTATTATTAATAATATGAGAATATATAATATTAATAATACATTGATTTATTTAAAAGAATTACAATAAAATGTTTTATAATTACATTATAATAATAGTAAATAATCAAGTAAAGAACCTATGTGTTTTGTTATATATTTCATAATTTGACTAATATTATAAGTATTTTTATATTTCATAATTTGACTAATATTATAAGTATTTTTATTAATGTACTATATACTGGATCTATGTAAATTAATTATTATATTTATAAGTATTTAAATGTATAATAATATTGTATAACGCATAATGATGATATATATTATATATAATAATATTTATTAAATAATAATTATCAATAGCATACTATTATTAATAAATTGAATGATTTATAATGATTACAATAAATAATGTAAATAATTCAATGATAATTATTAAGTAAAAATCTATATTACTTATCATTAATAATATGCTAAAATATATATATTAATAATACATTTATTTCTAATAATTACAATAAAAAAGTTTTATAATTACATTATAATAATAATAAATAAGCAAGTAAAGAACCTATATATTTTGTTATATATTTCATAATTTTTCTAATATTATAAGTAGTATTATTAATATATTTTATATAATAGTATTTCGATTTATTTATAATTATAATAATATTTTATAATAATTATATTATGTATAATTATTATTATTATTATTATTAATATTTAATATATATACTATTATTAAAACAAATATTATTTATAATGATTACAATAAACATTTTACATAATTAAATAAAAAACATATCTAAGCAAAGAACACATGATTATTTTATATAATTTATAATATTATTAAATAAATATTATTATTAAATACATAGAGTTATGTATAATAATTACAATAAAACAATTATTTAATTTATAATAATAAATAATTTTATGATTATATATCATTAATAATATTATGAAATATATATTAATGATACAGTGAATTAGGTATAATAAATACAAGCAATGTACTGTATGTAATGTAATTATAACAATTGCAATAATTTATATAATTCAATTATAGTAATAAATAAGAACTGATATTATTTAATATATCTTTAATAATATTGTGAAATATATATTATAATAATAAATTGAATTATTTATTGAACTTGTCTCTTTATTCATATTCCAGTTGTCAGCGTTTCTTTAATCATATTGCAGTTGTCAATGTTTCATGTTATGTCAAACATCACCCCTTAAAGTCTCTGTAACAAATGGCCTCTTGTGGTTTATTACTGAAGTTTCTAGATTCTTTATAATCTAAAGAGACAAATCTTTTGTTATTTTGAACAACTTGAGCCAAGTTATTTGCTTAAAAGACATTCTGCTTTATGCAACGACTTTGCTTTCAACGCCCTCAATGAGAATGTGATGTCTAATTCATACTGAACTGTATTTTACAGATCATTACACACAGGTTCTTCACTGCGAGCATGAGTGTGTCAGAGACTTGGCCACCCGCCCCGGACGCCTGTCACCCATGGAAAGCTACCTGCCCCTGCATTACGACTACTTGCAGTTTGCCTATTTCCAAGGTAAATGTCCATACATCTCTTGTGCTAAAAAGTGACATTCTTCTGGGATTCAGATTCAGATTGTAGACTCAACCCTCTCTGGGCTTGATTTGGCATCTGACTCAAAGAATTCTGATCTTGGCCTTGGACGCTAGGTGATTTTGGATACAACACTACTACCCGTTTCCATCTGTCAAATTGTGCAATATGATGAAATAAAAGTAACATTTAAATAAAATAAATCAAATTGCAATTGGATAAAAACACTTTTGTTTTAACCTGAAAAAATCTTGAGTAATCATGAAATCACTTGCCCTAAATTGGATTGGGAGAGGCTTTTTTTTTTTTTTTAATATGTAGTTTTAGTATTCTAATTGGTGCCAAAGTTAACATGTTAAATTAGATATTTAGATTCATCAATAAATCTCGCAATATACAAGTATGAGTGTACGTGTGCATGTGTTGTCTCTTTAGGTCTCTGTCTCCATCTTGCCGTGCATTTCCACTAGCTCACCCCAGTGAGGTTTGTTCCATTGTAGTCACTGACCTGGAATGTGTGTTTCCGAGCTCCAAAGGAGATAAAAATGATTGTGGGAAAGATGATTCCAAAGAATCAAACAGCCCCATAGTATGAATAATCAGATAAGCCGAGAAACAAACCCAGAGGTTTCATTAACATACTCTTTTTCTCTGTTCAGTGGGCAGGATTGAGGATGCTTTGGCGTGTGCTCTGACATACCTGTTGTTCCATGAAGGGGAGGAGTTCATGACTGAGAATGTGGAGTATTATAGGGAGGTACTGGGACATGACGGCCAGCCTCGTAAGGTGAGATGCAGGATAAACACTGGACTGCTAGACTACCATAGACTACTAGATCTTTCCAGTCCAGATCTATTACAAAATCACTCAAGTAGAGTCGGTCACCCAGTAAAGAGGTTGGCAGGAGGCCATATAAGCATGAACACATTTGAACAATCATTGTGTTTTGTGGATTTGGTATTCGATATGTACAGTAGTGGCTGCATGTACTCTTGAACCACTCAAAAGTGTTTTTCATTGGAAAGCCTGGAAACTATTAGCTCTATAAAGACACACGAGTTTGTTCGGTCAAGAGCCAGTGGGCTTAGATATGTCATTCCATGCAAGATCCATTGGTTCTTAGCTCATAACAACCGAGTTGGTTTCTTTTGGCCCATTGCCGAGTGTTTCCAACTCTCTGGCTTGCTGCCATGTCTGATTGCCCAATTTTTTGTTCCTGAGGGAACTTGTTAATCCAACGTCACGATGCAGGGCTGAAAAAATAGCCTTCCGTTCCTAGAACAGACAGCTGGGTAGAAAATTTTCAGCAAAACACCACAGAGCTCCCTGAAATAATTTGGGAGCTGTTTACATTACAGTTGTGAAGGGGGCACATGAAGAAAATGCTACTTAGTGCTTTGGTTTAATAACACTCAAATCCATGGCTTTTCCTCCATCAACTTTTCCTCCCAAGGGTACCGAGATTGCCATTAATATGGTCTCAACCACATTTAGAAGCAGCAGACTTTGCTCCACTTATAACAGACTGCTTTAAATGAGTGCCAGGGACCGCTAATAAAAAGTTGCTGCTGAAGAATGCCAAGAAAAATTGCGCAGGTTGAGGAACAGCATTGCTTTATTTCAGACTACGTCCAGTGACTATGCAAACCATCCCTCGGGTCACTTTTTATTTGTGGGGACACAGACAAGATGTTTGTTAGATACACAGTTTGGGCCGAAACATGCTTAGATTGATAAGATTGATTATGTGAGTTGCGTTATGAAAAACCTGTGCACTCGCAATGCATTAGCCAAGCATTCGCATCTGCACAGTGTGGGTCGAAACATTATGTTCCAGTAAATTAACGTAAGGTCAATTTCTTGCATCGTTGCATAAAAAATTTGTCAGACCATGATTTTCAATACAAAGCAAATCCGTGTTGCATTCTCAGTGTTGCCACGAGAAAGTATTGAGTACACTAGCATAAAAGGTTGTCTTCTACGGTAATTTTGTCACTTTCAGATTCAGTACTGTCATGACTCAACAAGAGTTTAAAGGGAATCTTGCAAAGATAGTTCATTAAAGTTGATTTATTTATACTGTAGCTAATCTACCTGAATAATAACACATACAGTTTATTAGTTCAGACCACTGAAGGTAACTCAATCGGCCCCTAAGTACCGAGGTTTGTTACTGCCATATCAACACAAGAACGCACATAAGTACGTTCATCCATTGGCCAAGCATTCGCATCTGCACGGTTGATGTATATGTACTGTTGCTTATCTACCTAATTAATAACTTGTACGGTTTAGTCGTTCAGACATTTGAAGGTAGTAATATCGCCTCCTTAAGTACAGCGGTTTATTACCGGCACAGCAATGCAAGATCGCGCAATTATGTTCAGTGGGAATATTCGCCCTTGCAATTCATTGGCCAAGCATTCACATCTGTGCTCGCATACTTGTATTAAGTATGTTTCTGGTCTTAGCGACCACAATCTCACTAAGACTTAATGTGCCCTCTTGTCTCTACAGGAAGCTGAACAGTACTTGAGACGGTATAGACAGGAGTCAGACCTGCTAGTCATCGGCAGCAAAAACATTGGAGTGCCTTACATTGAGGGGGTAAGTTCACAGAGTGAGCTGACTGAATAGAATTGGTGCCTTTAAAGGGATAGTTCACCCTGAAAAATGAAAATTCTGTTATTTACTCATCCTCATGTTCCGAACCTGTATGACTTTCTTTCATGTGTATATAGGACCCAATACATCATCATAAAATAGTTAAAAATATTATAAAATAGTTTAAATGTATCATATGTACAGGGAAGAGGTTATAAGAATGAACAAGTAAACATGTTTTAGTCTGCACTCCAACCAGCTGACAGAGGGGAACAGGTGCTCCTGTAAATTTGAAAAGCAACCTAAATCGCCCCCTTGTGGTGGGTCCATGTTTTTTTCTGAAGAGGTCAATCTGTGACATTTAGATCTTCTATTGGCCAAACATATTTTCGTATTATAAACATTTTATAATTAGAGACATTTACATTGGTTGTGTAACTTTTGTGTTTGTCATTCTATTCAGAATTATTGGAGCAGTTCAGGGGGTAGAGAAGATGCTAACAGGTAAGCAGTGTAACTTGTTTATTAGTTACCCTTTTAATCAGGTTAATGAGTTCTTTGTGTTGGTTCAATGCTCATGTCTTGAATTTTTGTCTTCAGAATTCCTTCTGGCACAGATGGCTGGATGGACTATGTGCCGATATCAGGAAAGAAGAACGTCACTGTGGCTGTGGTTCAAGAGCTTCGTGAAGGTGATGTCCCGTGTAACATTTGAAACATTCTGAAACATACCAATTTACAAATAAGATAGTCCGAGGCGATTCAAATTAAAGATCTTTTAAAAATCTAGTTTAAAACATGTTTAATTTGTATTTAAATTACTTTAAAAATGTCATGAGGTGTAACCATCAAGTAAAATATATTAAAATACTTTCCTTGCACATTGAATGAGAGTGTAATAATTTAATAATTAATAATGAAAAAAATAAATAATTTAACTTGATTTTCATTGTCAAGGTAAAACAGTTTTTTTATGGTAACACTATTTGACCTGGAAAAAAAAAGGCCTTTTCATAAAAATGTCAAAATATTATTATAGTTATATGGCTCCTCGCTGTTTTATGATTTTTTTTTAAATGTATTATTTAATTTTTTTTATTATTTTTAATGACAAAATAGCACATGTTGCTTACACCCCATTGATTTTGATTTGGTGGACAAAAGTTCTTAAACAGAATTCACAGATTTTTTAAGAAACAACAATAATAATAATAATAATAATAAATATCTCCAAACTACTTATAGCAACATTATTTTTCTCAAGATCTTCATCTTTTAACGAGACTTTTTTTACTGTCTCCGGGCGGATACGCCACACTTTAAGCCTCAGAAGAATTGACTTTGAACTGAGAAATTGAACGCATTTTCATCATAGTAGAGGTGTATTCAAGTAAATGTTTTTGTGTACGTTGTATTTTTGATAGCTTAATAGATTAAGACCCATTGCCATTTTTGTTGGTTTCTAAAAATCACTTAGCAAGTCAATGTATTCAAGTGTGAGTGTGTTTATGTGTGTAGGAGGTCCACTGCTGTATGAGAATGTCAAACTTGTGCAGAACTCTGAGGCTCTCAATGGAACTCAAAGAGTGCTTTTCGATGATGTCATCACAGAGGACGAGTGCTCTGAGCTTAAACATCTGGCACATGTGAGTGTACATCCACTGTTTCATTGTGGACACGGAGACATGAAAATGTCCAGTTTTCTTGATGCGTGGCGAATGTTAGCATATGTTATGTTAGCATAACATTCCTTATAGTGTAATACAGTACAAATGTCAATAAATTGAGTTTAAGGACAAACATTGAGTTTTTCTCCTAAAAATGTGAGATCTTTTATCAAATACTATTAATGTCAAAAGCATGTTCCATTAGCATTTAAAAAAACATTTGCTCACATAATGGTAGCCAAAGTTGTTGGGACATTCCTGTTTGCCTATGTGTGTTAGGTGTATTATGCCATTGTCAGAGTGCAAATCTAGCATGTACCGTAACATGTACTGTTACTAGACTTCTTTGTAGTTGTATATTGTCATATTTATAGTTAAACAATGTAATTGATTGAATGGGTTGTGTTATATGAATTATTCCATTATTGGCAGAGTGTCACTGCAGCTGGTGATGGCTACAAGGGAAAAATGTCCCCTCACACACCCAATGAGAAATTTGAAGGGGCAACCGTATTGAAAACGCTCAAGGTAAACTCACATTTACATCTAGGACAGTTCCAATACCAATAAGCAGCAGCCTGCTAAGGCCACGTCCACACTATTTTGAAGTAAGTTGAATACTCCATTTTCTGTTTCCTAGCATCATTTTCCAAATTATGTAGTAATGGAGAATGTTTTCGAAACGCCCCATTTTCATGGGAGGAAAATGCTATTCCAGTGTTTGGATGAGAGGTGTAAACAATCCATTTTAAAACAAAAACACATTAGTGTGGACGTGGCCTACTATATTATCTGTTGAAAACTCCTTTTTCGGTTTCTGAAAGTTATTGTTTCTCAAGGTATGTGGTACTACTTTAAGGGTGCGTTTACACTTGGTTTGATTGCTTGGACAGAACCCGAGTTTATTTTCTCCCCCCTCCCCCTTCCCTGTGGTCTCCGATCATATCATTTGTGTCTGTGTGTGATGAGATTATTACCGTTTGTCTGCCGCAAGCCCATCATCTTGACCCGGGTGCACAACAAAAGTGCTAGTGTGAAAGCACCCTTAAAGTCTCTCGTTTTCGGTGCAGGAAAATGCCATTCCAGTGTGGATAAGAGGCATAAACGTAGTAAGGTTTATGCTTTTTTAACCCAAAACTGTAGTATGGACATGGCCTTAACATCCTGTCTACACCAGACGCAAGCGGTATGACATGTCACGATAAAAGCAAATCACTCCAATTATAATCAATGATGCTATCTACACTAGATATTAAAGTTGCGCCGCGCCAACAGTAAACAGACATTTTGTGCTGCACATGCTGCCGCTACTCCTGCCAACAAAACAAATAAATGGTTTAGAACATTCGTTTCGACGCGTCCAATGTATACAGCCTCAATCCGCTGCGACGCAACATTGTTTGAGTCCCGTATAGCATACTAACTGAAAAAAATTCAGCAACTCACCACATGTAAAGCATTCCACACGTGAAGCGCACAGGAGACTCAACTTAGTTGATTCCTATAGAGTTTGACGTTAGCATGTTGCTAAGCTAACAACACAATATTCCAATTATAAAATACAAAGCATACACAAGTGTTGCATCAAACTGTCCATGTTTAATGTTATATTGGTACTTTTCTGTATTGAATGAAGCATAAGTATATTTATAATCAGCGTTTTGCTCATAATGCAACATCTTAGAAGGAATCTTTAAGACATCCTTTTGGAGCAGCTTTCATGCCGCGCATATGATTCCTTTTCATCTTGTCTAGGCAGCTTGTTTCAGAGTTTAAATCATCTTACATATGTTCTTTTATTAATCTACACTTTTGATTGGACAAATAGTCACATGTAGTTTAATTATTCACTATTTACCCTTTGCAGTATGGATATGAGGGACGTGTACCTTTAAGAAGTGCCCGCCTCTTTTATGATGTCAGCGAGAAGGCCAGGCGGATAATTGAGTCATACTTTGTGTTGAATTCCACTCTGCATTTCTCATACACACATCTCGTGTGTAGGACAGCCATATCTGGTACAGCACTTTCTACCTCAGGTCACTCCACATTTTGAGCAATTCTGTTCAAAGTATCTCACACATTCCTTTAGTATACAGGTACTCGAATACTTAAGTTTGACTTGTAAGATTTATCATGACATTGTTAAAGTATGAATAATGCTGGTAAATAAGGTATACAACCTTATTGCACACTGTCGCATTAATGCATTAGTAGTAGTGAACAATACATTTTTATAGTTTTTGGAGTTTTCAGTGAATCTGTTTCTCACTGATTCATTAGTGAATCTAATCTGAATGAATCCGAATTTGAAGGATTTTTGAAAATGCTTATCCAGTAATCACTTACGACTGGAAAGTCACTTAAACGTCATGGAAATTAGTTGGTCAAAAAGTATGGGAACCCTGATATTAACTATTGCGCTAAAAATGTTAACGTAAACAACCTTATTGTAAAGTGTTACCGAAAAACACTTAAATATTGTCCTGCTAAATCAGTGTATTTGCTGTGAAAAATAGTTTTTTGCAATTATTGGTGATTTAGTATATTTCATTTATTATATTTCCTTCTGATTAAAGGTCAACAAGACCACAGAAATGATCTTAGTCACCCAATACATGCCGACAACTGTCTACTCGACCCAGAGGCACATGAATGCTGGAAAGAGCCGCCAGCATATACCTACCGTGACTACAGGTGAGATCTTTTTATATGATGGCAAGAAGGTTAGAAAATCAGGTTCTAACTTTAGTGTATTTAAACGCATTTAAAAATAATTTTTCCTTCTTTCTTTTTCTGGTCATTCAGTGCCTTGCTCTATCTGAACGGGGATTTTAATGGTGGAGAATTCATTTTTACCGAAATGGATGCCAAGACTGTCACTGTAAGGACGATGCATTGTTCAACATTTTGCACACCAGTCACATCAGAAAGAGTTCAAAATTTGAAAGCAATGTTTCCTATTGCAGGCCTCCGTGAAGCCCAGGTGCGGTCGGATGGTTGGTTTTTCATCTGGTGGAGAGAATCCGCATGGTGTGCGTGCGGTCACTAGAGGGCAGAGATGCGCTGTTGCACTTTGGTTCACTTTAGACCCCCTCTACAGGGAACTGGTGAGAAAGCGTAAACATTCATTTCAGATTCAGATTTTGGCAATTTGTAATCAATTATTCACCCTCATGCTGTTCCAAAACCATATGACTTGCATTCTTTTGTGGAACACAAAAGGAGACGTTAGGCAGAATATTAGCCTTAGTCACTTTCATTGCATTTTTTTCTCCCCCATATAAAGATAGTGAATGGTAACATTGGCTAACAACATACTACATTCTAAAATTTCCGGCGGAATTTTCCATTGAACAAGTCTTGCGCCACACATACCCACCAAACAAAGTGTTATACCCACCAGTGAGTGATGTCAAACCACAAAACCATTTCCTGTTCTCACAACAAAGCAAAATGATGCCCAGTGTGTTTACATGTACATATTTATAAAACACTTATGCCTTTCACCTACTCTCACCTATTTCTATATTGTACGTGACAAAGATCCTGCACACTATAAATTAAACCTAGACATATTAAGTAAATAAAACATAATAAAGTGTGTAATAGGCTTGGGATCGCTGCCTTTTTCAAGTATAGATATTATACTTGATTATCGATATATATCCGCATTTTTTCAGAAATAAATAGGGCTGCTTGTTGCAGATCTTTGTCTCTTCATAAATATTTCTCAACACAACTTTGGTAAACTGTCAGCAGCAGGGAACCTTAAAGGGGGGTCGTACACCGTTGCACTCACCGTCTCTGTAGGCTACTCAAAATTCTGCAGTGCCACGGAGCTCAACTCTCATTGTTTTCCATTAAATTCGACCCAAATCATTATGAACAAAGATTATTTACTCTATCCATCACTGGATGATATATTGTGTATAGGTATTTTTCTTTTAGCGTACACAATGTATTTTCGGTTACAAGTAGGTCTTTTCTTGGTTTGACAGCTTGAAGAAAAACTCTTCAAGGCTACATACAGAGAAATTGCATAATCATTTCTAATCAGTCAGTTTGCGCAGTCTGGCGGAATGATCCGCCCCTCCGGCTTGTCAACTTCTCCCCGCCTCATAGGGCCGCCCTTCAGCCAGGCTCAAGACAGGAGCTGGGTGGGAGAGTGAGAAGAGGTGCATAATTAATAAACCTTGTTTAGTCAGCAGTGAATGAAGCACACCTGATGGGAATAATGCTTCATCACCGCTATCTTATAAACGCAGAGCACACCTCTTCTCGGGGAGCCGGCTTCAAATCTCCACGTGTGCACACACTGGCATCCTCGCACACCCAGGACCAGAGCTGGGAGGTTTCGGAGCTGGGACGAGATGGTGTGCTGTCAGACCCATTCCTTGGACCCCCGGACATGTTAGTGACCGAGGGTGAACCGCTCACATTGCCGCCAACGGGCTAGATGCTGAGCCGCCTTCCCCTCACGCTTGCCGCGGGTGGGCCTTCGAAGACAGGCCGCCAGTGACGCAGCCGCCCCTCTCGCCATGGACTTTGGAGGGGAGCATGAGCGGCCAATTGACCCTGGAGCCCCGAAAACGGAGCCCCGTTTTACCACGAGGATGCCAGATTCCCCCTTTAATATGAACACTATAACCCCCTTGGTCACTTTATTACCCCTTTTGGACATTTTACGTTATTATGCCACAGCAGCTACACCAGTTTCATACAACAACCTGCAAACGTCACATTGTTCATTAAATTTTCTGTGTATGGTGACTAGATCCACAGGGTTGCGTTGTCCTAACCTGTACGTTATATCTCCCTTTTGTGGTCTCCCAACACTATTACTCCAAACTACATTAAACGTTATAGGTTTCTAATTATATTTCGTCTAAAGCCTTAAAAGTATATATCTCAAATTGGCATTTTTGGTGGGAGTATGTTTTTCAACCAATTGCTGGGGCAGTGTTCGGAAATTTTTGTGAAAAAGTAGTTATTTTCACAATTCCATTTGGTGAGGCTAGTGGCACAGAAATTAACAGTGTTGGGGAGTAACTAATTACAAGTAGTGCCGCTACTAACTTGACTAAATTTTTACAGTAGCTCACAATAGTATAGTGCTGTAGCGTCAGAAAATGCTACATTTTAACCCATAATTTTACAAATGCTACACCTAAACCATAATTTATTTCACCTATGTTGGGCTGGGAAAACCAAATCATCTTTTGGACAATTCATGTAAGTGAGCTGGCTAAAATAAATGATTTGTTTATATTTACAGTTAGGAACTCCAATTCATTTTAGTGAGTCAGTTCATTCGAACTTGTTCACATAAATCATTCATTGATTCACTTGAGCACCTGCGCAGTTAATCAGTGAATCGCTTCTTATTCGAAATGAAAAATTGTGTTAATCGCTGCTGTTTATCCCTGTTTGACAGTGTGTATATATATATATATATATATATATATATATATATATATATATATATATATATATACACACATATATATATATATATATATATATATATATATATATATATATATACATACATATACATTAGTTTTTTCTAGTTTTATTCATTTATATTTAGCACAAATATGTTTAATGTAATGTTGCCAACAATTGGGGGCTAAGGGGGCATTGCCCTCCTAGATTTTTCTTGTGCCCCCACTCAGTCAGACGGTGAAAGGACTCCAACCACAAAAAAGCAAAGGTCTCATCCTACTACCAGCCCTTTTGTCAACCTAATTGTTTAATGTTAGATGATATTTAATTCTGCAATAAGAATGTCTTATTTAAAATGGGTTGAATCTTATTAAATATTTAAAAAATATTTTATTTAAAAAGCTTCAATGTAGTTAGCTACTTTTTGGTAGTAACTTGTAGTGTCGCTAACTACTTTGTTAACTCAGTATCTTGACTTTATCTTGCAGATGGTGCAGCTACTGTTTCAATGTAGCTTCCCAAAATATTTAAATTACACAATGATCTATAACTGAGTAACATACTGTACTGTATATTGTACATAGCATGACTGAACTCCAATGGTTTTAAATCAATCTACAGGAGAGGCTTCAAGCTGATGAGGTGGTTCAAGCTTTGGAAAACCAGCACATGTGGGATCACAGCCTCCAGATAAACCCAAAAGACGAGTTATAGTACATCAGCCAATAGGAAGAGAGCACAGGGTTCATGTCAATGCCTATTTATTTAATGATCAGAATGATTTTATTTTTTTACGGTTTGATGTAAAGGTTTTTTATTTTGTTTTTGACTGTTGGTAAAACTTATTATTATTATTATTATTATTTGTGCATAGTAAGACCTCAGTTCGAAATCTGGCTCACATTTTTGCTTGTTTTAGCGTGTTTGCAATAGCTTCTCATTTTATACCCTTAAAGTCAACGTGAAATCAAAATTCACAGTGTTTACTTTACCCTTATATTGTGCTCCAACTTTTTTTCCCTTGACAACTATAGTTTATTTATACAATTCCATGACTTTGTTCACTCAGGAAATCTGAACACATATTAAAAGATAATTATAAAAATTTATTGGTTTTATTCCACTGTGTTACACCTCTAGTGTTCCCAGTCTAAAGTGACCAGCCATTAGTAAAGTATGGATTAGACTACAAAATACAGAAATGTGAAGTGTTCAGGAACATCCCAGTCCTTTAGGTGGTTTATGGATGTATGTTTGCACACACAAAGTCCACGGACATGTGCTCGCACACAAAGCACACACGCACAGCGTGTGTTTAGCACCCTTTTGTGCATCATCTTTCCATGTACACTCTTTGAAGAGTATTTCAAGATCTACTTATCATATTATGTGTTTGGGCTCATTTGAATCGGGATAGTCTGCTGTAAGTTACGTCATGTCATTGTCTATGTTATATGTATGTTTCAGGAAGTAATAAGGAAAAAAGTGACAAAAGTGTGTCAGTGGGAATTTCATACACTAATACTCACTGCAGTTTGGCCTTCGAGTGAAACAAATTTGCTCATTGTATTTTACTAATTGAGACCTTTCCAACTATATATAACATGGCTATCTTTTTCAATGTTTTTACCAACTCCGAATATAATTGTTGTGATAACAAATTAGCCAATTATGAGAACAAAATAGTGCTAGTTTGTCAGAAAAATTAAAAAGCATCATTTAAGAATTGGTAGGATCAGCTTTGCATTGTAAAGTCCAGATGTTAAGCTTTAAAACGAAACCTATTTTGTTTAGATCAAGCTAGCCGTTAGCATTTTATCACATCATTTGTTTTTGTTTTCTGCATGGAGTGCCCCCACTAGTCTGGTATAAGCTCAGTTCAATGAATCCTTCTATCAATAACAAATACACATTTAAAAATATGTTCAAAAAAGGTACAAAACCAAATCATAATTACTAAAAAGATGTTGACAAGATCTAATGCAATATCTTGGGATAACAAATGCAATATGAGAGATTTATTAACAAAGATAGTTGGCATTTTTTGACCGGGAACTTAAAAGGTATTAGCACAAATGAACACAACACAAGGGTTAATACACATGTCTGGTCTTATTGTGCACAATTCATTAATGCACATTGTTTAAAAAAAAAAAATATATGTTTTTTTCATAATCTTTCATAAAACTGAAATAACTTTCTCCGCCTCTGAAATTACTTTTTTGTCTGCTGTAAAATAATGTTATGGCCAATTAGCCAAATAGCTACTGTTGTAGGTACTGCACTCTTTCTAGAATCTCTGCAATAGTTCATGCAGTAATTTAATGCTTGTTTGAAATGCCCACTTTTCACACTCCAATCAGTTCCCGCTGGATATAATCAAGTCTATAACATTTTTCTATTTCGCTTTTAGAAATGCGTCACATTACCGAAATAAAATGGGCTGCGACTGCATTTCATGTTGACATTAAAAGAGACAGGGAACATTATTTTCATTGCTATTAAGGAAAATATGGTTTGGCGGTTTCATTTTATGAACTGAAACTTACCATTCGTAGCAGCAATAATCTTAATAGCTGTTTTAGAATTATTTGATACTCACGTTTGTTTAACTAGACATAATCCAAGTTACCCAAAGAAACAGACTATGAAAAATTAGGATTTGCACAGTTATATATATATATACACTGTACATTCTTCACTGTTGTTAATATAGCTGTTAGTGTTTTTGCTTTTAATGTACTATAAGAAGAGCACTGTGATTTATTTCTGTGACACTGCAATGCTTTTAGATTATTCAATTTATCTCATGCCTCAAAACCATGGGACTAGATAACTGTTTACAAATGAGCTGACTCCGATCTATGGTGTGGTTTGATCATAGACAGCGACCGTATAATAGCAAGTGTCAGCAGAATTTGATATCAGGAACCTTTTTTAATAAAAGATTCTATTTGTTCCTGTTTCAAGGAATTTGAAATTAAATGTGGCATATAACTGTCCTTTCCTTTCAAATTCATTGACTTGTGTTGCATTTCTCTCTGTGGACAGTTGCAATGTGCTTTGCACTGAGATGTATGGAAGAAAATAGATTGATAGGCTACTCATCTTACTGTTGATTTTAAACTAGCCAGAGCTCTTGTTGAATTTTGAATAAGGAGGATGGCCACTTTTTGTCAATGATATTTAAGTACATGAGTATTTAAGTATGCTTTTATGTCATGTAAAATGTTGTTTGCTATATGGATTTTAAATTAAAGACTGAAATATATCTATTCTATCTGTGTCCTTCAGTTTTTGTAGCCAGAAATAATTAAATATGTACCAACTACACTGTATTCTTTGTAATTGAGGAAACCAGGGTTAGTTGTCACACATTTCACTCCAGTGAATATTTCTCAGGGTGGCTTTTTCTGCATAGCCACGTACCTTAAAGATTTGACTACAAAAAAACCAAAAAAAAATGGTATTGAACATTTAAACTTGTTATTGCCCAGGAAAGATCCAGTTAATGTAACTCATGTTGACCTTTTGTGACAGCATCAATAGCAGGACTCTGATAAATTGTTAATAAAAATATATAATTTTGCTAACTTATCAATTTTAATATGTATAATAATTTAAACTGATGAATTAAAATAACTTATTTGATCATTTAATTAATTTAATAATCATTTCAGTCATACAAAAATTTTACAGTGGCAGGAAAAATTATGTGAACCCTTTGGATTTGGCTGGTTTTCTGCATTTATTAGTCATAAAGTGAGATCTCAAGTATAGACAAACACAATGTGCTTGAACTAACAACACATATAAACAATTATAATCTTTCATGTTTTTATTGAACACATCCCATTAAACATTAATAGTGCTGTGGAAAAAGTAAGTGAACCCTTGTATTTAATCATGGTCGATTCTCCTTTGACAGCAAGAATCTCAACCAAATGTTTCTGGTAGCTGCGGATTAGACCTGCACAACGTTCAGAAGGAGTTTTGGACCATTCTTCCCTATGGATCTGCTTCAGCTCA
Source organism: Moxostoma hubbsi (assembly GCA_032164185.1). Taxonomy (NCBI): domain Eukaryota; kingdom Metazoa; phylum Chordata; class Actinopteri; order Cypriniformes; family Catostomidae; genus Moxostoma; species Moxostoma hubbsi. Next base: position 3,213,333 of record JAVLUX010000163.1, on the reverse strand, counting down.
GCTACATTTTTTGGATGTCTGGTGTGAACAGCACTCTTGAGGTAAATTCACAGCATCTCTATTGGGTGAAGTTCTGGGCTCTGACTAGTCCACTCCAAAAACCGGATTTTCTTTTTTAAGATATTCTGTAGTGGATTTACTTCAATGTTTAGGGTCATTATCCTGCTGCATCATCCAACTTTTACGGAGCTTCAGCTGGTTCACAGCCACCCTGACATTATCCTTAGAAATTAATTTTTCCCTCTGATGGCAAAGCAGCCCCAAGTCATGATACTCCCTCCACCATACCTCATTATTGGAATTGTGTTTTCATATTGGGATCCTGTGCCCTGCTTATGCCACACCTAGTGCTGTGTGTTATTCCCAAACAATTCAACCTTGGTTTCATCAATCCACAAAATATTTTCCTAGTAGCATTGTGGAGTGTCAAGGTAATCTTTGGCAAACTTCAGACATGCAGCAATGCTTTTGTTGTAAAGCAGCGGCTTCCTTTGTGGTGCCCTGCCATGGACATCATGCCTGTTTAATGTTTTCTGTATAGTAGACTCATGAACAGAGATGTTACAGTTCCAATGATTCCTTAAAGTCTTTAGATGTCACTCTTGGATTATCTTTTTTAACTCTTTGAGCATTTTGCGGTGTGCCCTTTGAGACGGCCAATTCTAGGGAGACCAGCCACAGTATTAAATCATCACCATTTACTTTGTAACTCTTTTGAGTGATGCAAAGCAACAATTGTTGACCGTGGGTCTTATGACACCTCTTTGGTCCATGTCAGCAAATGCATCTTGTGAACAGCAAACTCAAAATGTTTAAGTGCCAGACTACAGTTTGCAAGTGCACATGGGGACAAATATTTTAACTTTTGAAGAAATGAAACAAAATGGCCATAATGACCATTGTTATGTTTGGAGGAAAAAGGGTGAGGCTTGCAAGCCGAAGAACACAATCCCAACGTGAAGCATGGAGGTGGCAGCATCATGTTGTGGTTGTGCTTTGCTGCCAGAGGGATTGGTGCACTGGAGGAAAATTATATTTATATATTGAAGCAACATCTCAAGATATCAGCCATGAAGTTAAAGCTCGGTCGCAAATGGGTCTTCCTAATGGACAATGACCACGAGCATACCTCCAAAGTTGTGGCAAAATGGCTTAAAGACAACAAAGTCATGGTATTGGAGATGCCAATTGATGCCTATTGGATTGAGGTCCTGACCTCAATCCAATAGAAAATTTGAGGGCAGAACTGAAAACGTGTGTGTGAGCAAGGAGGCCTACAAACCTGGAGGAATGGGCCAAAATTCCAGCAACTTATTGTGAGAAGCTCGTGGAAGGCTAAACAACTTTTGAACCAAGTTAAACAATTTAAAGGCAATGCTACCAAATACTAACAAAATGTATGTAAACTTCTGACCCACTGGGAATGTGATGAAAGGAATAAAAGCTGAAATAAATAATTCTCTCTACTTTTATTGTGACATTTCACAACTTAAAATATAGTAGTAATCATAACTGTCCTAAGACAGGGAATATTTTCACTTTTAAATGTAAGTAATTGTGAAAAACTGAGTTTAAATGTATTTAGCTAAGATATATGTAAACTTCTGACTTCAAGCCTTTGAAGTTGAAGATAAGAATTGTCTACTGTATTCACTCATTCCTCAAACCATTGCTATGATGCAGACGATTGCTTTATAATGATCAAGATCTAATTAACTCTCATCACAAAGACTAGTACAGAAAATACACATTATACCATTGCAAACAAAATGAGCGATGCTGGATTTGTAAAGAAAATGTGAGTATTATAATCTGTGTTTCAGTTTCACATTCAGGTTAACTTCTAAACAGTGGTTTAGGATTGCCTTACAAGTTTAATGCCAAAACCACATTCGCGTTACATCACTATGCTCAACAGGATGCGAGTTCCCTCCTGGATATGGTGTCAAATCATAACTGTATATCTTTCAAACTGAAAGTATCTCTTGTGTGTGCATGGTGTTTTTTTGTGGCAGTTTATTCACTCATTTGTGTTTGTGAGGCTGACCTCTTTTCGTTGTACTTTCAAACTCTTGCATCTTGCTTCAAAGTGACTTACACTTTTTCCACCCACTTAGAAAGAGGCATCGTTATATATTCCAGATCTTATTTGTTCTACAAAGCATTGTGTATTTAAATCATCTGCAAAAGAATAGAAAAAGTATTGGAAACTTTCTTAGTTTGAACACTGCCAAGTGGACTTTGTCTCCAAGGCAACATTGTTCTTAGAAGTTCTGTTTTTAAATGTGCCTCTTGGTCTTAAGAGACAGAAGAATAACTGACTTATTCATTCGCATGACCACACAGGAACCTGTTTAGGTATCTCTGCCATACTTCAAGTGCTTGTATCACCGCAAACGATTGAGGAAGCTTAACACAGTTGCATTTAAAGATTCAAGGTGCTGTTGTGTACCTTTTTGTTCCGTTTTTTTTTTTTTTGATGAAAACAGTTTGATGAAGTCGGATCTGGGCTTTAACTTGAGCTTTCTTCTCGTTTTGACAGTTTTTCTATTTACTGAAAAAGCTCTTGTGTATTCAGAGCACCCTCTGTGCCAAATCGAGGCATGGATCGACCATGTAGTGAAATCTTTTGTCTGTTAATCGCAGGTAAGTGGGATAGCACTCATACTATTTCGAAAGTTTTATCAACGTTGTTTGGAAATAATTTACATCACTTCAAGAAAGGCAAGTTGCAATTTTTGACGTAAAAAGTGACTCTTTTACTCTTTAAGTCAAGGTATATTAAGAAAGTATTGTTTAGATTAAAACTGAGTAGTTCATGCTGATAATGGCACATAACTTTGTTTAAAATACTAACATAAAATACGATACTGAGGTACTTCTACACAAGTAAGTTCCTGTAGCTCAACTTGTAAAGCCTGAGGCAAACAGCGGTATGGCTTCGGATACCAGGGAATCGCTTTAAAATTCACTTTGGAGCATCTGCCAAATGCTTAAATCTAAATGTAAAGTACAAATGACCATATTGGATGGTAGGCAACAAAGTAACCTGCTTCAGTTGTACGTTTTAAAAGGATTTTTGGCATAATTAAGTCGAGATATATTGTGAACATTTATTGTTTCTATTAAAACTACGTTGCTAAAGTTGACAATGGCAAAAAACTATTGTTAGCATAGTTTAGTAACATACTAGCATATATATATTCTACCAAACGTACCAATTACCTGCTTGGATAGTTAATACAAAGTAACTTATTTCGGTTGTATATTTGGAATTATAATAATGTTTTAAAGTGTTAAAGTAAAAAAGGCCTTTTTATCGTTACTTCGCAATATATCGTGAGAATGTATTGTTTTGAATAAAACTGAGTAGAGCATGTTGAAAATGGCACGTAACTATGTTTAACAAGTTATATAAATATACGGTACTAATGAGGTACTTCTACCAAAAGCAAAAATGTCCTGCTTGGATTGTAGATGCAAAGTAACTTGTTTAAAATGCTAATTAGGTAGATTGTATTCAACTAATATCAAACAAGCTTTCATAAGGTTTCATAATCGTTCATAACAAAGTCAATATTCCAATCAAACACGTATTGAGATCAATTATGTATTTGCTACTTGACAACTTGACTGCTGACTAGCAAAAAAGGACAGTTTTTTTTGATTATTATTAATTTATTCTTCTATGAAATACAATTTGCAATCGTTTTGTATGCTTTTTGACCAATCTTTGTATCTTTTAGGTGCTTTGATTAGGAGTACATTTCAAAATCTTCATCTTACACCAAAGTACATTAAAGTCTGTGAAGGGGACTCGGTCACAATCAACTGCACCATTCTGCCAGATGACTTTAAATACAAAGTGAGCTGGCACTATTACCAAACATCAAATTGCAACTGTGACTCAGACAACAAACTTAAAGGACAACATAGAAATACCCTATACATTAATAACATCAGGACCTATGAAAGCGGATGGTACTTCTGCAAAGTTATAATAGATATTCCTTATCTTAAAGAGCAGTGCAGTAATGGGACTCAAGTTATTGTGGGTAAGTATTGAAGGGATGATTAAAAGGTGTGTATGCTACAGATTAATACAAAACACATTGTTTAATAAAGCAAGGCAAGGAATCTAATCAATAAATGTACTTCTATATGAAAACAACCAATTAAACACTAAACAAAGCACCTGATTGGTAGCTCAACTTTGATTCCTTCTCTCTTAAAATAAAATTCTGTGTTCAGTACAAGTTAAGCTCAATAGACAGCATTTATGGTATAATGTTGATAACCTCAAAAATAATTTAGACATATTACTAATTTTCTTAAAAACATTCTCGAGGTTACAATGAGGCGCTTACTTGAGTGGGGACAATTTTTTAAAGACAGAAATGTGAAGTTTACATTTTTATAAAAGCACTTACATACATTGGTTTATTAAACTCATATGTTATTTGATCTGTAAAGTTATTTAAATCATCAATAATACATATTTTAGCATTTACGGATTGGCCCCATTCACTTCCATTGTAAGTGCCTCACTGTAACCCAGATTTAAGCTTTATTTATTAAAGAAAAGGAGGAACTAGTACAAATAAATTTAGGTGGTAATCAGTATTATGCCACAAATGCTGTCGACTGAGTTTAACATTTATTGAACCTGGAATATTCCTTTAAATAAAATTTCAATATGGTTTGCTTCTTCTACAGATGCCAACATCACCAGCACCCAGGAAAATCAGAATGACACTCAAAATTGGAATCGGAATACCACAAATTTATACAATGCTTGCTTGTTTAATGGTAAATCTTTTTCTATTTAATATTCTTGGTTTTTCATTTGTTTGTTATTTAAATAAATATTCCGGGTTCAACACAAGTGAGCTCTGTTGACAGCATTTTTGGCATAATACTGATTACCACAAAAATTTAATTTGACTCGTCCCTCGTTTTCTTTAAAAAAAAATAAAAAAAATCTAGGTTCCAATGAGGCATTTACAGTAGAAGTAAATAGGGCCCGTTTTTGAAGGGTTTAAATGCAGAAATGTGAAGCTTACAATTTTATAAAAGCACTTCCATTAATTCTTCTGTTAAAACTCATGTATTACTTGAGCTGTGAAGTTGTTTAAATTGTCATTTTTATAGTCATTTAAGGTTTTAAGCTTTGTTCACATTACATCGTCATGGCAACAAAGTTATAAAATTAGCTATATTTTAACACAGAAAAGGTTAGTAAGTGATTTCATCACACTAAAATCATGTTAACACACATATTGTTTATATTTTGTGGCTATATTTTTGAAATAGTGAGTATTTTAACAATAAAAAATTGCCCCCATTCACTTCCGATGTAAGTGTCTTACTGTAACCTTGATTTTTGCTTTTTTTAAAGAAAAGGAGGGACTAGTCAAAATAAAGTTTGGTGGTAATCAATATTACGCCACAAATGCTGTCGACTGAGCTTAACTTGTATTGAACCCGGAATATTCCTTTAAATAAAATTGCTTGATTGTATCAAAAACAGGTGAGATTGACTGATATCTAAACGTACAATTTTGGACAAAGTGTCTCATCAACAATTTTTAGCTCCTCTTTCAGCATCTTTAGCCAGAGATTTTTTCAACACAGACATTTTTCATAATCCTTTTATTTGATCAAATTTTATTTAAAAAGGCAGTTACAGTTTTAGCAATTTCAATATGGTTTGCTTCTTCTACAGATGCCAACATCACCAGCACCCAGGAAAATCAGAATGACACTCAAAATTGGAATCAGAATACCACAAATTTACAAAATGCTTGCTTGTTTAATTGTAAATCTTTATCTATTTAATATTCTTGGTTTTTCATTTGTTTGTTTTTTATTTAAAGGAATATTCCAGGTTCAACACAAGTGAGCTCTGTCGACAGCATTTGTGGCATAATACTGAGTCACTGACAATTGAACTGAATGGGGCCAATTTTTGGAGGATTTAAAGGCAGATATGGGAAGCTTATAATTTTTATATAACTTTATATAACTTCCATTAATTCTTATGTTAAAACTTTTTTTAATACAATGGCAGATGAAGTTAAAAAGGACTCAAAAGTATCATGAAAGTAGTCATACAGATACATACCTTTTCCAGAAATGTACCAGACTAATCAAGATTGCAGACAAAATGTTTAGTTTATTTCTGATTTCATAAATTAATTCTTGAGAATAACAGCCATTGGTCAGTACAAAACTATGCAAAGGTAGTGCAGGAGTTATTGGGATGTTTTTAAGTCTTTAGCCTTTGCCGCAAGCTTCATTAAAGCTTTCACATGCCTTTTCTGGTATTCTCACTTCTGCATGGCCTTTGATTAACTGCTGACTATTTTTTTTTACATATTTTGATCTGTGACATGTTTCATTATTGTCCTAAAATATGGCATCCACTCACAGAATTAAAGAGATTTAACCTTTTGACGTTTATTATTTTAGTACTAAACAATTCAAGTTCAAGTTCTATTCAAGAATCCATTAATTCTTATGTTAAAACTCATGTATTACTTGAGCTGTAAAGTTGTTTAAATTGTCATTTTTACAGTAATTTTAGGGTTTGTAGACATTACATCGTCATGGCAACTAAGTTATAAAATTAGCTATTACTTTAAACAAAAAAGGTTAGTTAGTGATTTTATCGCACTAAAATCATGTTAACACACATCTTGTTTATATATTATGGCTATACTTTTGGTCAAAATTGTCCCCATTCACTTCCATTGTACGTGTCTCACTGTAACCTTGATTTTTGCTTTTTTTTTAAAGAAAAGGAGGGACAAGTTAAAATAGTTTTTTGTGATAATCAACATTATGCCACAAATGCTGTTGACTGAGCTTAACTAGTATTGAACAGAATTATTATAATTACTATAACTATCTTTATTAACCTTTAAATATTCTGACATGTGCAGCCATTATAAGTGGCTGCAAAGCATGGATAGTTTTCCATGATAACTCATTATGATAAGCGTTTAGCTTACTTTGAGTTCCAATTCAAATCCTTTTATGGTTTCATCATTTTCCTGCTTGATCTTAATTACTTGTAGAGAGAAATGTTTTATCATGGTAGTTGCTCATTGCAGGTAGTAAAGCTGTCAAATGACACATGTACAACCTAACATGTTTTCTAATTGAAAGGCCAAAAATACATGCAAAGCAACAGCTGGTCTTTTTATCACATTTCTTATTAAATTTTTGCCTGTAGAAAAGCCACAGTAATTTCAAATAATTTTACCACCGTCTGGGGTGGCCAGTTTTTCACAACATCCACAATGTGGCAACAACATCTCCATCTTAAGACTCAGGAATCGGATCTTTGACTTGCATCTCTTACAAGCATTTGCTAAACAATGTCATGTAAATCCTGTTAATGGGATTTTGAATATACTAGCTGTAACAACACCGTAACCATAAGAGAAGCCATATACATCTGAAGAAATTGCCTAACAAAGAATCATTATTTTGACCTTTTTTGTGTTACAGCTACAACTACAACCTCCCCAATTGGTTCTTTCCTCCGGGGTGAATGGTGGATATGGTTGGCAGTGGCAGTCGGATGTGTAGTACTAGTTGTGTTAATTGTTGTCATAAGGATTTTGACTTGCAGAACTAAAGGTGTGTCTTTTTACTTGGTATTAAAATTACTCAAATTACACTTAACAAAATCTATGTGCATTGGGTATTGGTGTCATTTGTGGGTGGGATGAGTGGAGTATGTCCCCACCACTTTTTGCCTTGGTCAATTGTGTCCTCAGCAGTTTTATATATTAGCTTTCATTTGTGGCATGTCTACAACGGAAACATCTCCATTTAATTTGTGTGTTATAATGATCAAACGTGCAATTTGTTATTTTTAATATTACGATGATTGCTCATTGCGGATGTTATCAGCAGCGTTAAGTGACATTGGACGTGACGTTCTCTTGTGCAAACAGACACATGCTCTACTCACACCGCTGTTCCGCAGCTCGTGCCCCTTTCTAGTGCCATCGTGAAGCAAAATTCAAACAAATGGGTCCCCGCTCATTTTACATGAGAGATGTTAAAACAAAAACATAACCACTAGAACAATCAGTCTTGCTTCCTGTCTGCTCTGGACTGACAATGACAAATTCTTTATGTGAAATACTTTGAGTGCTTAAATTGGTCAGCAAGAATGACTGTTTATCAAAACAGTAAAAGATTATTTGAAATGATATGTGCATAATATATTTCATGTATTTCGTCATTTTGTGATGTCAACCCAGAGCTGGGGCAAACAAAGTATTAGGATTTTGATAATTTTTTATTTTTCTCCCCAATTTGGAATGCCCAATTTCCACTACTTAGTAGGTCCTTGTGGTGGTGCGGTTACTCGCCTCAATCTGGGTAGTGGACAAGTCTCAGTTGCCTCCGCTTCTGAGACCATCACTCCGCACATTTTATCAGGTGGCTCTTTGTGCATGACACCACGGAAACTCCCAGTATGTGGAGGCTCATGCTACTCTCTGTGATCCACGCACAACTTACCACGTGCACAACTGAGAGTGAGAATCACTAATCACAACCACAAGGAGGTTACCATATGTGACTCTACCCTCCCTAGACTCATGTAAACTCCTTTGTACAAATGGTCAGATTTTACTTCCATTGAAGCACACAAAGATGCACTTTGGAGTCTCAAATCATGCTGGATAACATGGATTATCAAGTGGAGTGGTGGAGTCCATACCAGCTCGAGTGCATGCTTTCTTTAAAACAAAAGAAAATGTTATGTTCAAAGCTGTTGTAAAATGACTATAAACTCACATATGTGACCGCACATTTCTATATTACAGGAATATTCAGGCTTCAATCCAAGTTAAACTCAATCGATAGCATTATATATATATATATAAAGCATTACACACTAAAGCACTTACAATGGAAGTGAATGGGGCCAGTCTATAAACATTAAAATACTCACAGTTTCAAACGTTTAGCCACAAGATGTAAATATTATACATGTTAACATGATTTTAGTGTGATAAAATCAGGGATTTACTGGCATTAGGTCGTTTCCCAGATTACAGGGTTTTCCTACGTTATGTCTTCATTGCAACAAAGTTGTAATATTGGATAAAACTGTACACCGATATGGTTAGTAAGCAATTTTATCACACTGAAATCATATTAACACATATAATGTTACATCTTGTGGCTATACTTTTGAAACGGTGCGTATTATAATGTTTATCGACTTGCCTGATTCACTACCATTGTAAATGCAATTTTTGATATTTAAAAATAAAATAACAAGCAACGAGTTGAAATTATATTCTGTGGCACAAATTTATGCAACAAATGTTGTCGATTGAGTTTAATTAACTTGGATTGAACCCAGAACATTCCTTTATTGCTGCCTTGTGTCATATTCTGATAATAAATTATATTAAAAAAGAATTGAATTAACTTTTCAAATCAGACATTTAGACCCGAATCTTGATCCTATGTTTGAAAGTCACACATAAGTAATCATCATAAGTGAGACCCCCCCTAAGAAACGACAATTCCTTTGCAGGAAGAGTCTTTTCTCAGGGTCAGACATTTATTTCCTGGGCCTCAGAAAGAGCGTTGAATAAGTGTGGGTGGTGTGTGGTTCAGAGCGCTGAGAACTAGTTCTAGTTGAAGAGGATTAAACTGCCTCTCAGTACTTGTGGTTAGAGGTGCAGTGTGAGCGTGCACAGCAAAACTGCTTTCCTCCAACGACCCTCAGCGTGGCATGTGCTTTGCATGGTTAACTATTTGATGTAACTCTTCAATGATCTGCAATTCTATTTGTTTCTAGAGAACATTTATGAGAACACCAAACCCCAGAAAGAGGGCTGCTGGACGTGTTCTTGGAAACGGACAGAGAGCTTCGAACTACCTGCGTCCAAAAAAAATGAAACCATTAAACCACTGAGGAAATATGATTGTATTTCAACAAACAAAATCCGCAGACCATAGATATTCCATTTGAAAGTTTTGTATTCTTCAAACCTATTCAAAAATCCACACAATTTCTTGTATATTTTCTTACTCTTAACCTGTATTTAATGATGTAATGCAGCATTTCCCATAAAATGATTAGCTGTATAATAAAGAGAGATCATAAAAAAATTTTTTGTTTATTTCTGATTTTCATAAATTAATTCTTGAGAATAACAGCCATTGGTCAGTACAAAACTATGCAAAGGTAGTGCAGGAGTTATTGGGATGTTTTTAAGTCTTTAGCCTTTGCCGCAAGCTTCATTAAAGCTTTCACATGCCTTTTCTGGTATTCTCACTTCTGCATGGCCTCTGATTAACTGCCGACTATTGTTTTGACATATTTTGATCTGTGACATGTTTCATTATTGTCCTAAAATATGGCATCCACTCACAGAATTAAAGAGATTTAACCTTTTGACGTTTATTATTTTAGTACTAAACAATTCAAGTTCTTACATGAACACGCAAGTCACTGTGTACGAGCATCTCACATAGTGGTCATGAACATTGAACGTGTTCACTGAGAATTTAGAACAACATTTCGGTAAATTATGACTGAATTTTCAAAATAGAGTGAACTACTACGGGTTCAATACAAGTTAAGCTAAGTTGACAGCATTTGTGGGATAATGTGATTACCACAAAAAATATATATATATTTAGACTCATCCGTCCTTTTGAAAAAACAAAATTAGAAATCAAAGTTACATTGAGTCACTTACAATGGTGGTGAATGGGGGCCAATTTTTTTTAGGGTTTAAAGACAGAAATGTGAAGCTTATAATTTTATAGAAGCACACATTAAGAATTCTGTTAACTTGTTTGAGCTGTAAAGTTGTTTAAATCGTAATTTTTACTGTCCGTTAGAGTTTAGGGTTTGTTGACATTACATCGTCATGGTTGGCTATAACTTTACACAGAAAAGGTTAGTAAGTGATATTATCACAATAAAATCATTTTACACGCATATTATTTATATTTTGTGGCTATACTTTTGAAATTGTGAGTATTTTAATGTTTAAAGAAAAGGAGGGGCAAGTCGAAATTTATATTTGTGGTAATCAATATTAATATTGAAATTAACTTGTATTGAACCCGTAATATTCCTTTAATACCAAACGAACTACAGGTTTAAGAAGAAACGATTGGGGAAACTGCTTACAGTTGTATTTATTATTATTGATATTTAGTGTTTAATAAAGTTTTTTGCATGCTAATCATGATTGAATCCTTATTCTTTGTGTTTTATTTTACATGTTTTATTTTAGCATTTGATTCGAATCATACTAATGTTTACTTTGTACTAATGTGCTACATTGTGTAATGAGGTAGAAAAATATTATTTACAAATATTTAAAGGTCTTCTATTATACTCATATTGGCCAAATCACGGGTATCTTAGTGGGTAACGCTATTTTGTGTGTACAATCTGTCTGGAGACAGCTTTTTACACAATGTGAACATTAATTTTTATATAGATTATATAGAGAGGGTTCATGATGAACAAAGCACACAATGTCTCAGTAAAATGTGTTATTTATTGCAATCAAATTAAATATAAATGTGAAAATAGCATGTCATAGCCCCACCCTCACTTCCGCCCTGGAGCTTCTGTCCTGAGACGGCTGGTGTTGCTGGTGTGCCGGTTGACATCTCACTGCTGTTGCTGATAGTGGCTAGTGAGACAGACGTAAGGTGGGTTGGGACATCCGAGGTATTGCCGGGATAAACGAAACGCACGCTCTGGTGACGGAACACTGATCTCGCGCTAATCCGCGTTTCAAAGCACGCGCAGGAGAAGATCAAATAAACAACGTGATTTCAGGTAAGGTTTTAAAAATAGCCATGTATCTTCTGAAGGAGGCATGCATTGCAGCGACGGTGAGAGTTAAAAGCTAATCGGATTATGCTTTAGTGCTTTGTATTTGGGGGCCAGGCAGGGCATGTAAAATCAGTGTCAGCAAAAATGACAGGCTTCAGGTTGCATGGAAGTAAAGGGGTGTGTAAACGAAATCGGTATCCTAATACCCAGTGTTGTCTATATTGCATTAGTGCAACTGCATGCAAATGCAATGTTCTCTTTGCTGAAAGTATTACATGCACAAGTTTTCGCAATACGTGCATGCACTTATTATAAATCAGGACTTAAAATGTTTTTTTTTTTTTTATTATTATTTTTTTAAAGTCACATGATTGAAATTAAGATACACCTAAAGCAATCAAGACCACTGCTGGTGCTTCACAAAATTTGATGTGAAATGTATTATTATTTGACAACCCCCATAGTCATTGAACATTTGGAAATATCAGAAATTTGCAAATTGTGATATCCGACTTACTAAACGCATGGAAATAAATTAAATCTTGCAAATGCAGTATATATTCTATAAATATGGGGAAGGCTACAACGGGGCTAAAGCCACACCTTACTACATTTGGGGTAAAAGGTTCCCAGGGGGTTAAAGTGATATCTTGTAAATACAGGGACAATAGTTATAGGGCAAAATTTGTCAACTTGCGCAAATACTTTTGAGACAGCAAGAAGCTTTCTTCTTACACATTGATAATACTTTTTCAAAATAACCACTTTAGAAAGGGTTAATTGTTTCTGTTAATTACAATCACATTTGGCATTTCATAACATCTCAAGTCTATATCAGTCGTTGTAAGCCCACTTTGAACATTCATAGCAATTGTTTCTCCCCACTTTAGAAAAACTATTTGTTTCCTGGAACAAAACTGAAAAATATAAATAAGTATTTTGTCTCAAAATAAATGTGATAATTTCAGGGATTCTAATGAGCTACATCGCCTGGTCTGACAAATATAAAAATATACACACACTCACCGGACACTGTATTAGGTACACCTGCTTATTCATGCAATTATCTAATCAACCAATCGTGTGGCAGCAGTGTGATGTATAAAATAATTCAGATACGGGTCAGGAGCTTCAGTTAATGTTCACATTAACCATCAGGATGGGGGATAAAATGTAATCTCAGTGATTTGGATCGTGTCATGATTGTTGGTTCCAGATGGGCTGGTTTGAGTACTTTCTTTGCAACAAAACTGCGTCTTGTTTCATCTTGGCAAAATAATGAAAGGCTTTTACTCTCAATTCTTGTCAGAGAGCATTCTCTCCTTATTAGCAGTGCATAGTAAACAGATACGCAGATCTCGCATTCAGCATGGCTTATGAAACATCGCATTTGGTCGAACATTGTGGCGGATGACCAGAAGACCCCTCCAGGTACCACTACTGTCAACACAGAACAGGAAACTGAGGCTGCATCGGGCACAAGCTAAACAAAACTGGACAGTAGACGATTGGAAAACATTGCCTGGTCTGACAAATCTAGATTTCTGCTGAGGTACACAAATGGTAGGCCCACTGAAGCCTCAGTTTCCTGTCCTTGGCTGACAAAAGTGGAGCTTGTTCTGCTGTTGTAGCCCCTATACACTCTGTACACCACACAGGCTGTTCTGTACCTTTGCAAGCAATCTCTGTGCATGTTTTGTAGTCATTTGGGTGCTTTGCTGCTTTCAGGTTTCGATATGCCATCCTAAAACAGAAATTTCTTGAAGGTCTTTGTGTAAACAATGCCATGTCTGCATCAGATGGTCCTGACACAAATGGTAGTACTCAAACCAGCCCGTCTGGCACCAAGAATCGGTCTAAATCACTGAGATACAATTTTTTCCCCATTCTGATGGTTGATGTGAACATTAACTGAAGCTCCTGACCCATATCTGCATGATTTTATACATTACACTGCTGCCACATGATTGGCTGATTAGATAATTGCCTGAATAAGTATAGGCAAAGTGTCCGGTGAGTGTGTATATACAGTGTGTGTGTGTGTATGTATATATATATATATATAGTGAGGAAAATAAGTATTTGAACACCCTGCTATTTCGCAAGTTCTCCCACTTAGAAATCATGGAGGGGTCTGAAATTGTCATCGTAGGTGCATGTCCACTGTGAGAGACATAATCTAAAAAAAAAAAATCCATAAATCACAATGTATGATTTTTTAACTATTTATTTGTATGATACAGCTGCAAATAAGTATTTGAACACCTGAGAAAATCAATGTTAATATTTGGTACAGTAGCCTTTGTTTGCAATTACAGAGGTCAAATGTTTCCTGTAGTTTTTCACCAGGTTTGCACACACTGCAGGAGGGATTTTGGCCCACTCCTCCACACAGATCTTCTCTAGATCAGTCAGGTTTCTGGGCTGTCGCTAAGAAACACAGAGTTTGAGCTCCCTCCAAAGATTCCCTATTGGGTTTAGGTCTGGAGACTGGCTAGGCCACGCCAGAACCTTGATATGCTTCTTACAGAGCCACTCCTTGGTTATCCTGGCTGTGTGCTTCGGGTCATTGTCATGTTGGAAGACCCAGCCTCGACCCATCTTCAATGCTCTAACTGAGGGAAGGAGGTTGTTCCCCAAAATCTCGCAATACACGGCCCCGCTCATCCTCTCCTTAATACAGTGCAGTCGCCCTGTCCCATGTGCAGAAAAACACCCCCAAAGCATGATGCTACCACCCCCATGCTTCACAGTAGGGATGGTGTTCTTGGGATGGTACTCAACATTCTTCTTCCTCCAAACACGGTTAGTGGAATTATGACCAAAAAGTTCTATTTTGGTCTCATCTGACCACATGACTTTTTCTCCCATGACTCCTCTGGATCATCCAAACAATGGTCATTGGCAAACTTAAGACGGGCCTTGACATGTGCTGGTTTAAGCAGGGGAACCTTCCGTGCCATGCATGATTTCAAACCATGAAGTCTTAGTGTATTACCAACAGTAACCTTGGAAACGGTGGTCCCAGCTCTTTTCAGGTCATTGACCAGCTCCTCCCGTGTAGTTCTGGGCTGATTTCTCACCTTTCTTAGGATCATTGAGACCCCACGAGGTGAGATCTTGCATGGAGCCCCAGTCCGAGGGAGATTGACAGTCATGTTTAGCTTCTTCCATTTTCTAATGATTGCTCCAACAGTGGACCTTTTTTCACCAAGCTGCTTGGCAATTTCCCCGTAGCCCTTTCCAGCCTTGTGGAGGTGTACAATTTTGTCTCTAGTGTCTTTGGACAGCTCTTTGGTCTTGGCCATGTTAGTAGTTGGATTCTTACTGATTGTATGGGGTGGACAGGTGTCTTTATGCAGCTAACGACCTCAAACAGGTGCATCTAATTTAGGATAATAAATGGAGTGGAGGTGGACATTTTAAAGGCAGACTAACAGGTCTTTGAGGGTCAGAATTCTAGCTGATAGACAGGTGTTCAAATACTTATTTGCAGCTGTATCCTACAAATAAATAGTTAAAAAATCATACATTGTGATTTCTGGATTTTTTTTTTTTAGATTATGTCTCTCACAGTGGACATGCACCTACGATGACAATTTCAGACCCCTCCATGATTTCCAAGTGGTAGAACTGGCAAAATAGCAGGGTGTTCAAATACTTATTTTCCTCACTATATATATATATATATATATATATATATATATATATATATATATATATTACCTGTACATATACCTGTATATATGCATGGGTCATTCATTGAGTTGATAAAAATTAGAAATCTATTTAAAATCTAGTTTACAAATGCATGTCAAGTTTGTAGAAATCAAATCTTTCAGCCCACGTTGGTTTCACATATTTCTGAAAAACATGTAATGTGGTGTAACCATAAAGGTACTAAAAGGTATTAAAATGCTTGTAACTTGAATACATGAGTGTACGCAACTCAAGAGTATATTATTCAAGGTGAGAAATATTCTTTATAAATATCATGAATTAAAAAAAAAAAAGATAGTCCTCCCAAAAATGGAAATTCTCTCATAATTTACTCACCCTCATGCCATTCCAGATATGTAGGACTGACTTTCTTCTGCTGAACACACAAACATTTTTTTTTAGAAGAATATTTCAGCTCTGTAGGTCCATACAATGCAAGTGAATGGTGAACTGGCCTTTGAAGCTCTGTATTCTGACGCGATCCAGTTGGTTTTGGGTGAGAACAGACCAAAATGTATCTCCTTTTTCACTGTGCATCTCATCTTTGCAGTCTATAGGAACAGTCATGATTTCAAACTCGAGTACACTTCCTAGTGCTTGACGCATGCACAGAGTGCTTAGATGGCGCTAGGAAGTGTAATCAAGCTTGAAATCATGATCGTGCCTATAGACTGCAAATACAAGATGTACGGTGTCACATTTTGGTCTGTTCTCACCCCAGACCAACTGAATCGCTTCAGAAGACTTTGATTAAACCACTGGAGTCTGATGGGTTATGTTTATGCTGACTTTATCTCCTTTTTGAAGCTTCAAAGGTCTGATCACCATTCACTTGCATTGTATGGACCAACAGAGCTGAGATTTTCTTCTAAAAATCTTCATTTGTGTTCAGCGAAGAAAGCAAGTCATACACATCTGGGATGGTATGAAAGTGAGAATTTTCATTTTTGGGTAAACTATCCCTTTAAAAAATTCATGATATTTGTTATACTGTAGGGTGATATGCCCAACATCATTTGTCTTTGGGAAACATTGTTCTAAAAGGGTTGGATTATTTGCTGACGCATCTGTTGGCAAATTGGCAATCCTCGACCCATCCATGCTCTTGTAGGTCTAGGCTTTTTTTGGAGGCTTCACATACACTCACCTAAAGGATTATTAGGAACACCATACTAATACTGTGTTTGACCCCCTTTCGCCTTCAGAACTGCCTTAATTCTACGTGGCATTGATTCAACAAGGTGCTGAAAGCATTCTTTAGAAATGTTGGCCCATATTGATAGGATAGCATCTTGCAGTTGATGGAGATTTGTGGGATGCACATCCAGGGCACGAAGCTCCCGTTCCACCACATCCCAAAGATGCTCTATTGGGTTGAGATCTGGTGACTGTGGGGGCCATTTTAGTACAGTGAACTCATTGTCATGTTCAAGAAACCAATTTGAAATGATTCGAGCTTTGTGACATGGTGCATTATCCTGCTGGAAGTAGCCATCAGAGGATGGGTACATGGTGGCCATAAAGGGATGGACATGGTCAGAAACAATGCTCAGGTAGGCCGTGGCATTTAAATGATGCCCAATTGGCACTAAGGGGCCTAAAGTGTGCCAAGAAAACATCCCCCACACCATTACACCACCACCACCAGCCTGCACAGTGTTAACAAGGCATGATGGATCCATGTTCACATTCTGTTTACGCCAAATTCTGACTCTCATTCTACCATCTGAATGTCTCAACAGAAATCGATACTCATCAGACCAGGCAACATTTTTCCAGTCTTCAACTGTCCAATTTTGGTGACCTCGGTTGTAACGAGTGGTTATTTCAGTCAAAGTTGCTCTTCTATCAGCTTGAATCAGTCGGCCCATTCTCCTCTGACCTCTAGCATCAACAAGGCATTTTCGCCCACAGGACTGCCGCATACTGGATGTTTTTCCCTTTTCACACCATTCTTTGTAAACCCTAGAAATGGTTGTGCGTGAAAATCCCAGTAACTGAGCAGATTGTGAAACACTCAGACCGGCCCGTCTGGCACCAACAACCATGCCACGCTCAAAATTGCTTAAATCACCTTTCTTTCCCATTCTGACATTCAGTTTGGAGTTCAGGAGATTGTCTTGACCAGGACCACACCTCTAAATGCATTGAAGCAACTGCCATGTGATTGGTTGATTAGATAATTGCATTAATGAGAAATTGAACCGGTGTTCCTAATAATCCTTTAGGTGAGTGTATACTGTAACATGATTGCCTCACAGGGTAAATAGAATTAACAAATCAGTTCTTGTTGTTTTTATTAGGCCTGCCTACGATACCGTTTGTATATATTAATTGGCCGATATGTTTAGGAAACCTCCTCTTTGTCCTTGCTCACAGATAACTTTCTCTTCCTGTCCCTTTAGAAATCTGACACCATGACTGCAGAGGAGATTATAAACATTAAAGAAGCGGAGATAATCAAGTTGATCTTGGACTTCCTAAACTCCAGAAAACTTCACATAAGCATGCTTGCTCTAGAAAAGGAGAGTGGAGTAATTAATGGTCTTTACTCCGATGATATGCTCTTCCTGAGGTGGGTTATATACGAATATGCTCCGACCATCACTTGTGTCTTTAGAAACCTAAACAACTAGTTAGAAGACCGGTTCACCCCAAATAAAAATGTAATAATCATTTAATCCCCCCTCATGTTGCTCCAAACCTGTATTTTCTTTCTTCCTTTGACCCCAAACTAAGATAGCTGTTAGTTTCCATATAACAAAAAGTAATGGGAAGTGGTGCTGTAGAGCTCCAAAAGTGATTTAAAAGTACCAAAGAAAGTAATTTTTGGAGTAGTTTTACTCACTTTTGGTCTTTTCAATTCTATCTAAGGCAACTTGTATTAGATGGGCAATGGGAGGATGTTCTGCAGTTCATCCAGCCATTGGAGTGCCTGGATAAATTTGACAGAAAGAGGTGAATGATGTCAGTTTTGCTTGTGTGCTGGTGCGTACTGATTTTGAGTGTTCTGTACCTTTGCAAGCAATCATTGAGCATGTTTTGTAGTCATTTGGGTGCTTTGCTTCTTTCAGGTTTCGATATACCATCCTAAAACAGAAATTTCTGGAAGCTCTTTGTGTAAACAACGCCATGTCTGCGTCAGATGACCCTGAGAACGTGAGTTTTTTTTTTTTTTTTTTTTTTTTTGCATGTGCATTCAAAATAGCTTCATGTTATTCTGTTAATCTAAGTTTGCTTCTTAAGACTTAGAAAGATTGAATATTGCTTGTCTTCAAAGGTGATTTGTGTATTTATCACAACAGCTGGACCTCAGCTGGATAGGTAGAGACTACTATAAGTAAGTCATTCATGGGTTGATTTCCATAGAAATCACTGTGGTGCTATCAAAACTTTTCTCTGTTATGTTGGAGGATCCTGACCAAACTGACATGGCAACATTGGCTCAACCAATGGTGTGGGTTTGGGGCTAGACTACCCGTTTGGCCAACCAATAGAACGTGAATGTTCGAGAAGGATAGAGCTGCCGGCAGATATAGTGAGCCCCTAACAGTGAATGGAAGTGACGCCACCTTTTGGAGTTGGTGCACCCTTCTGGACTAACCCACTAACTCTTTTGGAGATTTCACATCCATTAGAGATCTCCGGCCTGGGTAGCTCAGCGACACTTGTCCATCTATTTGTTTATTATTAAAGGCTTGAAAGAAAAAAGACTTTAGAAAGAAAAAACTTTATGGTCTTTATGAGGGTTTATGATTATACATACAAATGGTTTGATATAGACTGGTAATAAGAAGTCTACTTTCTATAAGAAGTCAAATTTCCATTTGGGTTGAGTCTTGAATCAGAATGTGCCTGAACGAAACTCTGATTCACGGTCATTCCAGATGATCCTTTGCTCTATTTTTCCCATCTTCAGCTGGAGCTTACCATGCAAGATGCGGTCAAGTCCCTCCATGCCCTGGAAGAGTTCTGCCCAACAAAAGAAGACTACAGCAAACTTTGCTTGCTCCTCACCCTCCCCCGACTTACAAACCATGCTGAATTCAAAGAATGGAACCCCAGTACTGCCCGTGTACACTGCTTTGAAGAGGCCTGCTTTATGGTTGCCGAATTCATCCCTGCGGACCGTAAACTGAGTGAAGCCGGTTTCAAAGCCAGCGGGGACCGCCTCTTCCAGCTCCTCATTAAGGGAATACTGTACGAGTGCTGTGTTGAGTTTTGCCAAAGCAAGGCGACTGGAGAGGAGATCCGTGAAGAGGAGGTTCTTCTAGCTGTGGATGTTCTTTGTGGTAATGGTTGTGAGGAACTGGACTTGAGTTTGCTCTCATGGATTCAAAACCTCTCATCATCAGTTTTTGCCTGCGCTTTTGAGCAGAAGACCTTGAGCATTCACGTGGACCGCCTTGTCAAACCCACCCAGACGGGACACGTGGACCTTCTCACCCCTCTCCTCACCAAACTCTCACCCTGTCCGGCCTCGCCCCTGCGACCCCATTCAGTGGATACATACATGTCACGGTCTCTCAATCCCGCCCTGGATGGATTGTCGCATGGCCTGTCAGGGAGGGAAAAGAAAATGACTGAAGCTGATGGAAAAACAACTTCCATGTCACAGTCTTTTGCTAACTTTGGGTATCCTTCTGGGACAAATTCAAGCCGAAATGCTCTGGAGGGCAGCGTCTTTACGGAATCTCCAGACAGGTGATCTTGCATTCTCACTGCTTTAGTGCATGAGTAATTTAGATTATTACATTTATTTTTTCTTGTTTTATAGAGCGCAGCAGTCTGCTGAAGTAAAGTATTTTTTCTATAGGGGAATTGATTATTAACGATAACTTGCAAGCCTTTGAAGACAGACATACTGTGAGCTCTGAGGTTGTTTATAAATGGTATATGCTTCTGCTTAAGCAAACAATCTGTGTAATTTCAACTCCCCACCCATGGTCCTGATGGGAAACGATCCACCAATTGGAGAATCATGGCCAGCTCAGCGACCACCCACTTCCATGACTCACTGTGAATGACGCAATCTTGTCGGTTTCCCCACACTCTCAAACTTCTTATGTATTTGTGTCTGATTTTAAAATACTTTTTAGGCTTCAAATCAGAGCTGGTTGGTTTGGTTTATGGCTTTGAACTTTTTATGAAGAGTTTTATGAAATCCCTATTGAAAAAATTAATGGAGAAAAAACATTTCCAAAATCAAGATGGCTTAAAATGTGAGCAGACACTGTTGCACTATTGACAGCTGTACATATGTGGATGTTTTCCTCTGCTCTTGCAACAATTAAAGGTGAATTGTGTAATTTCAGTCCATCTAGCAACACCAAATGAAACGGTAGCTAGATTCTGATGAAAGTGTGAGTGGTGCTTGACTTTAAAAAACTGGCCACCACCACAATGCTAGGGTGTTCTAGTTGGTTGTCAGGGCATTGCTATGCAGTTGCAAAGATTTTAGGTAGTCCCGCCAAGAATGTTGTCTCTGTTTGAGGCATTACTGCGAGCAGTGAAATTGAAATATGGTCAAATCTTTGAATCATCAAAGATTTGCAATATGATTTTCTTTACTTGATTTCCAGTACATTCAGTATACTGCTAATTATTTTGTCTTTTGTCACATACTAGATAAAAAGAAGGTAAATGTCACCATCTTAACCAAAAGACAGAAGTATTTGATTAAGTTTTTTCATTTTACATTAAGGTTTTCTTTGTTATTAGTGTGGTTTTCTGAGTTGACTGATCTTGAGATGTTCCTCCAGAGCACAAGCACAGGCAGAGAAGATAAACGGCTCAGTAACCAACTCTTTACGTCCTCCACTGACTCCTGGGAAGGATGGTGGCAACATGGCTGCAGCTGAAAAGTCTGAGGTAAGTTTCCAGTCCTTAGTGTTTTAGTGGAATGAAATGAAAATGTATTGTCTGTATCCACAAATCACTATATTTCAGCACAATGGCAAATATTACACTATGGTCCTTTATAAAGTGACTGATGTGATCTTCTGCTGTTGTAGCCCATCCTCCTCAAGGTTATTCTGATGTTATTCTGATCACTACAATTGTACAGTGGTTATCTGAGTTACCAGTGGTTGTACAAAACACTCACTGGATGTTTTTTGTTTTTGGCACCATTCTGAGTAAACTCTAGAGACTGTTGTGTGTGAAATTCCCAGGAGATCCAGCAGTTACAGAAATACTCAAACCAGCTCATCTAGCACCAACAATCATGCCACTTATCATAGATGTTTAAAAATCTGTATCCAGTAATCACAAATAAAAGAACAAAGTTGTTGGAAAAGTCATTGAATTTCATTTGTCCAAAAATTGTGGGAACATCAAGGATTAATTTAAACCCTGTATGTAGATTTGTGCATATTTATAAAAAAAAAAAAAAAAAAAAAAAGATAGATATATATATATATATATATATATATATATATATATATATATATATATATATATATATATATATATATATATATATATATAATATTTTTTTTTTTTTTATTGTTTTTCATTTGTTATTTTGACTAAAGCTACATGTCTTGCTCAAGGATCCCAGTAATTCCTCTGTCAATAAATTCCAGGATTTAAACCGTTATGTCTGCTTCCATGCCATGTCTCTGACAGAACCATTGACGTATAGTTTACATGAATGTAATTTTTGCCTAATATACCATTGCAGGAGCAGATTCAGGAGTTCCAGCGTCAGCGGTTGCGGGTGCAGCAGCATCTTGAGCAGAAGCAGCAGCAGAGGCAGCTGTATCATCAGATGCTGCTGGAGGGTGGAGTTCATCCTCCAGACCAGCCGTCAGACGCCGCCCAGCACAACCTCACACAAAAGTTCCTGAACAGGTCAGACCCTCTGATATGCCCCACAGTAGAGTTCGACCGATATATCGGTTTTGCCGATTAATCGGCACGATAACAATTTCTGGAACTATCTGTTATCGGCAAAAATCCACACCGATAATTTGGTCCCATTGTGTCCGGTGCTGGAGCAGTTGGGAAGGGCGCGCTGTCATTATACAGTATGAGCACAGCCTCTAGAGGCGAAATAAAAACTATCACTGATGCCTCGTAGTGGTTGTTTTGACACGTGAGACTGCACGTTAAATGCAGCGGAAAACTGCATGAAGATGAACAATGCAAATTTAAAACACCAACAACTAAAATGTATGTATACAGTACATGTTGTCAAATCATTATAAAGTAATTAATTTCTTGAATAAATGCTGCATTAATAGAGAACAACAGTAAGTTTGCAGACCAGGCTGAGAGGACGCTATATATAATATACATTTAGAACGGAGGTGCATTTTACCAGAATTTGAATAAGAAGTGAATTAAACTACTGTGAACATGCCTACAAACAGACGCATACAGGACTTTGGAGAGTTCAGAATGTCAAAATAAAAGCATGAGGGTTTAAAAAGTGTACTTTAATTACTATTAATGACTATTTGTGGCTTCTAAGATGCTGAGAATGTAAGTGCTTCTTAGACTGAAACGTCTAATACAGGATAATAGATTTAGCATGTACTTTAAGAATGTTTTACATACTCTGTTTTTTTACTAGTGATGGGCCGATGCATCAGCTGATATTTGGGCATTTTAATATTATTGTATCAGACGATAACATTTCCATTTGCCTCCGTTAGCTCCTCTTTGTATCAGATATAAAATCTCCCAACATCTTTGTCGATGTATAATTTTTACAATTAATTTTTATAATGTATTGTGTAAATCAGTGTGACATTTCTTTTCAGCAGTATTGTGTGCATGTCATTTGCTGTCCTCAAAGTAGATATCATACATTGGCTGCCCTGCTCTCAAGATATTAGTACTAGCCATTGAAAAACACAGTCGTGAAGCCGTGTTCATGATTCGCGTCAGAGCGTAAATGTCAGCGTCAACTGCCGCTTTGAACTCACCATAAAAAGCGATTGAAGACAAAATAATGTCTCATTCTGCATTTTGGTGATAGTTAAGTTTTGGTAATTAAAATGCACCTTACATAGGCTGAAAAATGCTTGTTTTCTATCTATTTGTATATCAAATAGCGCTAAGAGCTACTTTCTCCATAATTTTATCACAGACAGGGATGCGCTGTCATAACCTCCACGGCTTTATCTTAGGAGAGAGTGTAACGGTCAACTAGCGTGTTAGGACAGTACCGCCCACAGAATGTCTATGGGACCACTGCATTATGCTATTTTATGCTAAGCTTGTAGGCTAATCTTGGTAGAAGGGCTCTGGCACTGTTGAGTGATGTTTGTTAATTGTGATTAGGACAAATTAATAAAAAAAAATTAAGTAATTGCATGCGTTAATTCTTACAGCTCTACTTTTAATATTCAGAAATATTTGTAGTTAATTGTAATAGTTAACAGGGTTTTTTTAGAGCTGTCAATCTATTTAAAACATTTTAATAAATGAATTACGTGATATGCAGATTGAATAATCGAATTGATCACAAGTATTCACGTACATCAATATTTGCAGAAAAAGGCACTATATAATGATTAAGTTATTATAAATATAATAACTAGTTATAGACCGATATATCGGCCAGATCGATTAATCGGCTGATATTTGGCCATTTTGCGATTTATCGAATCAGCCAATAACCTTGTTCCCTTGGTCATTTAACAGAAGTGTTAACATTCCCTTGTGTCCGTTCCAAAATCTACCAATATATTGGCCCATGGATAGTCAACACTTTCTGTTTTCAAGGTTTTTATTGACAAGTTTATGCACATTTTTGTAAATATTACACTAGAAAATTTGAGGACATCTGATTTGCTGTTGTTAAATTGTATTATGTGTATCAGCATTTACATTGGTCATTAGTCATCCTGCTCTCTAGATATCTGTATCCGCATTGGCCATTGAAAAATTTATAACGGTCGACCATTAATAACTGTAAATTCAGATCATTTAAAAACATTAAATTATTGTGGCAGACAAGGAAAGCATTGATGTGCTTTGCTGTCTGTCAGAACAATAGAATTGTATAAATACAGTATCTGCATGCCACCCTGCTCTCCTAGATATCAACATAAGCCATTGAAAACCCCATATTGATCAACCACTCATTTTTTTGTTTTGTTTAGGTCCATTCAAAAACTGGAGGAACTGAATGTGGCGGTGGGTATGGAAGACCTGGGAGAAGATGTTCAGGCTTTGGCCCAACAGTGTAACAGTATGACAGCTGTCGCAGCCGGTACACAGTCCCCTGATGCGGGATCAGGCCAGAACAAGGCTTCGGTGGTCAGCAGCACCCCTCAGAAGGGAGGAGGCCGGGGGGTTCCTTCCCTGGATGAGTCCCCTGTGCTGGTCAACCCGAGGTCAGAGATGTTTTTCAAACTTTAGAGTCAGTTTTTAGAGTTTGATGAGCTTTAGCTGACACTGATTGTATCTTTCAATCATTTGAGGCGTTTAATGCTGATATTTAATGATAGTGTGTTTCAGGACGAGAAACACAAATCCCCATTCATTGCAGTACAGACACTTGAGGACACACAGGCTGTGCGAGCAGTTGCCTTCCACCCTTCTGGAACCCTCTACGCAGTGGGATCGAACTCCAAAACACTGCGTGTCTGTACCTACCCACAATCCCTCAATGCTAGGTATTGCATCTGTATTTAAAGGGAAAGAAAATTCTCTTATCATTTACTCACCCTCATGCCATCCCAGATGTGTATGACTTTCTTCTGCTGAACACAAACTAAGAATTTTAGAAGGATATCTCAGCTCTGAAGGTCCATACAATGAAAGTCAATGGGTACCAAAATTGTAAAGCTCCAAAAGTACATAAATGTAGCATAAAAGTAATCCATAAGACTCCAGTGGTTTAATCCATGCCTTCAGAATTTATATGCTAGGTGTGGGCGATATAACAGATCAATATCGGATACAGCTTGGGACTCATCTTTATGATGGTTGCCGTGAAAGGAACAGTGGGACGCTCCTTCCCGCCGTAGGGTCATCTCCTTGGGCAAGAGAGAACAACCCTCAAAATGTTGTAATTCTCAGGTGACCATTCAGCTGCATCAAAACAGTGTCCCATGTGGATCAAAGAAAACGAAATACAGAAGATCAGGTGTACTAAGAGAATCAGTTATCTTGAAGCAACGAATATGGTGGATGCCGTCCCTGTTTTTACGCCAAATAAAACCTTTGCCTCTGTTGCAAAAAGAGCTGTGAGAACAATAGACTGCCAGACAGATATCACCTGGATGCATAAAGACCCAAACCGTTAACCATAGTAATATTCCTCCAAAGATGAAGAACACAGGATCCCAGAGCAAAACTCTTCTGAATGACTTTCAATCCAGTCAGAGCTCAATAACAGGAAGCCAAAAGGCAAATAAAAACAATGGTAAGGCAAGTTCTTTACAATCAAAATTATCCCAAGATGAAACCTCAAAGACAAAACAAACGAAAGATGTGGAAATGAAAGACCATAGTAGAAGTCTTCCAAGAAAACTTTCCTTATTTTCCCTAATAGGTAATGGAACATTTTATCATCCAATGGAACCGTCATGGTATCAGGGCAAATTTTACAGAGCTGCAGTGTCTAACTGCAATTATTAACCTTCTAGCTATATGTCTTCAAGAAACCCAATTACCAGCAGACGGTACTGTCTCTTTTAAAAGTTCTACAAGTTTTAACACTTTCGGTCAAATGACAAGCGGGCTTCCGGTGGTACAACCATTTTAATGAGAAAAGATGTAATATTATTCTTAGTCATAGCATATAAATATTAATAGCAACCTACAGGCAACAGCAGTATGCCTGACTTTGCAGAAAACCATTACAGTCGTCTCCCATCTACATTCCTCCAAATTTAAACTTGACACATATTGACCTAGATCACCTTATTGCTCGGCTCCCATCTCCTTATTCTCATGGTAGATTTTAATAGTCATACTACTTTGTGGGGCAGTAATCACTGTAACACTAAAGGAAAGAAGATTGAAGATTTTATAGATAACCACCCCTTATATCTTTTAAATAATGGATTGAATACCTATTTACATCCAGGACATGGAAGGTACTCTGCAATCTACCTAACAATTTGTCAACCTGAATTATTTTTAGACCTATCATGGAAAGTTTGGCATGACCTCTGTGGAAGTGACCATTTCCCAATCATTGTAACCATCAAAGGCATAGAGGAAGAAACAAATGTACAAAGATGGCAAATTAAAAAAGCAAATTGGTAACAACTTCAAACCCTCTGTCATGACTCATGAGAAACTGACATGGTTTCCAGAAGACAGCCCAGATGTTATGCAGAGTTTCATTGAAACGCTCATATCTATAGCTAATGATTCAGTCCCAAGAACATCTTTAAATATAAAACATAGACAACTTCCATGGTTTGATGATACATGTAAGGAAGCTATAAAAGAGAGGAAAAAACTGAAAGGCTGTTCAGTCGATGGATGTCTGAAGAAAATCTTATCAAACTCAAGATGAGTAAAGCATGAACAAGAAGAATTATAAATGAAGTAAAAAAGGAGAGCTGGAGAAAGTTTGCTTCCAGCTTGACAGCAAGTACTCCATTATACAAAATATGGAACCTGATACGAAAAACAAAGGGAAAAAACAACGGTCCTCAACTACAACACATCAAACAAAAGATTAACTTCGGCTCCAGTAACACAGAGCCATCAACCAACCTTTTTCTATGGAAGAACTACAGAGATTCCATGAAACCGCTGTTGGACTGGATAAAATCCACTATGAATTTTTAAAGAATCTACCCCACCTTTCCCTGAAAATGCTCCTTAGAATTATTAACTCCATCTGGATATCGAAAAAAATCCCATCTGCCTGGCATGAAGCAGAAATAATACCTATTCCAAAGCCAGGAAAAGACCATAACGACCCCATAAACTACCGCCCTATAGCTTTTACCAGTTGTTTATGCAAAACAATGGAGAGGATGGTCAATGATCGCCTGGTCTGGATACTGGAATCTAAACACCACATAAGTGATGCCCAATGTGGTTTCAGGAAAGGTCGAAGCACTACAGATCACCTTATTTGTCTTGAAAGCTACATTTGTGACGACTTTAACAGATAAAGAACACGTTGTAGCTGTCTTCTTTGATTTGGAGAAAGCCTATGACATGAAAAAATGGCATTTTAAAAGATCTGTACCAAATTGGTTGACTGCCAATCTTTATTGAAAGTTTTTTATAGAACAGACTTTTTAGACTTAAAATAGCAAACATCTTGCCTAACCTACATAAACAAGGACTTGGAGTACCTAAAGCAATTATCCTATCAGTAACCCTCTTCAGTATTAAAATAAATAGCATTGCAAAAGTCATTGGTTCTGATGTCCTCTGTAGTTTATATGTAGATGATATATTGATATATTATACATTTGCTACAAGAGCAATTACATGAATACTATCGAGTGAAAAATCCAATTGAAGATAAACAAACTGTACTTCTGGTCAACACAGAACGGTTTCAAGTTCTCACAAACAAAAACCATCTGCATGCATTTCTGTCTGCTTTGTTCGATACACAATGTACCAGAGCTGTTTATGGATGGAGACCCCATTAAAGTTGTTAAAAAGAACAGGCTTCTTGGCATCATGTTTGACAACAAACTGTCTTTTATTCCTAACATTTAAATCACTAACAAATAAATGTTTTAAAGCTATGAAGGTTTTAAAGGTTTTATCCAAAACCAAATGGGGAGCAGACAGCTCAACTCTCATGAACTTGTACAGAATCATGGTACGCTCAAAGCTGGACTATGTAAGTATCATTTATTGTTCAGCTAGAAGTCATACATATGACTTTTGGATATTGGCAGTGACATAATTCTTTTGCAAAAAAAAGTTTTTGCAAAGTTTGCTGCTTCAGTATTTGTAGATTTTTTTATTTTTTTTGTTTCTATGGTATACTGGCACTTCATAAGTTTTAAAGGCTTTTATTGGCAAAAACATTCAATATATCCAAAGAGTCAATATTTACAGTATTGACCATTGTCCTTCATAACCTCTGCAATTCGCTCTGGCATGCTGGATATCAGCTTCTGGGCCAAATCCTGACTGATGGTGATCCATTCTTGCCTTATTAGTGCTCAGAGTTGATCACAATTTGTGGGCTTCTGCTTGTCCACTCGCCTTTTGAGGATTGATCACAGGTTCTCTATGGGATTAAGTTCCAGGGAGTTGCCTGGCCACGGATCCAAAATTTCAATGTAATGATCTCTGAGCCACTTCATTATCACCCTTGCCTTGTGACATGGTGCTCCATCATGCTGGAAAATGCACGGATCATCACCAAATTGCTCCTGGATCGTTGGGAGAAGTTTCTCTTGCTGGACGTTTTGATACTATTCTTTATTCATGGCAGTGTTTTTGGGCAGAATTGTGAGAGGGCCCCACTCCCTTGGATGAAAAGCAACCCCACACATGGATGGTCTCAGGATGCTTCACTGTTGGCACAACACAGGACTCAGCGTTCACCTTTTCTTCTCTAGACTATTGATTTTCCAGATGTCCCAAACAATCAGAAGGGGGCTTCATCAGAGAAAATAACTTTGCACTAGTCTTCTGCTGTCCAATCCTTGTACTTCCTGCAGAATTTCAGTCTGTCCTTGATGTTTTTCTTGGAGAGAAGTGGCTTCTTTGCTGCCCTTCTTGACATCAGGCCATTGTCCAAAAGTCTTCGCCTCACTGTGCGTGCAGATGCACCCATACCAACCTGCTGCCAATATTGAGCAAGCTCTACACAGGTGGTGACATGATTATGTAGCTGACTCCTGAGGAGGAGACGGTCCTGGCCCTTGCTGGACAATCTGGGACATCCTGAAGCCTTCTTCACTGCAGTTGAACCTCTCTCATTGAAGTTCTTGATGATCCAGTAAATGGTTCTTTCAGGTGCAATATTCTTTGCAGCAATTTCCTTACACGTGAGGCCATTTTCATGCAAATTGATTATGGCTGCACGTCTTTCTTTAGAGGTAACCATTGCTAACAAGAACACAATAATTGGAACCACTTCTTCCCTCCTTTTATAGCAATCAGTGTGCTCTTATATTCCAATCAGAATGATAGTGATTTCACCTGACTAGTACTCATTAACACTTTCCCAGGTGCTGCTGATATGATTAGTGAAATTATGTTAGCTGGTCATTTTGTGCCAGGGCCAACAAACTGATATTTGGGTTTTTGTTATTAAGTAAATTTTTTTTGGCCAATTAATCTTTTTGCAATTATTTAAAATGCATCTGATCACTCTGCACAATAATCTAGAAACAATGTGAATCAACACCACAACAACTGAAGCAGAAAACTTTGCGAAACACAATTTTTTGTCACTGCCAATACTTTTGGCCATGGCTGTACACCACCAAGCTATATGATTAGCTTTGGGAGCCTACAGAACATCAACAATCCAAAGTCTCTATGCCAAAGCCAATGAACCTCCCTTGGAAATCAGACACCTAAAGTTGGCCTTACAATATGCAACCAAACTTAAAACAAATAAAGAAAACCCAGCCTATTCAGCAGTTTTTCTACTTCAGCATTCAACAATATATGAAAAAAAAAAATGTGTCCATTTGGTCTACGTATAAAAAAAAAAGGAGAATCTGAAAGTTTGGAACAGACACATCCTCACCAAAGTTCAGTTTCCACTGCAGAGGCAAACACTCTACTACTGGTACTGAAGTTTATTGAGACTGCTCCACTTTTTTAATAATAACTGATTCAAAATCATGTCTTGAAGCAATGGAAGCTACAAAAACTGATCACCCAACAATCGTGAAGATTTCAATCAAACTATCATCTCTTGAAGCATAGAGTTTTAATATTATTTTCTGCTGGGTACCTGGACACTCCGGAATCTCCGGTAATGAATAAACAGAGCTGCCAGAGAAGCACTATCTACTGAACCAGTAAAACCAGCTGAAAAATCCTAAACACCTTATTTAACTACTTTTTTTTAATAACTAAACCTGGCTGCCGCCATGAATATAGCCATAGAAGCTGGCATGGCAGAAAGAAAGAAAACTGGCAATTTGCATTCTTCATTCATATCGCCACCTTCTGGGTAAGGGGGAGAATTTACAGTAAAAAAAAAAGGACTTAAATATCGATAGATTTAATCTATATTCATCAACATGCTCTGTTTGTCTTCTATAGTGCTCAAAGTCCAGTAAAGCTGCCTGATATCTGCTTTAAACGTATTAAACACCATAAAGGCTCCATCTACTGTGTTGCCTGGAGTCCTTGTGGGCAGCTGCTTGCCACAGGCTCCAATGACAAGTATGTCAAAGTTCTTCCTTTCAACGCAGACACCTGCAACGCCAAGGGTAATGTGAAAATATGTATCTTTACAAAAAAAATAATTGAGAGCCTGTGTAAAAGATATGTACTTTTTAAAAAGTGTGTTTGCATTTTGACTGCAGGACCAGATCTAGAGTTCAGCATGCATGACGGCACTATCAGAGACGTGGCGTTTATGGAGGGCCCAGAGAGTGGAGGTGCCATTCTCATTAGTGCTGGGGCTGGAGACTGTAACATCTACACCACTGACTGCCAGAGAGGACAAGGTCTTCACGCTCTCAGCGGCCATACAGGTGAACACAATCTTGACAAAGTCCCCATAGTTCAAATGGTTAATATTGCCACAGCTTTACTTTAATATTGTTTGCTTCTGTAGCATTATGTCATATATGCCAGTTTTATTGTATATGTACATATGTGAATGTGTTCTGACGTGCTGCCCTGTGTGTCTGTTTGCAGGACACATACTGTCTCTGTACACGTGGGGTGGGTGGATGATAGCGTCTGGTTCTCAGGATAAAACAGTGAGGTTCTGGGATCTGCGTGTGCCCAGCTGTGTGAAAGTGGTGGGGACAGCTCTGCATGGAAACGGTCTGTCCTTTCAGTCAGCTCCTTCTCTTATTAAAGGAATGTTCTGGGTTGAATACCACAAAAAAATAATTATTTGTCCCTCTTCTTGTTGAGGTTAAAGAGTGTCACTTACAATGGAAGTGAATGGGGCCAATTTTTGGAGGGTTTAAAGACTGAAATGTGAAGCTCATTGTATAAAATCACTTACATGAATTCTTCTGTTAAAACTAATGTATTATTTGAGCTGTAAAGTTGTTTAAATCATCAGTTTTACAGTCATTTTAGGGTTCTTTGACGTTACATTGCCATGGCAGCAAAGTTGTAAAACTTTAAACAGAAAAGGTTCATAAGTGATTTTAATCACACTAAAATTATATTTATACGCATATTGTTTACCTCTTGTGGCTATACTTTCAAAACAGTGAAGAGAAGAGGCAGGGGGCCTGGGTAGCTCAGTGGTTAAGACGCTGGCCACCACCCATGGAGTTCACAAGTTCGAATCCCAGGGTGTGCTGATTGATTCCAGCCAGGTCTCCTAAGCAACCTGGTTTTTGCCTGGTTGCTAGGGAGGGAAGAGTCACATGGGGGTAACCTTCTCATGTTTGCTATAATATAGTTCATTCTTGGTTGGGCGCATGGTGAGTTGAGCATGGATGCCGCGGTGGATGGTGTGAAGCCTCCACCCGGGCTATGTCTCCGTGGCAACATGCTCAACAAGCCACATGATAAGATGCGTGGGTTGATGGTCTCATCATGCCAATTTGGCATGTCCAATTCCCAATGTGCTTTTAAGTCCTCGTGGTTGCGTAGTGACTCAATCCGGGTGGTGGAGGATGAATCCCAGACTACATTAAACTACAAATTGGGAGGCAGCTGGGATTCGTCCTTCGCCACCTGGATTGAGGCAAGTCACTACGCGACCATAAGGACTTAAAAGCACATTGGGAATTGGACATGCCAAATCAGGAGAAAAAGGGGGAAAAAAAAAGAAAAGAAGAGGGATGAGAAGTCATAATACATTTTTTTGGTAATCAATATTATACCACAAATGCTGTCGATTCAGCTTAACTTTTATTGAACCTGGAATATTCAATAAAGAAATAAAAAATACCAATATTTTAGTGTTGATTAATACCTATATGTCATAGGTACAGTGTGTACATATCGGTCTTGGTGGTTCAGCATGAAACAGCATTTACAGCGCATTTAATTTGCATTAATATTAGGGTCGTTAATCGATTCAAACTTTTAATAGAAATAATTAAATGATGTGCTGATTAATTACAATTAATTGCATATAATCAATATTTGCAGAGAAAGGCCCCCAAATAAAAATAATGTAATATATAATCATATTTAAATCATTTTAAATAACTTTAAATAAATATGATCATTCAGATCATTAAAATACATTTGTGTGGCAGATATGTAAAACATTAATTAGGCAATACAAAATGTGTTTTTAGAAGGCAATATTTTGTTTATTTCCATTTCATTGAACATCATTTAATCATTGGCCTAAAGTCCACAGCAATCTATTTTGTGGATTTGAAGTCGTCAATCGGTCCGAGGTAGGACGTGACTATGTGCATCAGACGGACCCTTTTGGAGCGTCTCACTTCGGTTGAATCGCTTTATAAACACAGTGTTTTTAGGATACTGTGTCAAGTTGAATGTAGTTTTAAACTTAGAAAAACACATCTCGAGAACCTTGCATTCGGAGTTGCGCTCCGTCCAGTTGTGTTTGAACACATCCTCATGTTGTGCCATCTTCTGTCAGTGAGTTTGATTTGTTTTCTGTACAGTTGCGTGTTGCTTTTCAGCTGGAGTTGCGCTGACTGCCTCCTGCTGACCAAGACTCATAAAAACATTTGTGAAATGTTTTTTATTATGGTCCAGGGTCATGATTGATGGCATTTATTCTGTTTATGCATATGGTGTGTGTGTGTGTGTGTGTGTGTGTGTGTGTGTGTGTGTGTGTGTGTGTGTGTGTGTGTGTGTGTGTGTGTGTGTAATTAAACACACACAGTGCATTCATAAAGTATTCAGACCCCTTCATTTTTTTTGCTAAAATGCTTTAAATTATAATTAAAATCAGTCTACATTCCATACCCCATAACGACAAAGCAAAAACCAGATTTTTGATAACGTTGCAAATGTATTAAAAAGAAAAAATTGAAATATTATGTTGACAGAAGTATTCAGACCCTTTCCTATGACACTTGAAATTTAGCTTAGGTGCATTCCATTTCTCTGGATCATCTTTCAGATGTTTCTATACATTTAGTGGAGTCTACCTGTGGAAAATTAAATTCTTTGCACATGATTCATATGATATATCAAGGTCTCACTGCTGAAAATGCATATCAGAGCAAAAACCAATCCATTAGGTCAAAGGAACTGCCTGCAGAGCTCAGAGACCGGATTGTGGCAAGGCACAGGTCTGGGGAAGGCTAGAAATAAATGTCGGCTGCATTGAAGGTTGCCAAGAGCACATTAGCCTCCATAATTCTTAGATTGAAGTTTGGGACAACCAGGAATCTTCCTAGAGCTGGTCACCTGGCCAAATTGAGCAATTGGGAGAGAAA
This sequence comes from Moxostoma hubbsi, assembly GCA_032164185.1. NCBI lineage: Eukaryota > Metazoa > Chordata > Actinopteri > Cypriniformes > Catostomidae > Moxostoma > Moxostoma hubbsi. The sequence continues at coordinate 3,179,283 of JAVLUX010000163.1, read as the reverse complement.
GGCCTTGGTAAGAACCAAGTACCTGATGGTCAGTCTGGTTGAGCTCAAGAGAACATGTGTGGAGATGTGAGAAACTTGCAGAATCTGTGCTTAATGGCTGAGTGGCCATTCGGAAGAATCTCCTCAGTTCAAGACACGTAAAAACAAACAGGACTCTGACTATGAGAAACAAGATTGTCTGGTCTGATGAAATGAAGATTGAATTGTTTGGCCTCAATTCCAAGCATCATGTCTGGAGGAAACCAGGCACCACTCATGATCTTCACAATACCATCAAATCTGTGAAGCATGGTGGTGGTAGCATAATGCTGTGGGGGTGTATTTCAGTGGCAGGGACTTGGGGACTGGTCAGGGTTGAAGGAAAGATGAACACAGCAAAATACAGAGATATCCTGACTGAGCCGAAGGTTCACCTTCCAACAGGACAATGACCCTAAGCACACAGCCAAGACAATGCAAGAGTGGCTTAGGGACAATTTTATGAATGTCCTAGAGTGGCCTAGCTAGAGCCTGAACTTGAACCCAATCGAACATCTCTGGAGAGACCTGAAAATGTCTGTCCACCGACAGTCACCATCCAACCTGGAGTGTAGGTTGATGTAAACAAAGAAAATAATTTAAAGCATTTTAGCATAAGGCTACAACATAACAAAATGTGAAAAAAATGAAGGGGTCTGAATACATTCTGATTGCACTGTGTATGTGTATAAGGCACACTAAATTGACAGCCCTAATAAATATTGTTTCATCATATTTTAATGTGTAAAACGATATTCAGATTTTTTCCACGATCTATGATGACAGATTTCTGCCTTAAAACTGATTTTTAGATGTTAAAATACTTTCTCCTATCCCATCTTAATATGTAGAGATAACTGTAAGTAAGCCATTAGTGGCTTTGTCTGATCACAGGAAGCGCAGTGGCCTCTGTGGCAGTGGATCCCAGTGGGCGGCTCATGGCCACCGGATTGGAGGACTGTCGCTGTATGCTCTATGACATCAGAGGTGGTCGAACCGTCCAGGCATACAGCCCACATACCAGTGACGTCCGTTCTGTCCGCTTTTCTCCTGGTGCCCACTATCTACTCACTGGTTCCTATGACAACAAAGTCATGATTACTGATCTTCAAGGTAGGTGGCGAGCAACACAGCAAGATTCAAAATTATGTTGTTGTCTTGGAAGGGAGCTTTATGTACTATGTCTGCATGATTATGGGCCCTTTATATGATTCATCCATTTCAACAGATGTGTATTCTATTCCCAGCACATTTATTGAATGCAATTTTTAATGATGCTTAAGTTGATGTTGGCGGTTTCTGCAGGTGATCTCACCAAAACTCTGCCAGTTACTGTAGCTGCTGAACACGCCGATAAAGTGATCCAATCCCGGTGGCACACCAGAGACCTCTCCTTCCTATCCTCCTCAGCTGATAAGACTGTCACACTATGGGCATACCAGCCTTAACCTACACCAGTCTGCAGACAGAAGAAAAGAAAAAAGAAAGAGCACAGAACAACTGATCCTTCAGGACTCTGATAAATCGATTGCCCAACTAGAAGAACAATAAAAGGGAATGTTCCCCCAAAAATGAAAACTCTTTCATATTTGGGAGAAATATCCCTTTAAGAGTGAAAGAGGACGTCAGTGAGTGTTTATATTTCTTTGTAATGTAAATAATCAAAAATCCCCATTTGGTACTGAAGATAATTAAAAATGACTGGATGTTAAACTCAATCCTAGTCACGAGTCTACACTTGGAAACGCATGTCCTCTGAAGAAGCAGCTTTGTTGTTATATCAACATCTCAGCAACATATTAAAATATTATTACATCCATATACAAAGATGACAAATGCCACACGTAGCATTGCCTCTGTATTTTGCTGTTAAAATTCTCAATTAATGACACAGTCCTGAAAATGTTGAAATTGTGCCTTTGAGTCACGTTCTCTGTCGTTACACTTATTAAATTGAATGTCTTGTAAATAGGCCTAACTGCTGATCGAGGCATAGCTACAGATGTATAGCACATTGCACTATGGACATGATTGTTGAGTAGATTTTGTGAAGAACCGTGAAATGTCATGATGTCTTACCACTTGTGGATATGTTCATTCAGCATGAATATTCATCTCATTATTTAAGTAAATGTAAATAAACGAACACTGTAAATGTTGAGGAGAAATGTTTTGTGAAAGTCATCCTTATTAGGGTGTTTCATACATGTTTTTTAGGAATGGTTTTAGTTTGGATTGTCATTTCCCTTATATGCATCTCTTTGAGCACCTTTTTGAGGCAAATTAAAATTATAGTACCCACTCAATCACCTGTTGTACAAAGTATGTTAATTAGCAATTTGGAAAAGAAAAACTTTAGTATTATGCCTAATAACAATTGTAAATATTTACAGAAATGAAATAAAAGAAGCAGAAAACCATGAAATCTTTTCATTTGTATTTATTAGTTAAACGTGAAATTAATTTTAATTTTAATATTAAAATATGTTAGTGTGGACGTGGCCTTAATTTACCCAAAATTAAAATTATGTTGTCATTGAATCATTTTCAGTGTATTTTCTGCTGCAAAAAGCACTTAACACTGTAAACCCTGAAGTTGGTGGACATTACTGGACATATCAAGTTTTGGGCTCATATCATAAAAATGTCATAAAATCATAGACTTTTGAATACAAAATTGAGGTTACACTGTAAACCCTAATAAGTTAGCAGAAAGTTAATAAACTCCCAAGTTTACGTAATTAGTACTTTTAGATTTAAATTTTGTACTACGCATGCATGCTAATTTCTCAACTTGAAATATTGAGTAAGCTAACTCATACATCTTAATGGTACTTTTAACTCTTTGGTTGAACTTAAAAATTCCATGTTAGGTCAACATAAAAACTTAAAGTTGAGGAAACCTAACTAAATAGTACTAGCTAGAAGCTAGTAATGAATGCTAGCATGCTGAATGCATACTAATTGGAAACACTATACTTTGATTAGCATAGCAATTCCAAAACGGGTAAAGCAAAATACTGTTGTAAGAGCAATCCTAAAGGGATCATTGAATGGAAAATCTAATTTCACTTGATATTTAGACATATAAGAGGTAACTGTACTATAGAAACATACTGTAAATTTCAGAACTCAAAACTTCTTCCCCGGTCTAAAAAGAGCATTTGTAGTTGCCACCCTGCTGAAATGTCTCATTTTGAAATCTGTCTGTTTGTGACATCATGACACATTGCTCATTTGTATTTACACATCAAACAGCATGCATCATCACACCCTTGGCCCCACACTGCCGATATATGGTTCAAGTCAAGAGAGCAGGCCTTGTGTGGCTAACTATTCCTGAACACTAAAGGGGACCCATCTAAACTATTTTGAATAATTTTGTATATGAAAATGAACTATACTGACTCTTTGACCACTGCCATGTATCTAGCCTCTTTTACCAGACAACTTACAACTCTAAAAGGGAGAAGCAATTCTCTTTCATTCAGTTGTTGCCTCTTGTTGTTTTGAGCACAAACACATCATGGATGTACACATAGACCCGATAGACCTGATGGATGTAAACTAAAAAGAAAGAAAAAGTTCTAAACACTCATCAAAGTTAATTTATTTGAACTATTCTGTTTTTCCCTACTTAAAACATTGAATTATTTTAAGCATTAGGGTTTATAGGTTTTGGGGAATACCCATAATGCTTTGCGCTTGGATAATTTAATTATTTTTCCTTGGTCAAAGGGACATTATGGGTGCATTTAAATAGTTGTTATTAAGAATTTATAGAGGGTTTAGCTCTTTTGTGGTATAATTTACAGTATGTTGTTTTGTTGCAAATAGTTGTTTCATGTGAGGTTAGGTTGATCAGTGTCCCATTTTGTAAAAATGGACCCTGTTGATTAATTTTCTTTGTGCATGTGCAGTTAAAGTGCAGGTATATATACATTCTTTGGAGAATTATGTTTATTTAATGACTGGCCTACAGTCAGTTATGGTCTTTATTTGAGCTGTGCTAATGTTTGATCTAAAATGTAAACAATTCAATTCAAATTATTAACAAAAGTTGAATCAATATTATTTAAATAGCAAATCTGAGTTAAGACTACTTGCATCTAGTTATCTTAAATAAAGTAAATTCTATATGACCACCAAGTTAACTGAACTTAATTACATACATTTTGTAGATGCCATTACTCAATTCAAGAACCACCAAGGTTCCTATAGCCTTTTCTAGACAGTCTGTACAGGTCCTTTCTCTTCTACAAATTCTTTTTATTTAAAACAAGATGGGAAAACAAGCAATCATGATATTACACTATTATTACACATTAAAAAGAATTTTCCAGGTTTCAGAATTTACATTTTTGTTTCCAGTGCAATGCCTTACTCCATATATATATATAAATATATACACACATATACATATGAATGTGTTTATAAATCAGTAAAAAGGTCTAAGTATGTCAACTTTTACTGTTAAATTCTTTAAATCACAAAAACAAATACAAATTTTTCAAAGCAGTTCTAAACCGATTTTATTCCCCTGTTTCTTGAACTGGAGTCGTAAAACTTGAATCATAGTCCTCTCCTTTGGCCGCAACAACTCCGGACCCCTGCACCTGCAGGAATAAGGATATTTGTAAGCAAAGATTTCTCTGTAATATGATAGGCCAGTGCCGGTCCTAGCCTTTTTGGGGTCCCTAAGCAAAACTTTGTGTGCCCCCCCCCCCACCCCATCCTGGCATGGGTAGTTGTCCACAGTTTCTACTACATATCTAATTACCTGGCACATGTCCAAAATGGAAATAAAATAATGATAATGAATATAATTAGGTAATCACCCCAACTCCTCTACAGTTAAAACTGCATTTATATTTGCATGTTACAGTCATGTTTGCATGACAATACCAGTACTAGGATATAGGGGTGTGCAGCGAAGTCATTACCTGTATTTGTATCTGATCATATGACAAAATTATCTGTCTAGAACTGGATATGGGGGGACTTAAACAGGAAGTGCAGTTGAAACGCAGAATGAAACGCGCATTTTTAAGTGTAACTCTTACATTTAGAGTTTCATTTAATAAAATATGCCTTGTATATGCCTTTTCATAATAATAGCCTAATAATAATTCTAATAATAATTATTATTATTATACAATAATTTTAAAAAAAAATAAAATAAATAATAATAATAATAATAATAATATATATATATATATATATATATATATATATATATATATATATATATATATATATATATATATATATGTGGTTTCTCTAGGTATTTCTGATTTGCATAACCCTATAATGTAAACTAATTGAATGTCAGTACCTGTAATCTCATTACAAGAATTTAAATATAATGCATTACACTACTTTTTGAATTTAAAATTAATTAGATTACAGTAACTAATTTGTAATTGGATTACACCAACACTGAATAGCAGTGGCATTGCCAAAATCAACTGCTACTTACATCAATCCTTTGATCAGGTCCAGTTTTCACATCTATTTGTAGAGAAGGTGCTTTAAGATCTTTCTGCTCACTTTTTTCTATGGGAGATGCATCGTTTTCTTTTTCCTCCCTTTGAACATCTTCCGCATCAGGCTCTCCATCTTGCTCTATGCTATGTTCCTCTTGCCTCTGTTGCTGAGGATCACTCTCATCCTCACTGGAGATGTTTCCTGTGAAGCGCAGGGTCTCCACCTGTATCGTCTGGGTCACTTCAGGACTGCCATCAAATTTAATTAAGATATCCATGCTACTACTGCATTCTGCATGCTGAGGGATATTAGCAATGTCATCTCCAGGGTAAATGCCCTGGTTACCCCCATTTCCTGCTTGATTTGCACCCATCTGGTGCACTTGTAGTGGCTGTGGGGTGTCATCTTCAACCCCAATGCCCTCAGCCTCTCTATGTTGTGGAGGTTGGTGTTGCTCTAACACAGGCACTTTAAACACCTGAGGTGGGCAAGGGTGTAATTGCTTTAGTATGATTTTAAAATAATAATAATGAAATGAGAAATACAATGGGGTCCATATAGAAGTATTTTTGCTAGTAGTCTCAGACTTTTGGACCCCAGTGTACAGTTGAAGTCAGAAGTTTACATACACCTTAGACAAATACATTTAAACTCAGTTTTTCACAATTCCTGACATTTAATCATGGAAAATATTCCTTGTCTTAGGTCAGTTAGGATCACTACTTTATTTTAAGAATGTGAAATGTCAGAATAATAGTAGAGAGAATTATTTATTTCAGCTTTTATTCCTTTCATCACATTCCCAGTGGGTCAGAAGTTTACATACACTTTGATAGTATTTGGTAGCATTGCCTTTAAATTGTTTAACTTGAGTCAAACATTTTGGGTAGCCTTCCACAACCTTCTCTCAATAAGTTGCTGGAATTTTGGCCCACTCCTCCAGACAAAACTGGTGTAACGGTCAGGTTTGAAGGCCTCCTTGCTCGCACATGCTTTTTCTGTTCTTTGCCCACAATTTTCTATTGGATTAGGTTCAGGGATTTGTGATGGCCACTCCAATGCCTTGACTTTGTTGTCCTTAGGCCATTTTGCCACAACTTTGGAGGTATGCTTGGAACCATTGACCCATTTGTGACCAAGCTTTAACCTTCCTTGCTGATGTCTTGAGATGTTGCTTCAATATATCCACATAATTTTCCTTCCTCATAATGCCATCTATTTTGTGAATGCACCAGACCCTCCTGCAGCAAAACACCCCCACAACATGATGCTGCCACCCCCATGCTTCACGGTTGGGATGGTGTTCTTCAACTTTCAAGCATCACCATTTTTCCTCCAAATGTAACGATGGACATTATGGCCAAAAACTTATATTTATGTTTCATCAGACCAGAGGACATTTCTCCATAAAGTAAGATCTTTGATCTTTGTAAGATCATGTGCACTTGCAAACTGTAGTCTGGCTTTTTTATTGTGGTTGTGGAGCAGTGGCTTCGTCCTTGCTAAGCAGCCTTTCAGGCATGTCGATATAGGACTCCTTTTATTGTGGATATAAATACATGTTTCCTCCAGCATCTTCACAAGGTCATTTGCTGTTGTTCTGGGATTCATTTGCACTTTTTGCATCTCTAGGAGACAGAATGCGTCTCTTTCCTGAGCAGTGATGATGGCTGCGTGGTCCAATGGTGTTTGTACTTGCATACTATTGTTTGTACAGATGAACGTGGTACCTTCATGCATTTGGAAATTGCTTCCAATGATGAACCAGACTTGTGGAGGTCCATAATTTATTTCTGATGTCTTGGCTGATTTCTTTTAATTTTCCCATGATGTCAAGCAAAGGGGCACTGAGTTTGAAGGTCAGAATCTAGACATAATTTTCTGGAATTTTCCAGGCTGCTTAAAGGCACAGTTAAATTAGTGTATGTAAATTCTGACACACTGGAATTGTGATATAGTCAATTGAAAGTGAAACAATCTCTATAAACATTTGCTGGACAAATTACTGTAAACTTCTGAATTCAACTGAATATTATTATAAGTTTGCTTTTGACAACCTTTACAAAGATGGCTGCTGCAGCAATATCAAAGAGCACATTTATCAAGAGAATGACAGGCGGATCCTTCAGCAATCCAATGAGGAACTCACTGATGTCCTGCCCAATTTGCTTATGGGGATCTGCGATGAAGCTGGTTATATTGCCCGTGATAACCTGCAAAAAGTACAAAAAGCTTATGTATGTATTTCACAGTCTCTCTTGTGAAGGTTAAGTTAAGACTTTCGTCTGCAGAACACAAAAAAGATTTGTAGAAGAATATTTCAGCTCTAAAAGGTCCATAGAATGCAAGTGAATGGTGGCCTGAACTTTGAAGGTTCATAAAGCATATAAAACCAACATAAAAGTAATCCATAAGACTCCACTGGTTAAATCCATATCTTCAGAAGTGAAATGATAGGTGTGGGTAAGAAGGAGTTCAATATTTAAGTCATTTTTTTTACCATAAATCTCCACTTTCACTTTTACATTCTGAAAGTGAAAGTAGAGATTTAGTAAAAAAAAGGGTTGCATTTCACTTGCACTGTATGGACCTACAGAGCTGAAATAGTCTTCTAAAAATCCTTTTTTGTGTTCAGCAGAAGAAAGAAAGTCAAACACATCTGGGATGGTATAAAAGTGAGTAAATGATGAGATAATTTGTTCATTTTGAGGTGAAATATCCCTTTAATGTTTTTGGTAGTGCTAGGTATCAGCACTTATTTCCCAATTTACTTTGATTCCAAATAACAATTTCCGCTCTTAATTCGATATAAATTAGGGATATATTAGTTACAATTTCAACAGGCCTATTTCAATTATTTCATGATTGCCTGTTCGCTACAGTGCATATAAAGTGCACTGTGACCGCAACACACTCTGGGTTCACTTTATTTAGTTTAATTGGTAACAATTTACAATGAGGTTCTGCTGTAAACATTAACATTAATGCATTAGGTGTCATAAACTTACAATGAACATTTGTCATTTATTGCATTTATTAATCTTGGTTAAAGTTTATTTATAAATATACTGTTCATTGTTAGTTCATAATACATTAACGAATGTTAACATATACAAATTTTAATGCTAATAAATATGCATTTTAGTATATCGTGGAAGAAAATTAACAATGTGAGTTGAACTGCGTAAAGAACAGACAAAATTTACTAGAACAGCTACTGAAAGGGGAAAATTAGATAAACCATGTGATTAAGTATGCAGATGAGACTTTAAATATATTAAGATTTCTTTAGTATGCTCGCTTAGTTTTAAAGGCTCTTTATAAGGTATAGAAATGTGCTTTAACCAATCAGTAATTGCCTGATGTGCTTTATAATATACAGGTATACTGTATAATCTGCTGCTATGCTTTGTTCTGGGAGACTCTTTTAGGATGAACACTGGACTCTTAATTTAGCTTTAAAACTAACAGCTATACTAAAACTAATGATTGAAAAACATAAATGAAACATTCTTTTTGTAGAAGAGCCCACTTCTTTGCCAGTGTCTCTGGGCCCTGTGTTCTCATCCTTGCACCTGGCATAGACAAAAGTCTCTTTCAAGGAAAGTCAATCCACTCTGTGGCCATTTTGGAAATGCTCCCGGGCAGCTGTTTTCTTTGGATACAAGCGGCATTAAAGGACAGCACCTATCTGATTGAATGGGGAAAGACGAAATCTCCAAAACGGTTGGTAAAGTTTGTGATCAAAGAACATATTTAAAATCAGCAGTACAATCTGACAACAACTGAATCATAAATGGTGATTCTTTAGATTTGATCATGCTAAAAATTATATTTTTCAGGCTGGTCTGGCTAAAATACTGTTACAATTCTTCTATCCCAGCTTAATATGCAAAGAAAACTATAAGTAAGCCTTTCATAGGTTAATTTTCTTGAAAACTGTAAACACTGTGTCTCTGTGGCACTATAAAAATTTCTGCGCTTGTTTTGAGTGACCCACTTAGATCTACCCCAAAAATGTTACTCAACCAATGAAGTGAGTTGGGGGTGGGCAATGTTTTGTTTTGTGATTCTGTTCGGTGACGCTAGCATCGCAGAAATTATATCAGCTTTAACTGAAAATGTCTGTATCTCAAAGGTGATTGGCTGTTTTACCTGTAAGGCAGGACTTCCGTTTCTACATCCGCCATATTGCCGTTCCAATTTCCATTCATTTTAATACAAATTATAAGGTTCGGGCTAAATAGTCTAAACACTATACAAAGCAGCAGTTTTGAAAAGACTGATTCGTTTTGAATATTTAAAATGTATTTTTCCTTTCATTAACAAAGTACTACAGCTGCCAACTTGGAAATGTATCGTAAGTAAAACATTACCACATAAATATCAATCCAATTCCAGATCAAGCTGATAAAAAGGCAGGCAGCAAACATTCTCCTGAACTGGGCAATCCAGGACACGACATACCACATCGTAGTGAAGATAATGGCCGTCACAATAAAAAAATCCTGTAGAAAAATGAGAGTGGAAATATGTTACCAAATTGTTTTAGTATAAAAATATTTGACATTGCTATGCAAGATTGAACCATTGAGTATTTGTCTTAGACAATTAGCTCACCCATTTTATCTGTTGAGAGTTGGTGAACTTTCTGTATTCATCAAACTAAAAGAAACGTAGAATTAAGAAATATTAATACCACTGTACTTTGAAATATACCAAGGTACTAAATTGTTAGCATATTCATGTACCATAACCTTTACATGGAACTCCATGGTAAATGTACAAAATACATGGTATTGCCACTGAACATACTTGATTAGTGAGGTCTAATAAAAAAATGTCCCTATTATTCACCTCTTTCTGCAAAATAACCAATTTATTGATGCACTCTGTTACATCAGGGCACTGCTGTACATTGGTGTTGGCTGACTGTAAAACATAAAAAAAAAAGTTAAAATCAAATTAATATAATATATGTTTGATATGCCTTAGTTGATAAAAGCCAATCAGAATTCACTGTACAATTACAATAACATGTAATGCGGTTATGGATGTAGAATATTGTATCAGTGCATGGAAATATCCTTAAAGGGATAGTTCACCCAAAAATGAACATTCTCTCATTATTTACTCAACCTCATGCCATCCCAGATGTTTGAATTTCTTATGTCTGTAGAACACAAACAAAGAATTTTAGAAGACTATCTCAGCTCTGTAGGGCCATACAATGCAACCACAAATTTGACGCTCCAAAAGGACATAAAGGCAGCATAAATGTAATCTATATTACTTTGTGTATATATACTTTGTGGGGGGTAATCAGATATGCCGCCCCCCCACCCCCCCCCCCCATAACTGATGTCCTTGTTGCTGTTCTGCTGCTGTCCATTAACATAGTTGTCATTAAGTTGTTGCAGTATTAACATAAAGGTTTAAAAAAGTTTAGTGTTTAAAAGTTAGCATGCTCAGTATTCTAACCCCGCTTGTCAATGTCATGAGAAGTCAATCAAATCGATAAAGGTGGGAGTCGTGGGACTCAAGTTTGGAAAGCTCATGGATTATTCCAGTGCTGAGTGTTAGTGTCATGTAAAATGAAAGTTTCTTACTAAACATGCACAATTTTACCTCCGTTTTATTAATAAAATGTGTAAAATATCATGTATTTATTTCTTTAATTAATACTGAATTTTGAACAGAATCTCATAAGAGTCCGTTTTATTTTGAAAGAAGGCCTATTTCCTTTTCAGGTTAAAGGAGTAGTTCACCTAAAAATGGAAAATATACTTTTACTCCCTCATTTACTCACCCTTATGTTGTTCAAAACCCATATGCTTTTACTTTTCCATGGAACATATTGTCTATATATATATATATATATATATATATATATATATATATATATGTGTGTGTGTGTGTGTGTGTGTGTGTGTGTGTGTGTGTGTGTATATATGTATGAGGAAAACTTGAGGACTTTTTGCTAGCCGGCTGACACAGTCATGCCAAAAAATAATACAGACACAGTGTTTGTACTGTGTGAACTTAATTTTATGTTTTAAAATATATGTTTTTTTATTTATCATATTTTGGTCGCATTTAAATATTATTTAACACATTTAAAGCCTTTAATCAGACATTTATAATTTTTTACAATTTTAAAGGACTGAGTACCATTATATTTGGGCCCTCAACACCCGCGACCCCCACCACCAAAGACATGGTTACGGCCTTGATCAATATATTAAACTTTTACCTTTTTCGGGTATCTCATGCTCTTTGTGGTCGGGTCATAATAAATGTCGTACGGATTGAGCCATCCATCATCATCAGTGTTGATATTAATGGTTGCGCAGCCAATAACAAAAAGACCACAAAAACCAAGGGAACTCCGAAATGCAAACGAGCAGCAGCTTGGCATAATCGTATTCGTTTACTACTGAAATGAACGCAGAAGTAGGCCAATATACACATACGGTAAAAATGCAAAACGGAAAGTAACTATAAGTAACAATAACTAACCAACAACACCCTAAAATACTACACAAATATATCGATCTCCTAAAAGGTACACGTTGATGGCCAAAAAATAATAACAATCGAGTGCAGTTAGACACCTAACATGCCTACATGCTAAAAGTGAAACTGAAGTGCTGGGAATCGATTAAAAAACGAATCGGTTCTTCAATTCGGAGGCACTGGAAATCGGGAATCGACTCCAAAGCATGGAATCGACTCCGCAATATGTTTGGCCTCTGTTTATTTCCTCACCTAACACATCCCATAGATTAGAAAATGACTGCAGATAAACGATCATAATTCCTCTCCTGATCAAACCGACTCTTTTGTAGTCCGTTAGGCATCAGTAAATCTGCTCCGTTTTCATCTGAACATATTTTTTTTTTTTAGCATATAAGACCTTTTGATAGAAATGGTCAAGCTATTTTTTAATTCAAGCAAAAACGCTTTATATTGCGCTGTTTATTATGAGATTTTACCTCACGTTTTTGTGTAATCGAAAAAGAATAGCGGAAATGAATCTGGAATCGATTCCAAAACAGGAATCAAAGTCGATTCCAAAATGTCGGGAATCGAACAGACACACTGCTCGAAAGAGCATACTATTTATAGAAACGGCAGAAATAGTAGGGTGACTATGGAAGTATGCTGTTTTGAACATATAGCACCTGTTTATTCGTTGGTGTTACAGCAAGTCTTTATTTGATACTTATCGCCATCGTGCAGACGGAGTCTTCATCTGTTTAAACTTACAGTGCTGAAACTGAACAACGTTTTAAGCAATGGACGAACAGTTTCTTAGTGATAATCCCTCTCTCCACCTTTTCCCCGCTGCTGTTTTGCTATTTGCAAAGAAATAGAAAAATGTCAATGTTTTAGTTTTTTTTTAATCTTTTAACAATCTTTTGTTTTGACATGTTTTTGCATAAAATAAAATAATTGTATTTTGTATGCAATATTTTGTATGTCATAGAGGTGTTCAACCCGTACCATTCGCCATGGGATCCCTCTGTGATTTTATTAGGGGGGGGGGGGGGGGGGGGGGGTTTAAATAAAGTCTGTGGTAAACTTGAAGGTGCTTGAACGTTTTCTTCTACAACATGCATTACACACAGTCATACCTCAAACGTGTATTTTGAAGCCATCGTGTTTAAAAGAATAATGTTGCTAACAAGTTGCTTAACCCTTGTGCGACCTTAGGGGCATTTAATAGTTAAATTCAGGACATTCAGGATAAAAATTTCCAATTGAACCCCATTAAAACAACAATATTTGATCCCAGTGCCACTGAAGCATAAAATCATGAATTATACCATATTATGCTTTCATTCGGGAGCCCTGGCTTCAAAATTTTAATTTCTATTATTTCCAACCAGATGGCGCCATTTTTCTCATGTTTAGCCTATGGAGCAAATACATTCTTTCCCCCTATTCTCTGTTTGCTGTATTATAGATCACTGCAGGCCAACTGAATAAATGATGCAGCTAGGTGTGTTGGTATGGATGTCAGAGTGTGTGTGTGTGTGTGTGTGTGTGTGTTTGTGTGTGTGTGTGTGTGTGTGTGTGTGTGTGTATGTGTAAAAACAACAGTGGCATTATGTAAAGAACTGCTATTAAAGGCTTAAAATTAAGGCAGTTTTTTGACCTCTGAGTAACTTTTTTTAAGTTGATGCACAAGGGGACTACAACTACCACAAGCATATGATTGTAATGCCAGACGTTTCTGATTCTAAATGTGGTAAATGGTAATAATTAAAACAAATCGGTGTACCCAAAACTTTTGTCAGTAAACAGTTTCTGTCTAATATACTCCGTTCTGGCTATTGCTTCGAACTTTGCTGTTGTCCGTTTCAGTCGTGTGTGTTGAAAGTTATGTGTAAAATTCTTCCGGTCCGCATGAGGGCGATGAGTGACAACAGAACAGCTGCTGTAACGCCAAAGAAGAAAATTATGCGTCCGTTTAGGAGAGCTGGTTTCAGTTTACATGAGGAAATAGTGAGAAATTAGTGTCTAATACGGTCATTTTATTGTTATTAAATATTATTAATTATTTTTTAGCCATCAGCATCTTTCCGATTGCATGTAACTATGTGTTTGGTTAGATGAACTGCTTTACAGCTCTAATCAACTTTGTTTTGTAGGTGAGTGTGTATTGATTTTGAAATTCTCCATTATTATTATTATTATTAGAATCCGATTATCTGAACGGACAGACATCAGTTGTAAATACGTAAGCAAATGACATTTTGAAATCAGTGTATGAAATATGATGAATATAACAAATTAATTTCTCATTGCTTTCTATTTCACTAATAGTGATCATGAAGGTGTCAAGCTGTTCGTCGTTTACATTTTGGAGTTTTGTGTCTTTTTGTGGACTTTTTGTTATTGCCTATGCAAACATCAAGAACGATGATCACGATGACTGGATCGACCCGTATGACATGCTCAATTATGACCCGACCACAAAACGCATGAGAAACCCCCCAGAGGTAAAAGTCTATTTATTAAAGCATCAAACTGTTTATTAATGTAACGCAGTACCCGCAAGCCTTTGAAAGTCCTCGTAATTTTTTTTATTATTATTATGCACACTTTTTGTAATTAATACAGACTTCAAAAACTTTCATTTGTAAATAATGGTACACTTAAATATGTTAAACGTTTTGAGCAATTTATTATTACAGGTGTAAAATGCCCCATAGCCATACACTGAAACAAATGTTGATATTCATTACCTTACTTTGTGCAGGGATGCTATAATATCTAATATTGGCATTACATATTTGCATTCATATCTGCAATATTTTCATTCTGAATTGTGATTGGTCCCTGTCAGCTAGGTCTTTGCAAGCACTGGCATTGTGTGCAAGAAATGTAACCTTGTTTTCATGTTCGATAGTCTGCCAGTTACAACAATGTGCCAACCAAGAGGAGGGAATTCAGCACAGACCCCAGCAGCGGAATGCAGAACACGGTCCAGTGTTCTGATGATTGCACCGATAAACTGAGTATTTTGGAGAAAGAGGTGAAAAATAACAAAAAGTGGCACCATCACAGAAATCTGTTTTTAACGTGACACACACACACAAAAAAATATATATATATATTTATGTAACCTATGCAGGGGCTGTCAAGCTCTAAATGGTCAAAAAAGTACAATAAAAGTAGTTTATTCAACAACTAAATTGAGTGAACTATTCATTTAAAGAGATAGTTCACCTAAAAATGAAAATTCTGTCATCATTTACCCTCATGCCATCTCAGATGTGTTTGACTTTTTTTCTTCTGCTGAACACAAACAAAGATTTGTAGAAGAATATTTCAGCTCTGTAGGTCCTCACAATGCACACCAAAACCTTGAAGCTCCAAAAAGCATATAAAGGCAGTGTAAAAGTAATCCAAACGACTCCAGTGGTTAAATCCATGTCTTCAGAAGAGATACGATAGATGTGGGTGAGAAACAGATCAATATTGAAGTCCTTTTTTAATTTAGATTCGCCTCCTTGCCCAGTATGTTGCGATATGCACAAAAACTGTGAATCGCCAAAAACAAAAGAAGAATGTGAAAGTAAAGGTGGAGATTAATAGTAAAAAAGGCTTCAATATTGATCTGGAGTCTTATGGATTAATTTATTCTGCATTTATGTGCGTTTTGGACCTTCAAAGTTCTGGTCACCATTCACTTGCATTGTGAGGTATGAAATATAAATATTGTAAATATTATAAGTTGAAATATTCTTCTAAAATTAATTAGAAGAATTTGTTTGTGTTCAGCAGAAGAAAGAAGGTCACATACATCTTGCATGGCATGAAGGTGAGTAAATTATGACAGAATTTTCAATTTTGGGTAAACTATTCCTTAAATAGGAATGGCAAGTTAGACTTGGTGGTTGGGAATTTGTTTGCATTAAACCAAATCAAGTCCCCTTATTGTTATTCAACATTTATTACAAGTTCCCAAAAGAGAAGAAAATGTAGTTTCTTTTGGTTTGCATGTACAATCAAAAATTTAATAAAAAATAAGATCACTTATAAGGGAGGGGGATCTGATGAATGAATGTATTTTAATATTTATTAATGCTACCTAACTTATAGTTTGATGAATACAAAAAGAGGGGGAGTGCCATCTCTCAGCAGCCAACATGTGCCAATGCAGTGTTCAAGCGTTTCCTGTCTAGGCTCCTAAAAGAAACTGCAAAGCTTGGCCTGGTATGTGTCCAACTTTACTATGGAAATATTCTTGAAATATCTCCGCTTTAGGTTTCATAATCTTTGTATTTTTATCGGCAGCCTGATGATGCAAAAACATCCACGCATTATGATGCTGAGGTGAAGCTTTCCAAGCAAACGGTGGCAGAGATCCAGAAGCTTTTGAAAGACGAGAACAGCTGGACCACTGGAGCCATGGATGAGGCTCTCTGTCAAATTCTGATCAACTTCAAACGCCATGACCACGAAGCCTGGAAGTGGCGATTTGAAGATACCTTTTATGTAGAAATTGACACTGTCGTGAAGGTCAGTTTTTTTTTTTTTTTTTAAATAAAAATGTAAAAAATTATGCTTGATTCGATTTTTTTAAATTAATTGTATTTTTATTTTTACAAATTACCGCAATTAATCATGCCCCTAGTCTGTATATACATTTCGGAACAAGGAATGCCCTTTGGATCAATTCAAGCATATTGTACCACCTTTATGTGATGGTAACCCCCCCCCCCCCCCCCTTTAGTTTACTGGCTAAAATAACTTTTATTAATCGAGATTAATTATTCTAACATGGCTTTTATAAGGTTACTGATTTTATACATATGTTTCATTATTACTATTAATTTCTTTAGAAGTAAAACTTTTTAAACGAGGAAAACAATTACAGAGTGAACCTTTAATTGGCACGTCATGATTAAAAATGTAAATGGATTGCTAGCCCTAGTAAAAACTAATACTGTTAGCTTTTTTAATTGCACTGATTTTTCCACAGGTTGCTTTGTGTGTTCTGATTATAACGGCTGTTATCTGCACTGAAGTTTGGTCTGTTGTGTCCTGGTTTGTCCAGTTCTGGAGAATGTTTGCTGTCTGCTTTTTTATCAGCTTGATCTGGAACTGGTTCCATCTTTATATGGTAATAAAGTTGTTGACTTTAAACTAGAGGTTTATATGAACAGATTCTGTACACCAGGGGTCTCAAACTTCAAGCTCAGCAAGATGTTCCATGTGGCCCCTCAAGTGTTTACCTAAAGGATTTTTTAACATTATCCTAATTTTTGTTTATATTTTTCCTCAAAAATATATCACCGGCTTAAAACGCAAATACAAATTGCAGTCAAGTTGTACACTGTATAAATGCTTGCACTGAACTAGATAATTGCTCCAATAGAGAGTAAACATTCATGGTTGTAAAAACACTTTTTTATTTAAATTGTTTAGATTGCCCTTAATAAAAAACAACTGGCATGTGGCCCCCAGGTAAATTGAGTTTGAAACACTTGCCGTACACAATACTGTGGACTTGTGATATCCACTGTGTTTTTTACTACAGGTGTAGAACAAATGATAATAGAAGGGCGATACCTATGTATGTGTCATTACTTTTCTACAATGTCTTTGTTCTTGGCTAGCTTGCCTTTGCTGAGCACCAGAAGAACATTGTGCGGATGGAGAGCTTCAATGCGAAATGTACTGGGCTGAAACAGATGGACTGGAAGGACAGTTTGTCAGGTGAGGTGCTTACTGTTGCACTTTAGCCAGTGATACTCACAATGTTAAGCCTTTCAATTAATTTTATGCTTATTTAGAGTGGTACAGACGAACATGGACTCTTCAAGATGATCCATGCTCAAAGTTTTATGAAGTCCTGGTGGTGAACCCAATTTTACTTGTACCTCCAACAAAGGTTTGTTTCTCCTATTTTCCAAAAATATTAAAGGAACAGTTCACCTTTAAATAAAATGTTTACTTGAACTACATTCAAAGTTTTCTGAAGCCACATGATTGCTTTGAGTTACAGACAGGAATTTAAGCTGTTTACTACACTCAGAAAATCTTGACATCCGCCAGAAGTAGTGATGTTCAATTAGTTGACGAATCATTATTTTGAATAAGATATTCTCAATTGATCAATTTATCTGATTCACAAAACCAGACTGGATGTTTTGTTCACACATTGGACTGATCTGTTTCTATACTCAATTGCCAAGTTGAGTGTTCAGCCAAAATGAGGGTGTGCTAGTGTATGCCAGGGTCAGTTGCGTTCCCACTGTCACTTCCGGGGCTTCATCGTACATTCTCAGGGCTAACGGCCAAGTGCCTTTGGCCCACCGATTACCTTTAGGCCAAACATGGCCAATTGGGTATTTAGGCAGGGTCAAAGGTGGAGTTTCGCCAAGTCAGGTATCACTTTCCACTAAGCAAAGACCAAAATATGCAAACAAATGGCTGCTTCAATCTCCACCATGTTCATTTTGATGAGTTGGCTAGTCTCCAAAGTCAGATACCTCAGCCTGAGCTTCCCTCTTGCTTGTGAAATGGACAGGGTGTGTGATGTTGGCACCAGGGCAATGTATTAAGGGCGGGTTTTAGGGCAATGCTGCGGAGCTCTTGGCCTGATGGTGGGAATGCAGATCGATTTTGGTCCAAAGGTCTGAGGCAACTGGCCCAATACTCGAAATGTGGCGAATGTTCTGGTCAGTCTGTTTCTCATCTGAAGCTATCATATGACTTCAGAAGACTTCAGGATGGGGGTCTTGAAAGATGCTGTCCCTCATTGTAATTGCATGGAAACCAGTACAATTTCTCTTTTTGTGTTTGCTGGAAGAACGAAAGTAAAACAGGTTTGGATGGACTTGAGGGTGGATAAATGTGGATAGAATTGTCACTTATGGGTGATTTTTATTCTGTTAGCTTCAACTTGATAAGAGATGCAATTAAATGAATACATTAACTTTTGTGTTTTCACAGGCTTTCACAGTAACCATAACAAGCTTCATCACAGATCCCCTAAAGCACATTGGGCAGGGCATCAGTGAGTTCCTCAGAGCCTTGCTAAAGGATCTGCCGGTCACTCTCCAAATACCTGTGCTTCTCATTATTGCAGCAGCCATCATTGTAAGTGCATTGAAAAGTAAACATTTTAATACTATATCTCCCATTTCATTGTAAAAACATATACTAAGGCAATCACATCCTTGCTGTCCTCAGGTGTTTATGTATGGAAGTGCTCAAGCAGCTATATACCATGCAGTACCCTGGCCCCGCCTTGGTCACCGTCAGGACCCACCACCCCCTGCGGTAAGGCAAAACCAAGCTCCGCAACTAATTAACAATGTGGGAGCCTGGGGCGGAGGTGATGCCCCAATGCCTCTACAAAGGCAACACCAAGCTCCGCAACTAATAGACAATGGGGGAGCCTGGGGCGGAGGTGACAACCCACAGCCACTACAAATGCGCCAGGAGGCCAACAGGATTAATCAAGCAGGAAACAATATTAATGTCCCTCAGCCAGCTGACGGAAACAATCAAAGCATGGATCTTCGACATCGATTTGCTAGCAGGTCTGGACAGGCCCAGACGGTGCGGGTGGAAACACTGCGCTCGACAGGCAGCATGTCCAGCGAAAATGAGACTGATCTTCAACAACAGGAACAAGAAGTGGAACCTACCGTAGAGCTAGAGACTAAAGTGGAAGACGTTAAAAGGGAGGAAAAAGAGAATAATCTATCTTCCATTGACAAAAAGGAGCAAGAAGATAAACAGACTCTAGACACTGTGGATGTGGCCACAAGCAATGTGTCTTCTCAACAAATTGATGTGAAAACCGTAGGAGTGAATCAAGGGAATGATGTAAGTTTTGATGGATATTTAAAGCATCTTTGAAAGATTTAGTGACCAAAAAAAATTTACTACATACCAAGTCTTCTGAAGACATACAATATCTTTGTGTGAGCAACGGCCAAACTTTTTTCTTTTCACTTTAGTACTCAAATTTACACTTCTGCAAAATAAGGATGTAATGTCGTGATGCTGGGTAAAAATATATATTTCACGAAAGCATCAAGATCTTATTTGATCTCAATAACGATTGTTGAATCCCACCATCTACAATGCAAGTAAATCACTCACATATGACCAAATTATGCAAATAATCATGTCTGATTAGCCGCTGACTGGTAAATTTGAACATTTTAATCACCATGATTGAGTTGTACAGTCACATTGGCGAAGAAGTTCAGCAGCGAGATTCTTGCACTGCGTGTTGAGAGTAAAAATTTGGTTTGACTCCAAAGACGAAATATACACAAACCGTCTGTCATTGAATAATGTCTCTTTTAATAACTCTCGGTTCTTTATTGTCAGTTGTTGATCAAAAATAACATTTAATTCAAGCTAGGGCTGTGAATCGAATTAATTACATGGTATGCCACGTAATCAAATGAATCGGATTTATTCGCATATATCAATATTTTCAATGAGACAATATATCAATGAGTAATCCCCTCTAATAACAATAATTACATTTATAATAATTAAATAGCAATAAATAGTTACATTTAAATAATATATATAAATTAGTGGTAATATATATAAATAAATCGGTGCTGATACTTTTTGACCAAAAATATATGACGATAGTATATATATTATTCTTCATTTCTTTATTGCTGAGGAATAAAGTATATATATATATATATATATATATATATATATATATATATATATATATATATATATATATACACACACACACACACACACACACAAAACGTTTCATCTGGTGAATGCATGGGCTGGTAAAAGCTTAATTTGTTAAATACTTGCATATGGAGCTTTGTAATGGAGCAAGTCTCACTGACAATGGGGCACGTGGTAAGTTGTGTGTTGATCGCGGAGAGTAGCATGAGTCTCCACATGCTGTGAGTCTACGCAGTGTCATGCACAATGAGCCACGTGATAAGATGCATGGATTGGCTGTCTCTGAAGTAGAAGCAGCTGAGACTTGTGATCTGCCACCCAGATTGAAGTGAGTAACCGCGCCACCACGAGGACCTGCTAAGTAGTGGGATCTGGGCATTCAAAATTGGGAGAAAAGGGGATAAAAAAATAACATAAAAAAGGGTTACTGTGACAAGTTTACATAGTTTGAAATGTAGATGTATTTGCGCTCCATCAAGCTGTAGTTTGAACCCAAGAACATGTTCTCATCTTGTGTTGGTTGCTGTCTGTGAGTGTTTGTTGTTGGTTGATAAGCTGTGCGTTGCCTATACAGCTGGAGTTTTGCTTACAGCCCCCTGGAGAAAACAGGTGGTACTCCAAGCTTAAATTGCTCAGAGCGAAGGTATATACCTTATTAAAGTCCAGGAACATAAATAATTGTGTTCATTTTTTTATAGAATTATTCGCACTTAATTATTGCATTAAATCGACAGCCATAATTCTAGCATTTAATTTTAATCACACATAGCACGGATGTGGTAAAAAAACGGTGTGACTCCACCCTCATTTGTATGCACTGTCAAAACACTTCTGTGAGATGCTTGCTGAACTGGTGCTATTCTTATAGGAACAGTACCATTTTACCATTTATAAATAGCACACATTATGCATGTAAATAATAAACATGTAACAAAGTATATTTATGCAATATTATATAAGTATTTTTTGGACATCATATTTATTGATGGAATACATTTTTAAAAAGCTAAAATGTGACCAAAATGATGAAAAATGTATGATAAAATAAATTGGTAAAATGAATATTTTCCTAATGTACCAAGTTAAAAGGTCTCTTGTAGATCATTTCTTTCATATGTAATCAAAATTGACATTATAACTGAAAGAATCATAATGGTCACGAGAGCTTGTGAATCGGAATCGAATCGGGAAACTGAATCAATACCCACAGCCCTGGTATGTTGTGTTCGGTTACAAGACACACAAGAACCATTGTTTGGTATCATTTAGCGATGTTCCGATACCATTTCTTTTTTGAGAACGAGTACAAGTTCCGTTCATTTTTCTAGTACTGCCGATACCGAGTCCGATTCATGATTTTTTTTTTTTTTTTTTCCTGAGCTCAATATCAGCAGTTTAGTTCAATTTTAAAATCAAAATTGTGTTTAAATAAATAAATAAATTAATTCAAACTTTAATCAAATTAAAGTATAGCAATTCATTTTCAACATGAAATTATATTATTTGTATCAAATGAAGTGATTGTATACAGAACCTCACAGCACAATCCTAAATACAACATTGGAGTTATTTTTGTCAAATAAAGTGCTGCATTACAAATGCGAGGGATTGCTTAAATATTACTTCGTTACTATTGATTTATTATTATTAGTATAACATTGAATATTACATAACTGTATAGTAGTGAGTGATCTATTTCTGTCATACTTTTTCATTAATATTGAGCTTTTATTTTGGCGGGGCTTTTATTTTGAAGTGTTTCTGTGTTGTTAGACCAAGGACCTCTGACGTAATGATGGCAGATTCCCAATCCGGAAATGCAGGTTGCTACATGAATTACAGTAATTATTAAACCACAAAAGGCTACTATATAAATAAATATATAGTCTGTAATGACTCGTGCTAAAAAGTGAATTGTCGTTAGTTTCTACTGATAACCGATAGTTCCAAAAGTAGCTATCGGCACCAGTTAATCTGCAAAACCAAGGTGTAAATCGACCTCTACTGAATTATTTTGACTACAAATATGTGCTTTGTTTACACAGGTGTGTGAGGCATTGTCAGACGGAGTCCCAGTCTTCAAAGAGGAATATGATTCAAGACTTAGTCCTCCAGTTCAAGAAACAGGACAATAAAACTTTATTAGAACTGCTTTATCAACAATGCTTTCTGTCATTACTTTCTTTAAACATAATGTTTTCTAATTTGACTTGTTTCCTTTGACATTTCTCCTGAAATGGAAATATATATTTTAGTACTCTTTCTTTCTGTATATTTGTTTTGGAGGAAGTGGTAAAATCTGCTAAACTAATCTAGAAAAAAATCTATAATCTTTGAATGGCTTCTGGTTATGGTTCAGTGCTGAGTAGTAATGCGGTATATGTAAGAGCTGTCTGTGTTAGAAGGCCGTGAGGAGGTGAAGCTAGCCCCAGGCGGTCAGATATCAGAGGCTGAGTTTTCAAGACAGTGCCGCTCAATAAAACTGCAAGTGTGATGTCACAAGGCAGAAGGCAGAGTTCCTGGCCAAATTTGAATTAGTGCTTACCCTCTTAACGGACACCAAGGACCAGTTCTATGACTGTTAAGATATCATTTCATACAAAGGATACAATTTCTAAGCTCCAATCTATGACCGAAATCCTTGAGGAATTGAGACACTGACCTCGAAAGCAGAAGATCTAGAAAACCATTGACAATGTTCCAATTTAAGGCTGGCGGAGTTGTTTGAAAGCATACAGCGTGTGCATTTTTGGAATGAGGCTTTTGGGATGGAACTTATTTGCTCTCCACTGACCATTGAATGAGCCCATAGAATTGCGAGTTCTAGACTGAAAGATGAAGCACCAACGATTACTGGGACAAAGTCCTGGTAATGAACACAGTTAGAAATACATATACTTTCTGACATCAAATTCTTCAGAAATATTTTGTATGTTTGTTTTTTGGTTTGTGTACAGCTGTGTTGTATTTTATGTTGTTATATACAATATCTCTGTTATGATCCGACCAAAAAAACGTTCCTCTCTTGAACGCCTCATCTCGTGACCGGGGACAGTGTAACCGCTGATCTTGTGCACTCTCAAGATCATGCACATGAGAGCAACAGTTTTCAGTTTGTTTCTCACCGAACCTTATTGCAAGCCTTTATAACATAATATAGAATTCTAAATTATTATTTTGTGTATTTTTTAAAATTGAAGATGTGGTCACCATAAATTGCCATTGTGTAACATAATTAAGCAGTTATTTTCTTTCTAAATTTGTTCTTTTGTGAACTGATAATAATGAAAGACATTGGTTTAGAACAAGATTAGGGTGAGTAAATAATAACTTAATTTTGGGTTTTGAACTATCCCTTTATGTGTAAGAAAGCTAAAGTTGAAAGGATTTTGGACAGGGGGTTAGGAAATGACTGGTTAGCTGGTCCCGTTAGCAACTGCTGGTAGATACTGGAACTATGCCACACTATGGCAAAAGCATGTTTCGCTATAGACAGCCATTCAAAAGTAACCATGTTTTATGATAAAATTTCAATCTAAACCATTCCATTACATCATAATATATCTTCATCCGGTGACGGATTGTTTTTGAAAGGCTCTTAAAGGTGTGAAATTTATTTATATATTTCCCTATATATTCCCACTGATGAGTGATCAGTCACATGACACCCGATCTTAATGGACTACTTAAAGCAATGTCCCCATATACATAAGTTAGGCATACGAGGCACAATTTGAATGCTTAGGATCTGAACTCTTCACAGAATACCATAAAAGTTGCCTTATGTTACATACAATAACAAAATGTGCCCTTACAACATTTGCATCGTAAATAAGCAATAAGAGGTAATAGTGTATAGAAATATTACAATGAATATTAAAAGTCTTTCAAATAGCACTTAAATGGACAAGTCATATATCAAATGATAATGTTCGTTCTCAGGAATGTGACTATACAGTTTATATTGTTTCCCTAATACCACAGTTTGAAAGATTTTTTAAAGGAATCACAAAGTGAAATGGGTTTTCTGTAAGTCATCAAATACAAACATATAGTTTATGTGCCGATCATTGCTGCTGTTAGCCCCATGAATCCAAAAACTTTATATCTGCACTTACAATACTTTAGGCAGTTTTCTTAAAAAAAAGAAAAAAACAGCAATTCTTTAGTTATATGTGAGTTTTCTTGGCTGAATAATCCAGTGTTGAGCTTCTAACCCACACAGAGGCTGAGACATTCACTAAAACAGTGAGGGTGGTGCATGAACTGAAAATTAGACAATGTCTATGGACAAGCTTATCTGTGAGGGCTACAATTTGTTAGAGTTCCTCCTAGATTTCAGATATATATTGTGCCATCTAGTGGAATGCAATGAGAATTTTCAAAGTGAAAGAGAGAACAGAACCACGGCCCATGTTCACCAAAAATCTTAAGGTTAAAAGTAGCACCTAACATGGAAATTTAGGAGCAAATCTTAAAAATTAGAGCCGTGTTACTTCTAATTTTAGGACTCGTAACATTTTCATCTAAGAGTAATTCATGAAGCATTTTAAAGCCAAAAGTAGCTCCTAAATCAATGACAGTTTAGAAGTCGTCCAGAGGACTTCTAACTCCTTAAGAGTGACTAACAAACAATCTGAAGCATTTAAAAAAGGTATCCCCTGAATCTCGAGGGTGTTTTCATTATTGTAAACTTAGAGATGCATTTACCTCTCCCACAAACTGAAACAACCCAATTACACTGGAGATAAGGGTTTTAAAAACTCTGCGTTACTGCATCTAACTGTGTAGTACGGAATTGAATTGGGAATTTCTGTCATCTGTCTGCAGAATAATCACGTATAATTTGATAGATAATATACCAAACTATAGATGCCCTCTCCAAATTGCATATCATCTGACAATTCAGAGCATATTTTTTCCTATGGTCTCCACGCCTGCTGCAGAGAAAAACGGCAATTGTGGGGCGGTGTTTTGATGCTGTTGACGGGATGCACGCTCGTTTCATTACTTCAACACAGGATGAAGAAATGTTCATCAACCAAAAAAAATATCTAACTATCTCTGTACATTATTTACATATATAGATATACACTGGAGGCCAAAAGTTTGGAATAATGTACAGATTTTGCTCTTAGCGAAAGAAATTGGTACTTATATTCACCAAAGTTGCATTCAATTTATCACAATAGCCTGTGTTGCCAGGACATTAACAACATGACAAATGACTATTACAATTTGAAAAAAATCTTCAGAACTTCTTAAACTACTTCAAGGAGTTCTAATAAAAAAATCCTCTACATGCAGCAATGACAGCTTTGCAGATCCTTGACATTCTAGCTGTCAGTTTGTCCAGATATGCGCTTCTCGTGCACATTACAGTCTAGCTGACCCCACAAAAGCTCAATGGGGTTAAGATCCAGAACACTCTTTTCCAATTATCTGTTGTCCAATGTCTGTGTTTCTTTGCCCAATCTAACCTTTTCTTTTCTTTTCTTTTCGATTTTCTGTTTTAAAAGTGGCTTTTTCTTCGCAATTCTTCCCATAAGTCCTGCACCCCTGAGTCTTTTCTTTACTGTTGTACATGAAACTGGTGTTGAGCGGGTAGAATTCAATGAAGCTGTCAGCTGAGGACATGTGAAGCGTCTTTATCAATCTAGAGACTCTGATGTACTTATCCTCTTGTTTAGTTGCACATCTGGACTTCCACATCTCTTTCTGTCCTTGTTAGAGCCAGATGTCCTTTGTCTTTGAAGACTGTAGTGTACATCTTTATATGAAATCTTCAGTTTTATGGCAATTTCTAGCATTGTACAGCCTTAATTTCTCAAAACAATGATTGACTGATGAGTTTCTAGAGAAAGCTGTTTCTTTTTTTTTGCCATTTTTTACCTAATATTGACCTTAAGACATGCCAGTCTATTGCATACTGTGTCAACTCCAAAACAAACACAAAGACAATGTTAAGCTTCATTTAATAAACCAAATAGATGTTTTTCTAGAACCAAATTAGCAAGTTATCATGATTACTCAATGATAAGGTATTGGAGTGATGCTGCTGGAAATGGGGCCTGTCAAGATTTGATCAAAAATTACTTTTCTAATAGTAATCGTGCAGTTTTATTTTTTTACATCAATAATGCCCTTACAATAATTTGTGATCAGCTGAATGCCACTTTGGTATATTAAAGTACCAATTTCTTTTGAATTGGCAAACTCTGTACATTATTTCAAACTTTTGGCCACCAGTGTTGTCTGTCTTAGCTGATAGTCCCTGTCTACCAATCACTGAGGGTGATTTAAAAGAGTGGCTAATAAGACGTGATGTCATCCATAGCAACAATGTCAACTCTGACTTTTATCTTAAGATGTCCTTACTAAAACGGGCTCTTAGCACTTTTGTGAAAAGCTCCTAGCTATGATCTCTTTGGAGAACTCCTATTGGTAATATAAAAATCTTTGTGAATACCGGTCCTGAATTACAAGCTTACAAAGTTGGGACAAAATGTATTATTATTATTATTTTTATTATTATTATTTTACTTTATGTGTATCAAAAGCTTATAAGCACATACAATATTATTTATTAAAAATTTGAGACTTTTTTTTCTTTGGGGGGTTTTCTAAAAAAATAGACACCTTTTCTTGCAGTTAGTCCACGGTGTGAGTAAATGGTGAGCTATTAAATTTGAGTGTGAACAATTGCAGGCGGCAGCCAAAAAATGCACAAGAGTTTAAGGGGTTTACAGCACATTTGTTGTTGTTGTGTGTAAAAATATCAGCATTTCAAAAATGAGACTCAAAACAGGTTAAAAATGTTTCTCAATCGACCCCTTGTGACGTTTTACTAGTCTAGAAGTTGACCGAGAGCTACTAAAAGAACGTTTTATTTCTTACACTGACACCACGCCCACATGGAAACCTCCTCGTCCCTGAGTGGTCAGTGGGCGTGTCTACTGTTAAACGCGCTTCAGCTGTGTTCAAGGAACCTATGTGGCTGGGAAATGCGCTTTATCATTGATAAGCATTCTTACATAACAGCTGACATGGAGTTGTCTGATATGTACTGCCAGGGTGTTGAGGCTAACGTACCAAGGTAAGTTAAACAAAAAAGTCTTGCATATATTGAAATATGAATATTTTTGCATGATAAAATAGGCTAAATTTACAGATAATTAGGTGTTAAAGGTGCTCCGTTGTAATAACATTTGAGATCTAATAATATTTATGACACTGCAGAACAAAACTACTATATCTGTTTGCTCGAAATGATTTGTTTTATTATTTTTTTTTACTTTTAACTGTATTAATACCAAGTTATGTCAAAAAACGGCAACATTTCAACAACTGTCAGTGTTTTTTTTGAGCATAGGAGTACAGCCTTGGACTTGATCCCCTGTTAGTGTTGGAAAGGAACATGTAGATACACTGTGCACGCATACTTGCAATTATTTATAAAGGCTCAGTTAAAGTTTAAAAATACATTGTGGAACTAAGCAGAACTGTTTTCCTTTTTAGAGCATTGACCCCTACATCTTCCTTATCCTAAACAGAACTCTGTCACATGAGTAATTTGTCACCCAAAGTTGATTTAGCATCTGCCAGTGCTGCTCCATATATATAATTATTATTTAGTATCATAAAATGTATAAGATACATTTTTAAATGTGAATATACTCCAGATATGAGTAATATTTATAAATCTGCTTTGTAAATCTAAATTATCTGTGTGTACAAATGTTAGTTTTATACTAACTGACATGAAGTTTGTGTATGAACTTTTTTTTTTTTTTTTTTTTTTTATTCAAGATGTTCGTTTAAAATTAAAGGAAGGTTTAAGGGAAAGTTTAAAGTATATCTTGGGCCCTTAACTTGTCACCAAGTTGCTGCTGTTTTTGTTGTTCACTAGTTTGTTTTAAATGGTCCTGCAGTGAGACAATAGATACAAATATAGATGTTTTATAGCCTAGGAAATGTTATGTCAGAATTCCCACCGTTTTATATATATATATATATTACACGCGCATCGATCAGCCACAACATTAAAACCAATTCCCTAATAT
Organism: Moxostoma hubbsi; assembly: GCA_032164185.1. Lineage (NCBI taxonomy): Eukaryota > Metazoa > Chordata > Actinopteri > Cypriniformes > Catostomidae > Moxostoma > Moxostoma hubbsi. The sequence continues at coordinate 3,150,511 of JAVLUX010000163.1, read as the reverse complement.
TGTATAGGTCCCCCTCGTGCCACCAAAATGGCACCAACCTGCATCTCAGAATAGCAGAATGAGATTATATTCTACTCACTGCAATTGTACAGAGTGGTTATCTGAGTTACTGTAGACTTTGTCAGTTTGAACCAGTCTGGCCATTCTCCGTTGATCTCTCTCATCCACATGACATTTACATCCGCAGAGCTGCCACTCACTGGATGTTTTTTTGTTTTTGGCACCATTCTGAGTAAATTCTAGAGACTGTTGTGTGTGAAATTCCCAGGAGATCCAGCAGTTACAGAAATACTCAAACCAGCTCATCTGGCACCAACAATCATCCATGCGATTATTTAATCAGCCAATCGTGACAGTGCATAAAATAATGCAGAAATTGTTCTGGAGCTTCAGTTAATGTTCACCTCAACCATCAGAATGGGGAAAAAATAGATCTCATTTATTTGGACCATGTCATGATTGTTGGTGCCAGATGGGCTAGTTTGAGTATTTCTGTAACTGACACACAGCAGTCTCCAGAATTTACTCAGAATGGTGAAAAAACAAAAAAACATCCAGTGAGCGGCAGTTCTGTGGATGGAAATGCCTTGTTGAAGAGAAAAGTCAACAGAAAATGGCCAGACTGGTTGAAATTGACAAAGTCTACAGTAACTCAGATAACCACTCTGTACACTTGCGGTGAGAAGAATATAATCTCATTCTGCTATTCTGAGATGCAGGTTGGTGCCGTTTTGGTGGCACGAGGGGGACTTACACAATATTAGGCAGGTGGCTTTAATGTTGTGGTTGATTTTGAGGTCCTGATTTATTTATTTTTTTTCAAATAGTGCCTCCACATCCATGGCCAGTGATCCCATAACAGAGGAGATACTAAGAGATGACCTGAGGTTTTATTTCATGAGCCCTTGCGAGAAGTACAGAGCCCGGCGACAGTTACCATGGAAACTAGCAGTTCAAGTTTTGAAAATATTCATGATTACACTCCAGGTATTTATAGGGTTACCTGCCAGTGCGTACCTTAATGTGGTCATTTTGTCTTTGTAAATAATGGCTAACTGTAATCGTACTGTTTAAGATATCTTTTGAGAATTTTCCTAGAAAATTCAACTCCTTAACGTTTTTTTTAAAGCTCATACTATTTGGACTAAACAACCAGCTTGTGGTATCCTACAAGGAGGAGAACCTGATGGCATTTAAGAATTTGTTTCTGAAGAGCTACAGTGGCATGGATGAAGATGACTACAGTATAGCTGTCTACACCAAACAGAACGTATACAATAGTTTATATTATGTAATAGATCAGGTTTGTATTTACTTTTCATCCATGTGCTTGTTTTCATCACTTTATCAGCATTTATTATGACCTGACATCTTTGCATTTGTCAGTTGGATTTTTAAGTGTTTAATCTTGATGTGATAGTCATGACATTTACCCTTTTTTTAGCAGAACACTGATGTATAATGCATTTACATTGTGTGAATGCCACAAAAGGGAATAAAAAAATCAATCAATCATTATTTAGAACTTTTGTCTTGTAGCCTGTCCTTTAAAACAAGTTGCGGGGGTGGGTGGTCAAAATGATCAAAACAACTGTAGGCCCAACGGGTGAATGAAAATGACCTAGGCGGTCCCATATCCCCTCCAAAACGGTTATTTTGCTGTAGAATTTTTTTTTGTTTAGATATCAATTTTGTTGGACAATTCAAATAAATCACACGCATTATAAAGTTTTTCTATCCCTACTACAGTATTCCCAGTTAGGAAACCTGTCTATGGGTCCCGTTAATTATGCTGAGGAGAATGGAACATTTCTGCCCATGCTCATCTGTAAAGAAAGCTACAAGAGGGGCAACGTGGAGCCCTCTGAGGAATCCTATGATATTGATGCCCAGCTTGAAACAGGTTATTCAGTTACCTCGCACAGAACACCTTAGCAACCCCATACTGTATTGCCCTGGCAAACACCCACAGCACCCTGCAAACATGGCAGTGACTTTTATATGAGCCAACAACACTCGCATTGTATTCAGAAAATTGTAAAATTTGCATATATCATATCATATCATTGTGCATAAACGCTCCATTTTTGTCTGTTCCAGTCTGCTTGACTCTTGACCCAAAGTCTGCTGCAACATGGAGAATGAACAATAAATCATTTTTTGAGCTGGACTTTTATAGGTTTGGAAACCTAAACATTTCAACTTCTCAAGAGAAAAAATAGAGCTCTTGATTATTTTGAACATAAAAAGCATCACAAATGGCTCATGTGTTCGGATTTTGTTTGAAATACAGGCTTGTCAATATTGAGATTACTTTTGCGCTCAAAGGAATCAATTTGCAAACTGTTCGCTCGCATGAGCTGCCTGACTGTTACACATTTTTAGTCAAGGTAAGATTCATATTCAAAAAAGTTATTTCAAAATGATTTGTTTATGTTGCAAAATAAATCCATGAATGGACTTTTTGCAGATTGTCTTTGATAACAGTTGTCATACTGGGAAGGTGAAATTGACCCTTGATTTTGACGCTGTTAGTAGCGTGTGCAAAAACTGGAAGATTTCCGGAACGGGTCAGATATAGTTGATTGATTAATTGTAATAAATAACAGTTTTTCATGTCATATGTGGACTTGAATTTGTCAGTGTGGTGTACTATTGACTTTTGCAGCTCAGAAGAATACACACTATCTCCTGGTCTTTGATGGCTTTGTTATTGCAATCTGTCTGATCTCTGCAGTGCTCTGCACTCGTTCCATTATACTTGCTGTGAGATTACTACAGGTAATTCCCATTTAAACAGGGTCTGCCAATCCACTACAAAAGGGTAGTTTCCATTTAAACATGAAAAATTTTGGGAAGTTCACATGTCCTGTGGTGTAACATGCTACAGTATACTCCATCTAAACAGTTTTAAACACAGTTTTGCCAATGATTTTATATATAATGCATGCAGATTTTACGACATGAAATTCGTAAATCTCATTTTAATTGAAGGGCTATGTGGAATATTTGTACTTTAATTTGTCACACCACAGGACGATTTAAAATGGACTACTGAAGCCAAACGTGTGACCTAAAATATGTATATTTTCTTTTATACAAATAAATTCTAGCGTAAAATCTCGACATGGTGTTTCAACTACACAGATGCATTTTGTTTTTTAAATCTACAACACTTGTTGTTTTTTTTTTTTTTTTAAATGTACTGCCATACAGTGACTCATTGTGAACTCGTACTATTTTTGTGCCCTGTCTGTGTTTCCTGCCAATCATATGACATTTCCTCCTTTTGCAGCGGTTTTCTAGATTCTGTCTCGAGAACTTTAATCATAAATTGTGTGAAGATGACCAAAAAGAATTCTTAAATGGCTGGTACATCTTGGTGATCGTCAGTGATGTTTTGGCCATCATTGGATCAATACTGAAAATGGAAATACAGGCTAAGGTATGTTTATTTTGCCAAAATGATAGGAAGATGGATAGACAGACAGACAGACAGACAGACAGATACTATAGATAGACACTATAAATAGAAAGACGGGTACTATAGGTACTCCAGACAGATAGACACTAGATAATCTAGATAAAAAGACAGAAAGTATAGGTACTATAGATAGAAACGATAGATAGATAGATAAATACTTTTATGCACTATAGAACAATCCTATAGTACTACAGATGCTATAGATGAATAGATTTTATAAATACTACATAAATATACTACAAAAACTATACAAAGATACGATAGAGATAGATAGATACTATAGATGCTGCTGATAGATACTGTAAGTACTAAATATACTATGTGTAGCTACTATAGATATTACAGATAGATAAATAGATATTATAAATACTAAACCGTAGATGGAGTCAACATGACACATTAACTCTCAGTGATGCAGACTTGGTAATCTTTGTAAGTATGATGCAAGGTAATTTAAGACATGGCCATTAAATAAATTTTATTTTATTAAATTTCAAGGAATATTTACTGAATCATACCTGTGCCATACCCTTCCACAGAGTCTGACTAACTATGATGATAGACATACAGACAGTCAGACAGACACTATAGATAGATAGACATTATAGATGTACACTACTGATAGAAAGACAAACACTATTGTTACCGTAGATAATCACAGACACTATGGACAATATAGATAAAAAGACAGACACTATAGATACTATAAAAAATAATCTACACAGTAGATCCTACAGATAGAAAGATACTATGAATACAAACTCCCCCATAGATTTACTATGTAAAGCACTATGAGTGCCTAGAAAGTGTGTGTGTGTGTGTGTGTGTGTGTGTGTGTGTGTGTGTGTGTGTGTGTGTGTGTGTGTGTGTGTTATTAAAGATACTACAAATAGATAGATACTAATACATGAACCCTTAGAGATGCAGACTTGGTAATCTTTGGACTTTAGAGGTATGATGCTAGATGATTTAAGACATGGCCATTAAACTCATTTTATTTATTTATTTTATTAAAGTTCAGTGAATATTTACTGAATCATGCCTGTTCCTTCTCCTTCCAGAGTCTGACTAACTATGATGTGTGCAGTATCTTCTTGGGCACATCAACATTAATGGTGTGGGTGGGTGTCATCAGATATCTGGGATACTTCCAAAAATACAATGTAAGTCAAAATAAGAAAATTACAAAAACAATGGCAGAATCCACCACATCATAATGACAGTTGTGTATAAAATACATGGTGTAGTCATTATGGTCTTATTGTAAAAAATGCTAATTCAAATGTTTATGTTGGTTTTGTCCAAAAGCATCTGCCAAGAATATACATGTATATAGCATAGAAGGGGCTTGCCTGCTCTAGTGTGGGTCTACCCTATGCACTTATAAAATATACTATGCACTCAGCCATGTAGTGTGTGAATTTTAAAAGTGTAGTATCATCCCAAATGGAACACTTAATGGTTAATACTACACAGAAGCATTCTGTGTTTAACAGCTAACGGAAATGACGTGTCAAACGCATGTGATATGTTGCCGCTAGGTTTAGCGCGTTAGCCAGTTACCTCAGTTCAACATTTGTTCATCTCAAACAACATGCATATTCACACAGTGTGGGGTGATGGTAAAGCATTCAACTCACATTTGTAAGGTGCTGTATCCACTGAAATCTAGCTAGCTGCTACATTCTTCATTATTTACAACTGTTTTGTCAGACTAGCAGTGCAGCCAGTTAAGTCCCACCTTTCCGCTATCTTCAGCAAGCTGCGATTGCTTTGTGCATGAAGTGTTCAACATTTCACACTCCATTTTACAGAAGAAAAAGTGCATCATCCGGGTACATAACATACACATCTTTTTGCTGCGTTTTCAATGTAAACGTACTATTCGCACTACTTGCACAGCAAAATGGCAGTAAACAATAGAATAGTGCAGAAGTGTGTGGTTTGGGACGCACCTTATGTCAAGGTGTGTGTGTTTATTGATGAGGGGTTATACAACAGCATTGATTACATTAACCATGTATAATGGCCCTAATAAATGTTTTTATGACATCACAGGTGCTTATCCTCACTATGCGAGCAGCTTTACCAAAGGTCCTGCGTTTCTGTTGCTGTGCAGGAATGATCTACCTGGGCTACACCTTCTGTGGATGGATCGTTCTGGGACCCTACCATGAGAAGGTACCAACGGAAAGGGGATAAATCTCCTCAATCTAAAAAAAATAATCATTCTGTTCTTAATAATTTTTTTTTATCATAAAAGCATTTGTTTGTTTGGGAATGCAACCTTTTGTAGTTTCTCATCCTAACCAATAGATGGCAGTATATGTTGACATTTACCAAAAGTACTGGATGAGAAAAGGCTGACTTAAGCTCTGAACAGTTATTGTGAGACAACCATACATTCCACCTTTTTTGAGGGATTCACATAACTGACAAATCGGAATCAAGTATTCCTGAGAGCTTTGTTAGAATACTTAATATTTGCATTCTTATTCTTATTTGCTGACAATTGTCTGGATTTCATTCTGGTCTCATGCACACTTCATAAACATGTTCTCTCCTCCAAATTCACTGTCTTATTTTTTGTGTGGTTTAGTTTGAAGGTTTGAGTCGTGTAGCAGAGTGCCTCTTCTCTCTAGTCAATGGGGATGACATGTTCCCTACGTTTGCGGAGTTTGAGCAAAAGAACACAATGGTGTGGCTGTTCAGCAGAGCGTATCTCTACTCGTTCATCTCCCTCTTCATCTACATGGTGCTCAGTCTCTTCATCGCCCTCATCACAGATGCTTATGAGACCATCAAGGTACCACAGCTACCTGTCCAAAAGCTTAGTTGGATACTGTGAGTGATGTCAAGAGTTTCTTAGTTTTATCAGAGCTGTGGCTTATTAGTTAGCAAACATGCTTTGAGATCTTATACGTGGATCATTGTAGATCAAAATATATTCATTGGCCAAAAATTCAGAGTACTAATATACTACTTTTCAATTTCCAGTGTGATAAATGAACCACTTACGTTTCTACTGATTTTTATTTCAAAGATGATAACTGCTCGCCAATAGGATTAAACATGTAGTGTAGTGTAGTGTGGTCATGTATAACAATGTAGCATAATACTATTTGAAATGTTGCATAATACGTATTTGGTCACATACTATTAAACTTTCGTTTTTTTTTACAGGATATACTGTGTATTATTCAGAAAGCTGTTTGTTTAGTTAGCTCTCTGTCCCAAACATAGCTAATGAGCTGCAGGGGGATCTGTTTATATTCATAATAACTGAATCGAAACAAAATCCTCTGGTACTGCGTTACATGCAGCAGAATTCAATGAACAAAGCCATGGAGTTCTTGCTCCTAGCGCTTTTATATCAACTTCTCTATTTTGAACAGGGTTACCAAAAGACAGGCTTCCCCATGACCGAGCTCCAGCGATTCCTGCTGGAGCAGAAGGAGTGTTTCCCTCTCCAGCGGCGGGAGGCGGCTGGAATGGAGAGCGGTGAAACTGAGACCATACACCCCTCTGTAATGCTGTGTTGCTGCAAAAGGTATACAATTGCAGACATGAGCTGCAGGGCTCCAGTGTTTCCTCCACAGTTGAGGTTTAGCCCACTGTGGCATGAGAAATGGAGTTAGTGGTGGGAGAGAAAGATAGACACACCCAGCAAAGTGCTGATTACAGAGAAATGCTCTCTGGTGGCAAAAGACAAGAAGGCTTCCCCTCGCTTTACAGGAACTTGCATGATAAACAAGCAAGAGTTTAGATAATAAAAAAAGCATGTGCCCCCTTGTTGCCCATTATTGTTCCATGCCTCTGTTAAAACAGTTGATGCAGAATAGCAATGTTCTGTTGCTTTTTGGTTTTCCAAACCATCTTGCCATTTTGGGGGAAGAAAAAAAACTAGATTAATCAATATACTGCAATATTTTTTTTATATACAAACACTGATGAGCCAAAACATTGACCACTCACAGGTGAAGAGAATAAAATGGATCATCTCCTAACAAGGCCACATGTCAAGGTCTGGTTAGATTAGATGGTAAGCTAACAATCAGTTCTCGTAGATCGGTCCAAATCCAAAGAAGTACAGTAGTAATTCTTATAAGTATACCGAGCGGATTCGGGCTCAACTTTTACAAGTGCTTCGATCACTAGACGGGACTGATATTAGTAGCCTCGGGTCTCAGGTAAATTTAAATAAATGTGCTTTTACCAAATAGACCCGAAAGACCCAAATTATTTAAAAATGTGCCAACTTTCCATTATTCGTTTTGGTTGTTTGACAATACGTTATATGCACTTAGGAACACAGATTGTCAGCGGAAAAGTGAATTTACCAAACCCCATGACTATGCCAAGACCACTCGCACCACTGTGTGATTGTAAAAACAAAAAGATTACATTTCAGTAGGTTTTACTAGTTAGTCATTTTGATACAAAATCACAATAAGGCCCTTTCCCACTGACAGTACTAAAGCCTGTCTTGGGTACTTTTCCCCCGGAACTAGTACTGTTCGTTGCTTTCGCACTTAAGGAGCTATAGTTCCTCTGAGCTGTTTTGGGGGGATTTTTAGCTCCTACTCTATATAATAGGTTCTTGGGGGCATATAGGGACAGTTGGAGACTGTGGGAGGTGCTGCAGCCTGTGATTGGTCAAAAACCTATGACCCACTTTCAACTCATCAGTCCACAGAGCATTCTCCCAAAAGATTTGAGGATCATCAAGGTGTGTTTTGGCAAAATTCAGATGAGCCTTAATGTTCTGGTTTAGTAGTGGTTTTTGCCTCATCCTTGGCTTTTTTGTGACTTCCTGGTCGGCCACTTCTAGGAAGGTTCACTACTGTGCCAAGTTTTCTCCATTTTGGAGATAATGGCTCTCACTGTGGTTCTTTGGAGTCACAGAGCCTTTTCCAAACTGGTGTATTTCAATCACACAAATTTTCTTACCTTTTGCCACCACCTGCTGGCTAACATATGTAATGTTAAAAAGAGACCCATGGAGTAGCTCTTAACACATATACACTGCTCTTACACTTTAGTTTAGAATGACATGAACACAAGCGGAGTGATACACCCAGTGAAACGTCGGAGTGCTGCTGGTATGAGAAGTGTGCTCATGGAACATCTCTAGTCCAATCAGATTCAAGGTCCGGAACTAACTGTTGTATATTAATTGATAACACACAAGTCACATTTTAATCTATTGGTTAATGTTGTAGTCTGTTGACAAGATGACTTGTCTTAGGGGCAGCTGTGGCTCAGGTGGTAGAGCGGGTCGGCCACTAATCGCAGGGTTGGTGGTTTGATTCCCAGCCCACATGACTCCACATGCCGAAGTGTCCTAGGGCAAGACTCTGCCGTCGTGTGTGTGAATGTGAATGGGACATTGTAAAGCACTTTGGTAACTGCTAAGTTTAAAAAAGGCGCTATAGAAGTGCAGACCATTTACCATTTAAATGTGTCTTTAAATGCCAACACCAGCGGCATGGGCGGTGTCCAAATGTTTGCGAACAGTACACCGTTACTTGACTGTTTCGGCTTTCTTTCTAGCTCTAAGTGAAGAATGAAGAAGAACGTCACCAGAGCCTTAATTTTAGATTTTTGCTGTTCCTTACACAGCACAGTCCAATATTCAAAATAAAATAAAAAAATCCCAAAACAAAATGGAAAAAAATACCCTATTGTGACACCTGCTACAAGTTCCCCAATATCCTGTTTCCATTTCTTTCTACCACATAAAAACTGGTCATATCATAGTTATATCATATTGTAACGTCTCTATTTAATCTGGGTTAAAACCCGGTGGGCAGATGTGAAACTGAACTCCACAAGGAGCACTTATTGTTTGCATGCTTTGTGACTATTCCTCAATGGGAGAGTCAGCTATAAGGAGAAGCCCATCTATAATTTGATGCTCTGTCTAAATATCAGGTCAAAAGTAATTCACGTCTTGCACTACAGTGAGTTTCATCATAGACATTATATTTGGATAATATTTGGTTTCACTTTAGCATTTGGCAATCCCCTCTTCCTTGTAATGTACCAAAATGTATGTGGATATCTTTGTCAAAACATTTGAGCTGAAAGTAAAACCGAGTTTTCCAAGTTGGTTAACCTGTGAGTGGGTTGCTTCCCTTTGTTTGAGGGATTCAGACTGACATTAATTGTGGCATCTTTTATCAGATGGAAATGTTGTTACATGTATGGACACGTGTGAGCTCCAGTTTCCAGTTGATCTGTCCACTGGGTGGTGCAAAAAGTGAGTTTTTAGTTGTAATGATGTAATGTAGGCAACAGGATATTTTATTAACAATATGCCCTAATCCAAACCCAAATCTTGGATGGAAATCACATCTTCAGAATTGCGCTCATCATTGATTAAATGAACACTGTTCCAGTGGAAACCAGGAAAATAAAGTCACTGAGGCTTCCGATGCAACATGCTATACGTTGTGGCACAGAAAAGGAGCAATGTCTTATGGGAGATTGTACTTGTTAGTAACTCAGAAGATTGGGGTAGATTTCAGGGCACATAAACATTTGATTATAATATGATGACTTTCCTTATGATCATGATAGTTTAGGAATCTTTAGTTGCACTTCCTTTGGAAACTGCAAGACATTGTATAAATCCAAACTGAATTTCTACAAAGTTTAAAAGACTAGCACTGCAGAAACCTGACTGTAGAACAATGAGAAATCAATTTATTATATATTATCTTCAAGCTGTTATTGGTGCTCTACCCTGTCCATGGCTATCATTGTTATCTCTGTTTGTGAAAATCCTATCTTTTTACTAATGGTGGAAATTTAAAATTCCTAACATGAATTTGTCAAATCTTAACTTAAAATAGGAACTTTTGGTAATATGGCCCTTTGCCTTTCCAAGTCTATGATGAATTTAGCTTGTGACCATGAAGTACACTTTAGTGGATGGGCAGGATTTTCTACAAGATCATCCAGAAGGTCCTCCATTCAAGTAAATCAAACCACAACTCACAGTGTACCTAATTTATGCTTTATCTCTTTGCAGAGTTCCCAAAGATGACACTATCATTCTAATCGGCTGACCACTGCTACCAATTACACACTCTGTGTCAAATCTGCTTCAAACCACAATGCAGAACTCATTGAAGTTTGACTAAAGGAGAGATTGTGGGACTTTGAACAGGTTTACCGATTCATGCACATGGTTCATGTACAGGAAATATGATCTGAATGAACATGCCAAAAGAATATCATCTGTGTGAAAGAACAGAGCTCGTATGACCTTTTGAGAATTGAGAAATACCAAATCATATCTGGCAAAGAGCACAACAATGCAATTAGGGCCAAAAAAAGAAGGGGAAAAAAAAGAAACGTTTTTGTGGGTTATATTTCAAAGACAGGAAGTCATGATGCAGCTAATTTGTAAAATTATCCCTATTTAATGTTGAAAACTGGAGTAAATATCTTAAGTTATTTATTTGTTAGTCATAAGGGATTGTCTGTCTTGAGACCGTTTTACATTAGAGAAGCACTTTCAAATTTCACTTATTTTATATAGTCCTTTTGAAAATGGGACATTTCAACGATAATGTTTCTTCTTGATTCATACATGATATAAGCAAGGAACCATTGCTATATGTGAAATACTCTAGAATCAAGAGAGCATTACACACAGCTGAGGTAACTTGTCTTGGTGTAGGGAATTGGTTTTTGATGAGCTCATTGTGCCTTTATTAATTTCACTTTTTCAAGTTCATACGTGACTATCTTTTGTAAGCAATTGCTCATTTGGAGACCGGTTGAGTGGGTGAGTGAATGAACAATAATGTATTTGTAATTGCACAATAAAAAAGACCTTTTTTGTATTAGTTTCTTCCATTTTTAGAAGTTGTTAATTGTTTGCTAAGGTGCAATTTATAAAACTTGTTTATCAAAATAATAATATTAGATATCACATTACCAGTGAGTGCTTAACAGTTTAATCTCTGTTTTTAAAGATTTTTCTGATTCAGTGGTATAGCCAAAATTAAAGGCTTATAACTCAGAGGAAAAAAGATAGATTATTATACATTCGGAGACTCAAGTCACAATAGATTTTACATATGTCTCTGGGTGTAAATAAGGTGTCTCCGAATACGTTTTTTGTTCCCAATCATGTCAACTGTAACTGAGAAAAATCAAAAGATATAGCGTTGCAAAAATTATTTATTCTAGTGTTCAAAAATGTCTCAAAGTATCCAAAAGCCTCCCCATACAAATATAACGTCATAATTGTACATAAGAAATAATTAGATATGCAAACACAACAATGACTAAAGATTTGCACCACATGCAGACATGATTTCACAGAATGAGTGACAATTGACTCAATGAGTCTGCTTCGATTCTGTGTCATGTACTTGGCGCCATCTCCTGGTGGCCATATGTAACATTGTGCTTCATGTGGATTATCTAATGATCTACAGTATGCATCTGATTACCTTGTGCGTGGGCTCAACATTTTTTTTGTGAAGTTATAAGTGAAAACATGGCACAAACAACACCAACATAAATGTCAAAGACATATACTTAGCTATTTCTCGCTATATTTTTGTCTGTGAGTTAAACAAATAGGCAGGTTGTATTCCACTCTTTGAGAACTTTCCAACAACATATGACACCGCTTCTTATTTGTCTACATGTTTCAAAGCACCTGTTCAGCATTGGTCATAATGCCTACATGCATTGTAAAGTTAATCATCTCAGCTTTCAAACAATACCTATTTTGTGATGGTCAAAATTGTAGTTAATTGTGAATATCCAATGTTTTTAGTGCTTTCTAGAAACCTGGTAACACATTTTGGATTTTTAAAAACATTGAGTTTTGCAGAAGGTACTTTCTTAACCATCTAAATAAAACAACTAATTCTTGTGAAGTTTGTTTCTATGACTATGGCTTCACTTCTTCTTTTTATAAGAAGTGAAATCACACTGAGGCGCAAAGCCAGACACAAGTTCTGTAATTTACTTTGTTCATTAATTAATTCCTTAACATCTTTTATAAGAGAACGTAATTTGGTGGCGGGGGGTCTTGGGAGGGCATTGCCCCCTAGATCCTATAGAGCACAACAGTTCCTGCCCACTTTTTCAGCCGTCTGGGTTCCGGAAGTATTTTCCCCATTTTTCATAAAATACTCTATTAAAGAGTTGTAAAGCATGAACCAAACCAACCAGCTTTGAGGTGAATCGCGACATTACAGACTTTGCTTTAAGGCAAAAAATTATTTTAAAATCCAACAAAAAGACAAAGGTACAAGTCTGTGTATTTACAGTCTTTCATGGGGGCACGGACTACAATCCCACAAAGCATTGCGAATGACATAATTGAATATAAAACTATGGAAATATATCAAACTATAACTTTCAGGTTGTTGATTATTAGTATAGAAACAATATAGTTTGTTTATTGCGAAATACTTCAATATACACAAAAGTGGTTTGAGAGTGCAGGGTGATCAAGTCGATCGACTTGTTTGCATCATTCAGAGTGCGTCATGGCGTGGGCAGTCACTTTCAAGCTTATTTCGCTGGATTTTTTGTCCGTTGTTCTCTGGTGAAGCTTTCTCAACAGGAATTTTGCTATTATTTTTTACGATTTTTAAAACGATGAAGTTGACAATGCAGATGGATGGCTTCAATGGAAGCATATACCATTGATGAACAACCTCGGAGCTCATGCTAGGTCTGTCTTTAAAGGTTTATAAGTTTATGTTGAAAATTAATTTGTTATGGAAGGAATTAATGAGATTTTTACTTCCAGAACCAGACTGTTGCGCTCTATTATAGGCCCTGCGTGAGAAAAATAAAGATTTTCCATATTCATACACAATCACAATGAGGAAATACAATGCACATCAAGAAGTGACCCCTTCAGAAATCTTATATATGGTAATATACAACCACTTTATTAGGAACACTATGGTCCTAATAAAGTTCCCGATGTGGTCTTCTGCGGTTATAGCACATCCGCCTCAAGGTATGTCATGTTGTGCATTCTGAGATGCTATTCTGCTCACTACAATTGTACAGAGTGGTTATCAGAGTTACCATAGCTTTTCTGTCAGCTCGAACCAGTCTGACCATTCTCTGTTGACCTCTCTCGTAAACAAGGCATTTCCGTCCGCAGAGCAGCCACTCACTGGAGGTTTTTTGTTTTTGAAACCATTCTGGGTAAACTCTAGAGACTGTTGTGTGTGAAAATCCCAGAAGATCATCAGTTACAGAAATACTCAAACCAGCCCGTCTGGCACCAGTCATGCCACGGTCGAAATCACAGAGATCACATTTTTTCCCCATTCTGATGGTTAAAGTGAACATTAAATTAAGCTCACTAACCCATGATTTTATGCATTGCACTGCTGCCACATGATTGGATGATTAGATAAGAGCATGAATAAGTAAGTACAGTTGTTCCTAATAAAGTGCTCACTGAGTGTTCACATAAGATTTTCACTGATATAAAGAAATTCACATTGTACATATTGGCACCATTCAAAATATCAAAGTATGCATGTTACCAAACACTAATGGAATTTGTAATGGATATATGTAACCTACATGCTCAAATATATGAACTATTATTTTATAAATGTTCATATAAGGCCATAAATCAGATTACAAATAGCGTCAAAATAAAATAAGCAAAAATAAATGATTTGGGTAGTAAAAAATAAGTATGTATTCCGATGTCAAAAAAGTTTAGACTACTATTGCGGATACATAAATAGATAATTATTTCGTTTTGGAGCAGAATGCTGGTTCCCCTCCAGATACTTTTTTTTTTTACGTGCAATTTTGCGTTATTGCGCGAATTAATACATTATTACTTGAACGTTTTTCTTGTAACCAGCAGCAGCATAGTTGCGGCCAGTGCGCAATCCACGCCCATAGCTGCAGTCTATTCCTCCCTCTCTCGGTCAAACTTCACCACATACTTCACCAAGAGCCGCTTTAGGCTTGATAGAAACTCCGGATTTCTAATGGAGAGAGGACTGAGTACCTGACGAGTCTTTTTCTCTGGTAAGATTGCTTTAAAAAAATCTGTGAACATTTAACTGTAGGATAAGCTTTTATACATTTGGTATATTTGGTTAAATAAAGTTCTTTCTGTTAACACAAGTAAATCCACTAGCTATCATGAACTAACAATAATGTTTTACAGCATTAATCTGTCTTAATGTTCGTTCGTTGTTTAGATAACTCATACAGCTTTTAACGCACAACATTTATTAGTATATGTAGACACTAACATTAACCAAAATTAATAAATGCTGTAAGTAGTGTGCATTGTTAATTTATGTTAACTAGTTACAGAAATCTGATATATGGCATTATATGTAAAACACTAATTTTAAATATATGTTTATAAATGGTTTCACTGATGTTAAAGTCACATACTTGAACATTCCCCTAATGGAAATCCCAGCCTAAATTGGTAGCTGCGTTTTGAAACATGGGAGCTGGTTTCTAGCTGGGAGACGAGCTAAAGGTGGTCAAGCGGTTTTTTTTTAGATGGTAGCTGGTCGACCAGCTCATGACCTGCTTAGGACCAGCTAAGGACCAGCTTGGACCAGCTCATGACCAGCTACCATGTTCCAAAACACAGCTACCAGCTTAAGCTGTTTCATGTCTGTAACGTATATTTTCCCAAATCCTAGTGAAATATGAATATATATATATATATATATATATATATATATATATATATATACGCTGCTAAAAGTTTATGTTCATATATCAGATATCTGTATTGCATCAAGTAATATTTACAAATACTGTACAAGTTAATTGTTAAGTTTTACCCATTTGACAATCTATTAAGAACAAATCATCCATTTTGTTAGTATCTAGCCTATGTTTTTAAAAATAAAGCAATTTGTTTGCAAGTGAGATGTTTCCTTATGTACCGTAAAAAATGTTGGTTACAGTGTTTTGTTTCAATAATCACTTCTAAGCCTTTTTAATGCTTTGATGGACTCACAAGCCATTACAGCATAAATCATTTTAATCATCAACTATGTATTCAATTCTTCAGACATCTTTTACAATATATAGTATCCTCTTCTATTTGAGGTATGGTTTTCTTCTGAGTGACTC
The DNA here is from genome assembly GCA_032164185.1 of Moxostoma hubbsi. NCBI lineage: Eukaryota > Metazoa > Chordata > Actinopteri > Cypriniformes > Catostomidae > Moxostoma > Moxostoma hubbsi. Next base: position 3,134,901 of record JAVLUX010000163.1, on the reverse strand, counting down.
ATTTGAAAAGACAAACTGAAATCTTTGAAGCTTTGTTTTCCAAGAAAATACACATATTTTTATCTCCTTTCCCCCAACAGTGGTTTTGTCTAAAGATGGCTGGGTATAACAGTTGCTACCATGACCAGCCTATGGGCTTTTTCTACAAAAACAGTAACATAAGCTTGAATGATTGGGACCAAACACAGCTCATCCTGGTTCAATGTGCTGGATCCATCTGCTGTTGCTTCATCTTAATGGCCAATGCCATGGTCATCACTGCAGTGATCACCAACAGGAGGTTTCACTACCCTTTCTACTATCTCCTCGCCAACCTAGCTGCCTCAGACTTTCTCGCTGGCATTGCGTATGTGTATCTCATGTTCAACACAGGGAAAATATCTCCCGAACTGACCGTGCAAGGCTACTTCTTTCGGCAGGGTTTGCTGGACACAAGTCTCTCTGCATCATTAACCAACCTCCTGGTGATCGCCCTCGAGCGCTACATCTCAGTCATGAAATGGAAAGTTCACAGTAACCTTACCAAACGTAGGGTGACCCTACTGATTGCCCTAGTGTGGGCTTTCTCTATATTCATGGGCGCAGTGCCTAGTTTGGGCTGGAATTGTATTTGTAGTCTGGACCTGTGCTCAAAGCTGGCACCCATCTTTAGCCGGAGCTATCTGATCTTCTGGTCTGTGTCCAACTTGTTGCTTTTTCTCATTATGGTGTCCATATACTTGAGGATATACATCTATGTGATGAGGAAAACAGCCGTCTTGAAGGCGCACACCACTGGATCTATGAATCGCAAAAGGACGCCGATCAAGCTGATCAAAACTGTGATGACTGTACTGGGTAAGTTCCAATCAAAAAAGCAATCAAGATTACAATCGCATTCCATTTAGATTTAGTCCTGCTTCAACTAAATTATGTTTACAACATTCTTTTTCTGTGGTTGATCATTGTGACCAATCAGAGACATCTCCATTGGGGATGTAAGCCTATCAGTAATTGCGTGATTAAACAAGAATGCTCCTATTAGAATATAACAGCAATAAAGTAAAGGAACACAGATCTGAACTTGTTTTTAGAAGTGTAGTATACATATAAACATATTGCTTGCATTTACCCAATACACAATAAGGAAATTAATGGAAATTCTATTAACTGAAATCAGAAAATACTAAATAATTGTATATGTAAGATGAATATGCAAGACAACAAAGCCACAAAAATTGCACTTTATTATAACCAATTTGACATTCAATGATAACATATGAAGATTGGAAGTGTTGATTGTACAAAAACAGCATGTTGAACCCCACACAAATTCCAGACTGTAAAATGTATCAGTCAGTATGAGGTTTTAACCTTTGTGTAAAATGTGACTCCTCAGTTCAATAGCAATTACAGGGTATGTTGTTTTATAGTTTTCCCACAGGCCACCAGAACACAGATGAGCTGTCCAAAGTCCACGCCTTATTCTTTTAAACATGATAAACACTCCTAGACTGCTGAATGTGTCCATTTAGTGTTTATTCAGAGATCTCTCATTTTTCGCCAGACTTGCCACCCACCCATAATAATGTTCGATGCAGGACAGTGTGGGTAAATATTTCTGTGACTTTGCAATGGAGAACTGGCAAATATTTAGATTGAAGGGAAGTGATCTCATATCCTGTTAACTATATCCTGAAATTAAGTCTAAATTGCAAGAAATTAAGTCACATTTGTGAGGTTTTACATTCTTTATATCTCACAACTGTGACTTTATTTCTCGCAATAGAGCACAACAGTTCCTACCCACTTTTTCAGCCATCTGGGTTCTGGACGTTTTTCACCATTAATTTCTTCCATAGACTTTTCATGAAATCCTCCATTAAAGAGTTGTAAAGCATGAACCAAACCACCCTGCTCTGAGGTAAATAGTAACATTACAGACTTCGTTTTAAGGCTAAATAATTTTTGAAAATCAGAAAAAAAGATAAAAGGTACGAGACTGTGGACTCACCGGCTTTCATAAGGGCATGAAGTCCCACGAAGCATTGCGAAAGACGTAATAAAATATAAAACTATGGACTTGTATAAAGCTATTGATTATACGTTGTTGATTATAAGTATAGAAACAATGATATTTATGTTTATTGTGAAATATTCTGATATACACAAATGTATTAGTTTGAGAGTGCAGGAAGATCGACTTGTTTGCATCATTCAGAGGGTGTCATGGGAGTGGGCGGTCGCTTTCAGGATTATTTCGTGGGATTTGTTGGCTGCAGTATTCTGATTGGTGAAGCTTTCTATTTTGGACCATTGGTAATGTAGTTGTTCAACAGGAATTCCTCTATTAAAAACAATGTCTAAACAATGAAGTTGAAATAACGCAGACAGATGGCTTCAATGGAAGCATAGACAATCGAAGAACAACCTTGGAGCTCAATGGTAGGTCTGTATTTAAAGGTTTAAAAGCATTGAAAATCATGAATGGGATTTTTACTTCCAGAACTGGACTGTTGCTCTCTATTTCAACTTTATTTCTTGCAGTTGCGTGATATAAAATGGCAATTGCGTGATAATCAAATTGCGAGTTTACACTAGTGGTCGACCGATATATCGCATAGGCCGATACATTTTCCCGTTTGGCCGATTTGTTTCTAGAGGACGCAGATAATCGCTTGCTGATCGACATGCCTTCCATGGTTGCTGGACTATTGTGTGGGCTGTTATTTCCTTCTTCCTAATATATAAAACATGTGCAAATAAATGACAATGATGTTATGACTAAACAGAAATAAGAAGAAACTGCTGTCTAAATATAGTGCTAAATAAGAGTTTATAATTTTTTTAGCAATTTTATGTTTGTTATTTACTATATTAAATTGTGTGATATAATCAGCATTGTATCAGTCTATTGGCCACCCTGCTCTCTGGATATCGCCACCTGCCATTAAAAAACCCATATTGGTCGACCACTAGCTTACATCTCATCGTTAAGAGAAATAAAGTCGCAATTGCAAGATTTTAACTCACAATTAAAACTTTTTCTTCAAAATTGTGACTTTGGATAACGCAATTGCAAGTTTATATAAATTATGCAATTGCGAGATATAAAATCAGATTTGCCTTCTTTTTTTTGGTTTATTTCATTACACGTGGGATCAAGGCGCCATACCTGAGCCTTACTGATATGACTGTTGCGATACATAAGACAAAAACTTTTTTTTAAATCTGATTTAAAGTGCACCAGCCAACCAGACATTTGTCTGCAAACGTACACTCACCTAAAGGATTATTAGGAACACCTGTTCAATTTCTCATTAATGCAATTATCTAATCAACCAATCACATGGCAGTTGCTTCAATGCATTTAGGGGTGTGGTCCTGGTCAAGGTAATCTCCTGAACTCCAAACTGAATGTCAGAATGGGAAAGAAAGGTGATTTAAGCAATTTTGAGCGTGGCATGGTTGTTGGTGCCAGACGGGCCGGTCTGAGTATTTCACAATCTGCTCAGTTACTGGGATTTTCACGCACAACCATTTCTAGGGTTTACAAAGAATGGTGTGAAAAGGGAAAAACATCCAGTATGCGGCAGTCCTGTGGGCGAAAATGCCTTGTTGATGCTAGAGGTCAGAGGAGAATGGGCCGACTGATTCAAGCTGATAGAAGAGCAACTTTGACTGAAATAACCACTCGTTACAACCGAGGTATGCAGCAAAGCATTTGTGAAGCCACAACACACACAACCTTGAGGCGGATGGGCTACAACAGCAGAAGACCCCACCGGGTACCACTCATCTCCACTACAAATAGGAAAAAGAGGCTACAATTTGCAAGAGCTCACCAAAATTGGACAGTTGAAGACTGGAAAAATGTTGCCTGGTCTGATGAGTCTCGATTTCTGTTGAGACATTCAGATGGTAGAGTCAGAATTTGGCGTAAACAGAATGAGAACATGGATCCATCATGCCTTGTTACCACTGTGCAGGCTGGTGGTGGTGGTGTAATGGTGTGGGGGATGTTTTCTTGGCACACTTTAGGCCCCTTAGTGCCAATTGGGCATCGTTTAAATGCCACGGCCTACCTGAGCATTGTTTCTGACCATGTCCGTCCCTTTATGGCCACCATGTACCCATCCTCTGATGGCAACTTCCAGCAGGATAATGCACCATGTCACAAAGCTCGAATCATTTCAAATTGGTTTCTTGAACATGACAATGAGTTCACTGTACTAAAATGGCCCCCACAGTCACCAGATCTCAACCCAATAGAGCATCTTTGGGATGTGGTGGAACGGGAGCTTCGTGCCCTGGATGTGCATCCCACAAATCTCCATCAACTGCAAGATGCTATCCTATCAATATGGGCCAACATTTCTAAAGAATGCTTTCAGCACCTTGTTGAATCAATGCCACGTAGAATTAAGGCAGTTCTGAAGGCGAAAGGGGGTCAAACACAGTATTAGTATGGTGTTCCTAATAATCCTTTAGGTGAGTGTATTTGTGAAAAACTGATGGAAAATGGTCAATGAATTCAGTCCTCAATCAATTGGAAATCCTTTCAAAGGGATGAAAATTGTATCATCATTTTCTCATGGTGTTCCAAGAGCATATGACTTTCTTTTGTGGAACTCGTGGTAGATGTTAGACACAGTAGATGCAAGTTGTGGGGAAGAAAAGTTGGTTTTACACCAGTTTTTGGGAGTTACCCATCTCTTACTGCTTGGGGTTGCCAAAAGTGTTAGGGCCAAAGTGGAGGAGTCGTCTCTTCCCAGCAGGCTTTCTCCAGGGCTGCATAATATCTTGCACAAGGTTGCTCTTTACACTGCCAGGCATCTGAACCAAACCACAGTGTGAGTGGCCTGTAACCTTGGAGATGTTGATGTGTGTCCTTCCTTTAAGCCAATTACTCACGCGTGTGAAAAACTTTTGTGTGCCTGACAAATTCTATTTGTTTTAAGGCAATTGTTTTTGAAGATATACAGAATGTCTCAGGAGATTGTATAATGAAGATGCATAGTGCTGTTCTAAATCCAAGGTGGAATTTAGAGCCCAATACTCATCAGTTATGTCTTGAATGCATTGCAGATAAAAACAGATGCCTTTTTACACTGCATTATTTATCTTGTGGCATGTTTGGAGGTAAAGGTTACATTATTCTGTTGTACATCTGCTCTTTTTAAAAGGGTGAAATTCTTTGTTTAAAAAATCCTAGATGAGGAGATCGAGCCAGTAAAGCAATACCTTTTTCTTGTTTAAAAAACCATGGTACATGTGCCACAAATTAACCATGGATTTACTATGTTCTTTGGGAGAATGATTATGATTTTTCTTACCATAGTTTTGGTTCTCCTGAATTATTACCATGGTTTTACAACAAATATTATTAAAATATTATTCAGGGAACTAAAAACGTATTGTCAGGGAATGCAAAACTTATTGCATGAGAATGCAACACTTATTGTGAGGAAATGCATGCTATAGTGAGGGAACGCAAAACGTATTGCAAGGGAGCGCAACACTTATTATGAGGAATGTAAAACTTATTGAAAGGAATGTAAAACTTATTGCATGAGAAAACAAAACTTATTGTGAAGGAACGCAATACTTATTCTGTGGAAACGCAAACTATTTCTAGATAATGCAGTATTTTTTGTGAGAACACATAACTGTTAAGAGGGAATGCAAAACTTTTTATAAGAGAATGCAAAACTATTTCAGAAAAAAAATTAATTCCCTGTACTCTGAGTGGCTCTGTACTTTTCTTTCTCTTTCTTTCTTTTTTTTTTTTTTTTTTTTTTTTACTAAGTCCTGCAGTGACCCTGATCCTATCCCAAACCCTAACCTTAGTAGCAGCAAATGCAAATCTCTTTATAGTTTCAAAGAACAATATTTGAACATTTAAGTACATTTTATAAAATGCTTTAATGTAACCATACAGTATTTAAGACACCTAATATAAAGCGTGACACGTTTTAATTTTTTATGACTTGAGTGTTGTTTCATCTCTAGTAATAAAACTGACACTAGAGCTCGACGGATATGGGATTTTTGAGATCGATAGCGATTTTAGACGGGAAAATTCCTATATGTTAATTAATTTTACTATGCAAAGGTACTCAAAGAATATTTGACATTATATTTATACATTGTCAACAAATACTAGAAATGAACACTGATAAAATAAAGAATAATTAAAAATATAATAAATAACTTAAAAAACATCAGTACTATGATGTCCATCAGTACTCAAATGCTGACTATTTTAACACAGTCAATTAGAGGTAGGTTGTAAAAGTTGCACCTGCCGAGACAAGAGAAAAACAGTGGCAGTGGCGTTACGCCATATTCTGCTATACAAGTTCAGGGGAAACTTTCAATGGTGGAAAACCAGACCAGACTAAATCTTATAAATTATATTTTATAAATGCAATGACTGGAATTGTTTGGTTGAAGGGGGTACAAAACTGAGAATCCTGAACAAAACAGTTTGGTGAATACATGTTGACACATTTGCTTCCACTCATCTGACAAATAATGAAAGTAGCTACATGGTTAGCTAGTTAGCTATAAGCTCGTTGTCACAGAGAGTAAAAGATGGACCGGCACATCGTCTCACCAACTAGTAAACAACGTAGTGTGAACTCAACAGACTCAATCCACCACTGCACCATTGTCTGCTGAGCTTCAAAAAGATGCTCTGATGTTTACCTTTCAATCTGTTACATTACTGACTGCACTGAAAAACTATAGCTGGCTAACAGCAAACAGACATGATAAACATGAGTGACATGGTTGTCAGGGACAGGGTTAACATTATATTAGTTATATTGAAAAGGGAAAATTATGGGGTCGTTGTTTATTAACTTTCCAGTATGTATTTCACAAACTAGTTAGCAGCTTACCGAGAAGACACCGCTTAACTCCGCACCACTTAACTCCGCCCTTACAACTCTGTAAACAGTGGAGTCAGAGTGCGCTCTGCTGGACAAACTACGTTATGACACCAATTCTAAAGCATTGTTTTCTGCATTCTATGTTCCGAAAAAAGTTTTAATATCTGTACATATCGGTAAACATATATGCCACTACCGATATATTGGTCGGGCACTAACTGATACCATTATAGGGTCCTTCATACCATTAAAAAGTTGTAGCCGTTTTTTTAATTCTGTGGCCCTGTGGTACATGTCCTTTTCACCACTGTTGTTGGTTATGCTTTGGAAAACATGCCATGTAATAAATACATAAATGCAAAAAGGCTTTTAGAACAGTTTTTCACATCTGCAAAAAATATGGCATGCCCTTCTCTCCCAGATGCATATAAATACGATTAGAGGGTATGAGTGTTCACTTAAATGGGGAACTTTACAGAAACCACAGAGGAACCCCCATTTGATGAGGTTTTGTCATAACCTCTGCATGTCCCTCTCTAGTGATCCTTTATTTAGCCAAATAAGCACATTTATCACACTTTCAAATTATAGGTGGAGGGTTTTTGTTCTACAACCATTTCACCAACTGAAAACAACCATAGCCATTGTTCATTATAGTTAGCATGAGTGTTGACTTGACTTGCAAGACGTGCCTCTACATGTTCTACACCTGAGATCCGAACTGTGTGTCTGAGCTTGTTTTGCAGTGCAGAGAGGATTTCACTGTAACTTAAAAGAATTATGGGTAAGAATTATGAAGGCAGCTTTGTTGCTGTGAGTCACTCTATCAAGGCTTGAAAACAAGGCTACTGAACATGTTGGGGCAGGAATGCATTCTTTATAAGTGGTTAAAGAAAACAATGAAAAATCACAGGTCGTGTTACTAAAGCAGGATAACAGGCTGCTAAACGTGCTAAATTTCATGCTTAGAGGTGCAGCAAAGCCATATTTTCATGAGACTGACAAATTGTGGAACCTGCTTCCATTGGGAAAGAATGATTGGGAACCAATTAACTTTCTTTGTTTTAATTTCTTGAAAGCTCTGTACAGTGACCTGGTAATGTTCTTGACTGTCCAGTCAGTGGGATCACAATGTATTGCCACCAATGCAATAATAATAAAAATATAACATAATATGCAATATTTTATGACCATACATTGTGCCCAAGTTGAAGTATTTGGACACATAAGTGACACTTTAAAATAAAAAAATACATTTTTCACATACACACTCACGACCACTTCATTAGGTACACCTGTACACCTACAAATTCCTGCAATTATCTAATCAGCCAATCGTGTGGCAGCGGTGCAATGCATAAAAACAAGCATATATGGTCAGCAGCTTCAGTTAATGTTCACATTAACCATCATAATGGGAAAACATTTTGATCTCAGTGATTTCGACAGTGGCATGATGGCTGGTGCCAGATGGGGTGATTCGATTATTTCTGTAACTGATGATCTCCTGGGATTTTCTCTAGAATTTACTCAGAATGGTGCCAAAAACAAAAAAAACATCCTGTGAGCAGCAATTCTGCAGACAGAAATGCCTTGTTCATGAGAGAGTTCAACAGAGATTGGCAAGACTGGTTCGAGCTGACAGAAAGACACAGTAACTCAGATAACCACTCTGTACAATTAAAGTGAGCAGAATAGCATCTCGGAATGCAGAAAATGTCAAACCTTGATGAAAATGGGCTACAATAGTAGATTATAAGACAAGGCGATCTTTTTCCAGTTTTTCCCTGTCCAGTTTTGGTGTGCCTGTGCTCACTGCAGACTCGGATTTCTGCTTTTGGCTGAGAGAAGTGGAACCCGACATGGTCTTTTGCTGTTGAAGCCCATCTGCATCAAGGTTTGATGTGTTGTGCATTCTGAGATCAGCAGTTACAGATACACAAACCGGCCCATCTGGCACCAAAAATCTGCCATGCTCGAAATCACTGAAATATTTCCCATTCTAATGGTTGATGTGAACATTTACTGAAGCTCTTGAACCCGTGTCTGCATGATTTTATGCATTTCACTGGTGCCACATGATTGGCTGATTAGACAATAGCATAAATATGCAGGTGTACAGGTATAACTAATAAAGTGGTAATAAAATGAAGTAATGGTAATGAATTTGTTGTAAATATGGTGAGTGTATAAGTCATAAAGCTTTTTCAACACACCGATTTCCCTCTTAAAAATCCATATCTATGCAGCTTGTTCAGTTAGTGTAGAGATTGTATTTGACAATGTCACTGTCAGTTTCACATTCGTCGTTGGTTAATGTGATCATATTTTTGTTGCCACTGTTTTATAAAAGCAATAAGCCATATTGTTTTGATAACATGAGACCATCGAATCCCAGACGTTCTAAAAACAGCTTTGTGCATATCTCTTCAGGAGCATTTGTGATCTGTTGGACCCCAGGACTCGTGGTTCTGCTCATGGATGGGCTTAACTGTGAGCGATGCAGCGTCCTGAAGTTCAAACGTTGGCTGCTGCTTCTCGCCGTCCTCAACTCCGTCATGAACCCAACCATCTACTCTTGCAGAGACGAAGAGATGTGGACCACCATCAAGAACCTCATGCGTTGTGTTTGCAATGGAACCAGACGACAGAGGTCGTCCAAGGCCAACATTCAACGAGGATCAGGTCGGGATACCAGCACCAGCCTCAAAGAGAGTCCAACAGAGGACAGCAAGGTCTCCACATAGGAGATTCTGAAATCTTGAAGCCCCCCCAGACAGTATTTTGACTCTATGAAGGCCCTATAGCCAATTTCAATAACATACTGTGGCATTGCTCTGAAATTCTCCTCCATTCTTCTCTCAGAGATGAGGGGTTGTAATTTTTTGAAAAGTTAAAACACTTCAAAATGTACTTGTATCCCAGCTTTATATGCAGAGTCAGCTAGCTATAAGTAAGCCATTCGTAAGTTGACTTTCTGAAAGTTTGAACACTGTGGCACCTTCAAAACATCCCTCTGTTTGTTTTGAGCATCCCAGCTGACTCAAAATGGGAACATTGGCTAAACCAATGATGTGAGTTCGGGGTGGAACTATCTGTTTTGGCCGACCAATAGCAGATGAGGGGAGTATTCCTGAAACCTGTTTGAAATCAGTCATTATTTTTTCCTATTACATTTGGTGACACTAGTTCAACAGAAAAGACGCTTCAACTTTAAGTTGGATTGAGAATTTTATCACAGGGTACAAAGTAATTCTTTTCTTTTTTCTTTTGCCACTGTTATTGATAGGACAGTGGAGAGGTAAAAGGAAATGACAGGGAGAACACATCCAATGTGATTTGGAAATTAGACAAGCCAAACTGCAACTGGAGTTGCCCACAAGCAACATGTCAAAGCATGAATACAACACACCAGCCCATGTCCCCGAAGCACTTCTAAAGTTATATTTTACCTCAACATCAACTTTTGATAACATATCAATTTTGTCTGCTCTACTGGCATAAAATCTTTGTGAATTTGTTAATTTACCTTTCACTGTAAATATACTGTACTGTATTTTGCAAGTCTTGCAATCTTTTGAAATCACATCATGTATGTAGTATGTAGATCATTCTTATGTTGTAGATATTAATGTAAAAAAATGTGTAGTACCCTATACTGTCAATAACATACTGTATATTTGAGAGTTTTGTCAATACAGAAGAAATTAATTACAAAAACACTTTTGAATGCATATGCATTTCAAACGTAATTGTGAGAATATTTTTTTTAAATAAATGATTTGTTTATAGTAAATCACAATCATGATTAATGTGGTCTATTAATGTAGTGAATAAATTGGACTATGTACATTATATACACACAGACAGATATTTTACAGAAAATGAAATATTTTAAATTAATTTTAAATTCAAAGGGAGAGGAAAAAATAAAACAAAGTTTCATCTATGCGTTGAACTGTCACTTTGGGGCTATTCACTTGAGTGCAGTTTTTTTTGCATCCGTCTGTGCATCCGTCTTTTTTCCCCCTATGTAAATGTGGTAGACATACATGTTTGACAATGTATTTTTTTTTTTTTTTACTATTTTGGCTATTCGAGACACCTGCGATCTGTTATATTTGTTGCACTATATGTCTAGCTTTTTTTAGTGCCTCGCACAGGAGCGCCATGTTTTTTAGACCCCATGTCAATTTAAAAAGAACTTCAACTTTTAAAATCACTATTCTTGACACCTGCGTTTTGTTGTATTCGTTGCATTGCATCTGGCTTTTTTTTTAAGCGGCACACAGGAATGTCACATTTTTATATGTGTTTACATTGAGACATAAAAAACGCTTTCTTCTCTTTACATCTTCGACTGGCCGGATGCACTCCCCACCCTATCTAATGCAATTCTTATGTGGCACAACTGCTCACCTGAGTTTCACAGCCGTGCTATTGGAGTTGCGACACAGGTTAATTCCAAGTGTGCAACTGCCTGCAGCAATATGATGAAACAACTACAGTCTTAGTTCTGATGGTGTACCTTGGAAAAACAACTTTTCCTGTTAACACTGGCAAAACCGTTGCATACTTAAACTACCTGTTTATTGTAGGTCCTTATGTGATTTGTTTGAGAATGTCACGTAGGCATTCAAGCCTAAAAATTATGTTTTTATACTTCCGGTGTGGGCAACATTTCTGCAAAGATAAATGTCAGCTTAACCCTAATGGCATTGGGATCAGGTCACGTCACTACAGTAAACAGGAAATGCACACATCGCCAATGCAAGTGCCTTTTTGTTTGAATGTTGTACTGGTCTAATGTGATTGGTATGTCAGAAGTCCATAAAATTAATCTTTTTAAATTATTTAAATAATTTTTTTAATCATGAATCAAATAGTGAAGTTCTGGACCAGAAATAATTCCCTTTAGAAATGTTTACTTATGTACATATGTCACACTGTTTGAAGTAAAGTGACTATAGCGCTGAAATGTATTAACGGGCACGGGTTTAAGGTTTCACATTTGACATTATTATTATTATCTCTAAGTTTGTTTCAAGCTTTGAAAGTGCCGTTTCAGTCTAGATTGTCCCATGTACTGAAGTATCAATTAAATCCCCAGTAAGAAAGTCTATGTGTGGAGGTTCAAATTTATTTACAAACTCCAGCAAAGGAACCTGTTCCCTTTTTGAAACACTGTTCCATATGTGCTTGTGAAAAGAAAACCACAATAACGGAAGTATATTTTGTACATCAAGTTTTACATATTTTAATAAAAAACATGAATACTTTTTTGTTACACTTTATAATAGCGTGCACTAACAAACAGCACATTATACTATAAGTTACAGAAAAAAATGCAAGACAAAAGTATAATTTAACATCAGTGAATCAACCTGATTACATTAGGCTACAGCAACAAAACTAATGTTAAGCATCAGATAAGGTAGAAATAGCTTCCACGTTACCACTTTTTACAGTGCAGTTAATGTACGTTTGCGGAGTTGAACATGTTATGAAACTTTGATTTGTATATTTTCATATAGGTTAATTTTTAAATTAATCTTTGAAGCTTTAAAAAATATTTTTCTTAATCAGTACAATTTGTAAAAATGACAAAATATTATAATTTTAGTCTGGTTTAAAAGCTGAACGTGGCAAATATTTTGATTAAAATAGCAGAACTAGCCTATTTTGTTAAACTGTATATATGTAAACTGTTCATAATGAAATTTACGTCACGGATGAGCCTATTTCCCCAGGGAACAAGTCAATCAATCTGAAACTTCTTTGTTGCTCAACTGTAAACTCTTTCTACTCTTCTATTAAATCTTACAAATGCTCTGTAAAAGTTTTATGTACAACTGCACTATAATTTAAATGTATTAAAATTTCCAATAAAAAACACAGATGGGAGTGAATAAGGTCCCTGTTTGACAAAGTTTTTCATCTCTTTTTCAATATCTGAATCAGTGTTGCATGTAAACATTTTTCTGTTTTTACCGGCTTATCCAATGTTTGCAAGTGTTGTGCACATGTCTGTTTATGTTTTGACATCAAATACAGGGAATAACCCAATGATTTTAAATCCCTCGTAAATCCAGTTAAAATCTAATGCAAACAAGGTTTGCCAGACATTGTCTGATTTTTGCAGTAAGCTGATTTTAGATAGTTATCAGTGTATTGCCGTACATGTAAACACTGTTACTGTCAGCTGTCAACCCAGTCAAATTTTCTCTCTGACAGTGGTGAGAATTTAATACATTGAAAATATATAAAGTTTAAAACAAGCATTTTGTTTCAGTTCATTCATTTATTGAAATGAATACTAGATTTAAAAAAATATTTCACACATTCGTTTGTTTTTGAAAGTGTTAACCCATACTGAGTTATTTACAAGAGGTTTTTAGAATATAGGTTCCCCTGAAACAGATACGAACACCTCTGAACATGCTTAACCAGGGCTAGACTGGTAATCTGGCATACTGGGCATTTTCCCGGTGGGCCGACGCATTTTGGGGCTGATCAGGGGCAGACTGTCCATCGGGAGATCCAAGCGGGCCAGTGGGTTGTCCGCGACATAGGCCGAATGGGTCGCGATAAGCTAAAATGAGTCGCTGCGTTGTGCCCCACCGCTCAACAACTCCTCCCCCCCAACAAGTATTGGGCCAGTTGCCATGTAAAATCCTGGGCCGATTTCTCTTCCCAGTCCAGCTCTGTACAGGAAACAGAAATTATAAGTTGACCTCCTGAGTATTGACGCTGACAACCAACCCTGGAGTCGCGAGTTCAAATCCAGGGCGGGCTGAGTGACTCCAGCCAGGCTTCCTAAGCAGACAAATTGGCCCGGTTGCCAGGGAGGGTAGAGTCACATGGGGTAACCTCCTCGTGGTCACTATAATGTGGTTCTCGCTCTCGGTGGGGTACGTGATGAGTTGTACGTGGAAATACTGTGGAGAATAGCTTGAAGCCTCCACACGCGCTACATCTCCGCAGTAACGCGCTCAACAAGCCACTTGATAAGATGCGTGGATTGACATCTCAGACGCGGAGACAACTGAGAGTCGTCCTCCTCCACCCGGATTGAGGAGAGTCACTTCGCCACCAAGAGGACTTAGAGCACATTGGGAATTCCAAATTGGGGAGAAAACAGGAGAAAAATCACACACACACACACACACACACACACTCACAAAAAGGCTAATTTGCATGTGAAAATAATGAGCTGCAAATTAGTTTATTTTTTATAAGGGTTTTAGCAGTCACGTGACAAATAAACGAAAGACTCTGATCTGAAGACCCATTCAGAAGGTGAATTAATCAATTCTCTTTCCTGTGGAACATATGCAGTAAATTTTTGTAAGGGTTCCTTCTTTGATTCTCCTGGCTATACTTTTGAAACAATGTGTATTGTAATGTTTATGGACTAGCCTCATTCATTTCCTCTATAAGTGCCTTACTGCAGACACATTTTTTTTTCAGTCAGAATTACTTGTGGCAATCAACATTATGCCACAAATGCTGTCGATTAAGCTTAACTTGTGTTGCATCCTGAACATTTCTTTAACAGTATGCGCTGCCAAACTAAGAACTTTATTAGGAACACCTGTACACCTACTTATTCATGTGATTATTTAATCATCCAGTCGTGTTGCATCACTGTAATACAATGCATAAAATCATGCAGATATGGGTCAGGAACTTCAGTTAATGTTCACATCAACCATCAGAAAGGGGAAAAAATGTATTTCAATGATTTCAAATGTGGCATGATTGTTGGTGCCAGCCATGCTGATTTGAGAATTTCTGTAACTGCTGATCTCCTGGGATTTTCATGCACAACATTCTCAAGAGTTTACTCAGAATGGTGCCAAAAACAAAAAACATCCAGTGAGGGGCAGTTCTGTGGACAAAAACACCTTGTTGATGAGAGAGGTCAACAGAGAATGGCCAGACTGTTTTGAGCTGACAGAAAGGCTATGGTAACTCAGATAACCACTCTGTACAATTGTAGTGAGCAAAATAACATCTCAGAATGCACAACATGTATCTTGAGGCGAATGGGCTACAACAGCAGAAGACCATGTCTGGCACTTTAGGTCTATAGTGATCCCAATAAAGTGCTCAGTGAGTGTATACTGTTGGTTGTATTTCAGTTTGTGATGACTTGGGGGCTTGTTCACCCTTAACCTTAGGCTTGCTCCTGTGGAACCTCCCTTACAATTATTATCCTGTTTGTCATACTGTCTTTAAAGCTCATTGCTGAAGTGAGAATGTAAAATGATTTCACATCTTGAATGTTGAGGGTTGGCATGATCTAAACAGCACTGAATATGACTGCTGGCCCATAAACTGAACCAAATGATTACAACATAATCAGATGTGGTGGTAAGTGCAGCTTTTAACAAATTATTGAGTCTAATCAGATAAGATTTAAGGCAGTAGAATTTGCATTATTGGTTGAACTATTCCTTCAAAAATATATAAAAAGAGGTTAAAAAGTAAAGGGAATGGAAGAGAGAATGCTTTTGTCAGGGCTTGAATGTGGAAAATCATTTTTTTAAAGATGCCTCTTAATCGGTAAGCTAACAAAATAAGTATTCGTGTAGATGTTGGCACAGCACAGAGTGTGTACTTACATAGGGGGATTTTGTTCAAAAAGTAAAACATTTGCTTAGGTAGATTCACTCAGATGTTGGGTATTTGCTTTTTAAGCTTCCTAAAGGTACGCACACTATGTTTGCACAGGTTTAGAAATGGCTTGGGTTCAGCATCCACCTGAAAAGGTCACTGATGTGGAGGAGTTCAGTGTTATGCATTCTGTCGCTGCTTCCAATTACTTTTATGGATAAGATTTTCCAGTTCAGATGAGAGTGACTTACAAAGCTGGCTTTTTCAAATGTATCATCTCTTGAGCTGTACTATTATTATGATGCATACAGCACCATCACATTTCAACCATTATATCATCTCATTTAAACATAGATACTGTATGCATTGCCTAGGGGAGACGGGCTAGTTGTCGCACTTTATACTCCAGTGAATGTGTTTTTTATCTATATCTGCTTAGACACCAGGGTCAGAAAGCATATGCCCTCAAAAAGGTATAAA
The DNA here is from genome assembly GCA_032164185.1 of Moxostoma hubbsi. Lineage (NCBI taxonomy): Eukaryota > Metazoa > Chordata > Actinopteri > Cypriniformes > Catostomidae > Moxostoma > Moxostoma hubbsi. The sequence goes on along the minus strand of JAVLUX010000163.1, from coordinate 3,118,927 downwards.
ATGCCCCTGAAAATCAAATCCAGAGGGCAAATATTGCCTCTTAATTGAAAAGTTAATTTCTGACACTTCTAGACACATAATTTAGCCAGTAAAACGATACACATTGACCTTTTGAGACAGCATGCACTTCATGAAATAGGGTAACTTTTCACAATGGAAACCTGTTGTATTGATACATGAATTTATATAAATTAAACAATTAATTATAAATGCATTTAAAGTGTATTTATTCTGCGCTTTAACCCCCAATAGATCACATTCTGGATTTCCTCTCGTGTGTAATATCAAGGTCACGATGAATGTAGGAACCTTGCTTTACATAACAGTGGTGTACGTTTCTCCTTTTGCAGAAATGCCTCATAGGCTAAAAGATTCTGCATCGAGCACGAGTGTCCCTTAAACTGCTGTGTGTACCACGCCAGCATTCACTCCTCTCCCCTTGCGCACATGGCCAGTATTATTGCACCAGTGTGAATTGTACAACTAGTACTTTTTGATTTGTTTGCATACATTGGCACTGAAGCTTTAAAATAAAAAAGTAGGCTAAACAGAATATTTTGGCACAATAATACATAATGACAGTGCTGTAGTATGTACAGTATAACTGCCCTATGACAATTGCATGTCCAGTATATGTAAGTTTAAGTGAGTTTGAGTGTTTCTAATCTGTATTCAAGCAACAAGTTTGTAATAATACAATTTGGTCTGTGCAGCTTGTTGGTAGCTAGCAACAAAAACATTAGCATATTATATATATATTTTATACTGTACAACAAGTATGGCATTGCTGAGAGTTGACAGATCCACAATCAGTCGTTTCGCAGATGATCCGGCAGTATTTTGAGAAGAGCAACGCACACACACAATGATATAACCATTAGCTCCACTCTTCTCCACAATGGTAAGCTCCAAAAAATTCACATGACAGAAACTCCTCTAAATCCCAACATAACATTAAACTCTACCAAGTCTCCCATTTGTTTCATTTTGCGTAGAAATCCATAAATAACACTTAATTTTAAAATGTACTCTTCCAATTCAGTCCAATACAAAGCATGCAGGGAACTGGATGTCCCATATCTAGTTTCAGCAATACATTTGTTCCAGCACAATTGGATTGTCACCATGAATGGATTGTACATAACGAAATTAAATTGAGAAAAAATTCTAAAGAATTGTGTTGCTTTAGCTCATTTGAAATAATTGATATTATTATCAAGCAGTAAAATCAAGTTTAGTTAACACCATCCATTAGTAGTCTGAATACATTTGAACACTTCATAGCATGTGATCACTATCACTTTTTGATGACTTTGTTGAATATCACTTGGACTTAACATTATATAATCATGTTCTCATATCACACATTAATGTATTAAGTTAATTTCAAGTGTACTGCTTTAGTATTTTCAACAAAGCTGCTTTCCCAGCTATAGTTTGTCTACAATATTGTTCAAATCAATTCATAAAAGCAAATACGTTTTTTATTTATTTTTTTATTTCTAAAAAATGCAACGTTTGCAAAATGGGGTAAGATCAGGGAGTGGATTAGGGTTAGTCTATGGTATGTGCCCATTTACAGTAAACAATAGAAATCAATTGGAAGTCCTCACCTTGTTAGAAAAACAAATGGGTGTTTGTGTGCAGGAAGGGGCAGAAGCTCAATTGAAATGGGCCAACCTTGATGAGCCCTTTTTCAGGTTCCACTTACAGTTTCTTTTTGTGATTGCATAACCACGATTTTGAAAACAGGGCTCATTTAGTCAGTACACAACACACAATTCACACAACCACACCCACAAGTAGCATAACACCTCAGATCTTTTGCAAAATTAAAATATCATAAACTATACAATAAAATTTATGAAAACCCAATTTGACACCATATGGCATACACATGGTTCATATGATTCAATTTGAACCAGTAACACACTGCTGTGCGAAGTCTAAAAAAATTAAACATTTCTAATGATATAGTCTGGGTTAGATTTTTTCCAGAGATATTGTTAGAAGAAAGTACATGAATGACCAAACAACACCAGTACTGCACACTGATGACAATGTATTTCTCTTCACATTGTAAAATTAGTCAATACATCCATACATTTCCAAAGGTTGCATTTTGCACTGAAAAATCAGATAATTCTAAATAGAATATAGTACATAAATACAGCAAAAACATTTGTGGAGAAAAAAATCTCTTCACCTAGCTGGATCTAGCCATAGCACTTCATCCACATCACAGGCTATGTTCACAAGACACATAACTGGTAATCAGAAGGTCGCTGGTTCGATCCCCACAGCCACCACCATTGTGTCCTTGAGCAAGACACTTAACTCCAGGTTGCTCCATGGGGATTGTCCCTGTAATAAGTGCACTGTAAGTCACTTTGGATAAAAGCGTCTGCCAAATGCATAAATGTAAATGTAATGTAAATGTACAGCCAGGGAAGAATCTTCTTGAATGGTGAATCTATCCTTGCGCATGTAACCGACTCCGGTCGCCCTGCTCCGAATGGGACTCGAACCGGCGTCTCCTGCATGGGAGGTGGGTGCGCTATCAAGGAGGCTAAAGGCTTCAACATCTAACATCAGTCGCTAGTGCACCTCTTGAGGTCAGGAGAGTGAGATTTTACACATTGCACAGCTATCTACCGGCTGGCTACCGTTACACACACACCCCCCTGAACCTCACTACCATCCGGGTCAAGGCACCATTATAACTGGCCCTGATCGCCCAGCTCCGAACGGGACTCGAACCGACGTCTCCGGCGTGGGAGGTGGGTGCGCTAACAAGGAGGCTAAAGGCTACAGCCTCTAGCTTCAGGCTCCCGTTACACACAGACCCTGTATCAATAAGGTTGCAGATCTCCTCCATGGCTTGAATGAGGGGTATCCTAACATAGGGCTGGGGATCGTAAACCTTCCTCTCCCATGCCGAACAACTCTTCAATGGGGTCAAGGAAGGGACAGTATGGTGGGAGGTGTTGGGGTGAAAATTGTGGATGCTGTTGAAACCAGTTTTGGACCAGAGCAGATCGGTGGAAGGATACATTGTCTCAGATGACAATGCATCTCATCTGCTCTGCATCCATTTGGTCTTCTGCTGTGATCTTGTGTAGTCTGTCTAAAAATGTGAGTATGTGGGCCATGTTGTAAGGACCTAATTTGGCATGGCGGTGGAGGCACCCCATTCTGCGTGATTGCAGCGCACATTGCATCTCATCATCATCATCTCTCTCCATGCAGCGTAGTCTGTGCTCTCGTAAAGGGACAGTGCGCTAGTTTTATTCCCACTGTAAAAAAATCCCAAATATAAGCATACATTTAATCAGGTATGTTTCAAAATGTAAACATTAATTCGACATGATAATGGTGTTTGATATGAAAAGCAGCAAGATCACTGTGGCTATTAAGCTATTATTATCAGAGCTGTTTAGCTGCAGAGTGAAGATGAATATTCAAAACTGTCTACTTCATATCATCCTCATGAAACACCAGTTACATTTCTCATTTCTGGACCATACAGGTATTTTTGTGTTTGTGCTTTGTGAATCAGGCTGTGTTGGTCTTTAAGTTGTCTGATTTCATGTTATACACACATTCTTAATTCACAGATACAGATTCACAGGCCTAATATCCCCCTAATGCATATTACACGTCACAACTGATTTGGAAGTCTGTACTCAGGGATTCACATGTTTATTACATTCAGTCAATAATCACATCTTTAACTCGGTGACTAAATCTTTGATCCTGTGTGTTAATACACTATGCATGGCCAGAAGCTGCATGACAGCATGACTAAATGGGTGATCGAAAACCCATCAAATTTACCAAACATATGTAAATGGCAGGTAGGCTGAGGTTTATATGATGCATTTATTAATTAATATCTGTAAAGCGCTTATATGGGATTACATAATAATTCTCTTGGGACACATTTTTAAAGCCATGATGGTAAAAACAGCTATTTATCATTTTTGTTTTTGGGCCATTGAAAATTTTGGCAGGTCCAGTAAAAATCTAAAGCACTGGCCCAAACGGGCCAGTAGAAAAAATCCTTAGCAACGAGCCCTGGAATAGGTACCAAAATGTACTGATGTAGTGCATGTGGAAAGCTACATTGTACTGATTTTACTGTAGAAATTAGGGCTGGGTATCGAGTTCGATACATTTTAGGCACCGACCGAATTGCCTCTAAAAAATCAAGTATCAAAAAATGTATTGTCGTTCGGTACCAAATTTCGATACCTAAGGGGTTAATTTCGTCAACGTCAGTGATAAGCATGTAGCACGCTAGATGTGCCCAAATCTAAAAGTGCTGATTGGCTGTGGTTAGGCATCAAGGAAAAACACTAGTTTACGCTGTTACGCCCAGAGACGTGGCTCACACGTGAGGCTGTAATGTGTATGCGTACCAACCCCCATAGATGTAAAAGATTTGGAAAAGATCAAAAGTGTGGCTACATTTCACCAGGCTCGATGCCAACCGTGTGCGATGCAATATTTGCGACAAGACCATTGCTGCCAAGAACGGCAACACGACAAATCTGATGAAGCACTTGACAGTGCACGGAACAAACTTAAGATCAGAAAGTTGCTCCGTCTTCGACTGCAAGAAGACCAAGCCGGTGCAGTCATCGTCTCAACGTCCTGCCAAAGAGCTTCCTTCAACATGCCCACCACGAGTCCTCCTCAAACTACTGATGAATGCAGCGGCGCACTGATGTTATAGCCTCAGCCCCTGCTGACCAAAGCATGAGGAGACCAGAAAGCTCAGGAGATGAGTCTTTGAGTGTGTAAAAAAAAGTCAACAAACTGAAAAAATAAAACCAAAGTTTTTTTAGAGGTAATGTGTAATGTTTTTAATCTTGTTAAAACGGATTTCATAAAATGGGTATCGAAAAAAGTATAGTTCAGGAACTGGTATCGAAGTCAAGATTTATTGTTGCAACAGTATAACTGCTGAGTTTGGGCTGAACTCGGTCTAGCCTCTCTCAATGTCAATCCATTGTTTACAGCATGGTCAACTAGTGTTGCTCAAATCTCATCTGATAATTGTGGTCCTTGTCTTCTTTGTCCACATCCTCCTCTAGGTCTATGTCTTCCTCCTCTTACTTTCAACATTTTTGTTGAAAAGAGGTAAACTCACATGTTGCCTTTATATGTAAATGGCAGGTAAAAACTTATGCCTGATTGGTGAGTTTACAATTAAACACCTAAGTGTCTGTACACCTGACAGCCATGTTTGATCAATTGGTTCAGGTGTGGTATTTTCAAAGGCAGTGCCTTGAAATGGCAAAGAAATTACATCATGTTAGATTTCTGTTTAATGTAGAGAAGTGTGTGTGTGTGTGATGTTTTGCAAATGTTTGAGGCTGGGAATGTGCTTATAGTTGTGCAGATCTAGGTAGAGGTTTTGCTCCTTGAGTGTCAGGTTTCACTAACAGTATGTTATTTATAATTTTAGCATGTATGCAATCATAAAAAACTGTAAACTGGTTCTCTTAATTTTAAAGTGCAGTAACCTGTTATTATAAGCTAGAGATGCTACCATGAAAACATGGTGGCCAATCACAGCACCTAAAGACTTTGCAAGACCCAACAGTCATCAATCAAACAGTTGCATGAGTGAAGACATAGAGCATCATCTTTTCACCCTCATTTAAATGAAGTTTCAAACAAGAGCTCAAGCCCAGTCCTGTGCGTGAGCCCCTCCATTATGGACAGCATGTCAAATCCTTTTACCTTGATGCACTCCAGGACAGTATGAATATGAACTTGTGAAATGGTACTTTGGTGTGACAATATACTTTTTTTAAATACACATTCCATGCACTTTCTTAGTTAATATGGTCACAAAAATTGCTTGCATAGTAACTCTAAAATAATTAACAAAATCCTAATTTAAAATAGTTTCAGATCAAGTATAGCATGTCACACCACAGGACGTCAACTTATTTCATGTCAACTAGCCATATGCATTACACAACATATGTGAGAAAAAAAAGTTTTATTATTGTTCCTCAAGGAGAATTGACACATAGCATTCTATTATATAGATTATGGGCAAATGGCCTACAGAAAGGGGGACTTTTAGGACATGAGTACCAATCTCCAGAGTCAATCTCAATAGCATTTTACTGCGCCCCTGAAGTTCTGCTGAGAATCAGCACTGGTTGTACAGTCGCATCTGATGTGTACAGTTGGAAGCAATGCTTGAACTCTATGAACCTCTTCTTAATTCTCATCTACAGACACACGTAATGTTGTATATTTATACAGTGGCCCAAAAATGTACAGTATTTGAATACTTAAAAGCAACACTTAATAATGCATGTCTTTGCATTATATAAAAAAATATCAAACAAGGTGCCATATACAGTGGTAAGAAAAAGTATGTAAACCCTTTGGAATTACCTGCATTGGTGTATACATTTGTCTTAAAATCTGTTTTGATCTTTTTAGTTACAATAAGGAACCAACACTATCTGTTTTAACTAATAATCCATAAATTATTATTTTTTTGTATATATTGAATGAATCATTCATACATTCACAATTTAGGTTGGGAAAAAGTATGTGAACCATTAAGCTAATTACTGAACAAAAGCTAATTATAGTAATGAGTCTGCAAACCTGGCAACCAAATAATAAATTGAGATTCGAGGTGTGGGTTAGAGCTACTTTGACTTATAAAAAGCACTCAAACATTTTGAGTTTGCTATTTACACAAAGCATCTGCTGACATGGACCATGCCTCACAATAAAAGAGATATCGGAAGACCTACGATCAAGAATTGTTGCTTTGCATAAAGCTGGAAAGGGTTACAAAGTAATCTCGAAGAGCTTAGATATTCATCCGTTCAGTCAGACAAACTGTCTATGAATGGAGACAATTTAGTACTATGGCTACTCTTCCTTGAAGTGGCCATCCAGCCAAGATGGCTCAAAGGGCACACTGCAGAATGCTCAATGAGGTGAAAAGAAAGAACCCTAAAGTGACAGATAAAGACTTGAAGGAATCATTGGAACTGTTCATGAATCTAATATAAGACAGCTCCGTAGCAGGAAGTGTTTTTTTAAAAGTTAATAAGGTTTCGGAAGACATTAATTGATCAAGTCACGTGGATTACTTTTATACTGCTTAAATATCCCTTTTGGACCATCAAACAGCCAGCAGCATCTTGATACCCATTATCTTGTATTGTATGGACAAATGAACTAATTCTAAAACGTGTCAAATTACTTTTTGTAATTGTGCCAAGGTTTCTGGTTCCCAGAGAAGCAATGTGTACTCATATAAAATGAAAAACGAATCTCTTTGAAGTGTAAAACAAACATTTGTCTAATCTTCCATATCTGAAGCTATTCTGTTATCTTGGTGGAAATCACCACTCACAGTTTTTTGCATAGGAGGGATGATAAATAGTGAAATTATTGTCACATGAGCAGGAACAGGCTGATTCAGTCAAGCTTGATGCCATGTGTCCATCACTTCCAAAACTCAAGGCTGGGAAATCAGACATAGTGGAGTGGTGGTGGTGTGGTGTCAAGTCAAGTCAAGTCAAGTGGTTTTTATTGACTTGACTTGACTTGACACCACACCGCTTGTGGTGGTGTAGTGGGCTAAAGCACTAAACTGTTAAGCAGAAGGTTGTCGGTTCGATCCCCACTGCCACCACCATTGTGTCCTTGAGCAAGGCACTTAACTCCAGGTTGCTCCGGGGGGATTGTCCCTGTAATAAGGGCTCTGTTAGTTGCTTTGGATAAAAGCGTCTGCCAAATGCATAAATGTAAATGTATAGCCTTCATTCCACATATCAATGATTGACTGATAGATGGATGGTTTTTGTTTGCTCTTGAGTTGACTATTTACATAAGCACATTTCCCATTGTGGCACACCGTGTTAAAGACCCTTAAATTATTTCTTGATTTGCTGTTGATAACAGTGTTTACTGTGTTTGACCAAATGATGAGAACTGTTGACCATGGAAAGCACTCAATATTCATAGTCGAATTCTATGCAGCTGATAAAGCAATGCTGGTCGCAAAATGTCCCCATGAGGCCAATGTTTGAGCAGGTGAAGAAGATTCCCAAAGTCCCAAAAAACCCAAAGTCATCCCTGTGAATATGATGATGAACTTGGTATGTATCTAATCAAGACTTTCTAGATTTGAGTTTTGTACATTTTTTTTCACATTTTTGAAATGTAAAGTATGGTCACCCCTGTTCCAAGCCCAATAAATCTACACAGATAACATAATAAATCATATGAATATGTGAAATTTTATTAATTGATATAATTGCATTTTATGGAGCACTATTGGTTTTAACAGTTTCTTTTTTGCTTGATTATTTTTTTCTAGATGAAGATTTGGAAACTATTGTAGCTGACAGAACTCAAGATCTTCTGCAGGAGAAGCAAAAGACAGACTATAATGAAAGCATATATGAAATTACATGATCAAATCACCTGAAATTTTTTGATAGCATCATAGAGCCACAGTGTTACACTTTTCGTGGAATCAACCAACAAATGGTTTACTTATAGTTGTCTCAATGACATAAAAATACCCAAATGACCTTTAAGATAACTTTTAGTAACATGAACACTCATCCTGATGCTTCCACCTACTGGACATTTAAAGTAGCTCATTTGTAGCGTCTCTGCTCTACTGTAGATTTCTTGTGCTGGTTAAAGGGATAGTTCACCCAAAAATGAAAATTATCTCATTTACTTACCCTCATGCCATCCCAGATGAGTATGACTTTCTATCTTCTGCTGAACACAAACAAAGCTCTTTAGGTCAATACAATACAAGTGAATGGTGGCCAGAACTTTGAAAGTCCAAAAAGAAATCCATATGACTCCAGAGTTTAAATCCATATCTTCAGAAGCGATATGATAAGTGTGGGTGATAAACAGAACAATATTAATATCCACTTTGACTTTTTTTTTGGCGATGCACATTCTTTGTGTATATTGCCACCTACTCAGTAGGGAGGAGAACTTACAGTAAAAATTACTTTTATTGATCTGTTTCTCATCCACATCTATCATATCGCTTCTGAAGTAATAGATTTAACAACTAGAGTAATAAGGATTAATTTTATGCTGCCTTTATATGCTTTTGGAGCTTCAAAGATCTGGCCACCATTCACTTGTATTGTATGGAACTAGCTGAAATATTCTTCTAAAATCTTTGTGTTCAGAAGAAAGAAAGTCACACATCTGGGATGGCATGAAATTATAGAATTTTCATTTTTGGGTGAACTATCCCTTTAAATATGTAGTATTAGTATGACCTATTTTATTAGTATTGACCACTCTGGGTCAAGCACCCCTCAACAGATCGTGGATTTCCTCATACTTTACACCACATTTGATGACATCATCCACAACTATGATGTTTACAAAGTGGAAACTATTGGAGATGCTTGTGAGTCTGGTTGCAGAACTCCTTTATGTTCCACAAAGATGGAATAAAACACAATTACAAAATTCTTTCCCAGATGTGGAGTTCCAAAAGAGAATGGGATCAACCAAACTGGGGAGCTGGATTTGATCAGCATTTGCCATGCCTTTAAAATCCCACACAAGCCTACTACACAGCTGGAGATACAAGCTGGCATCCACTCGGGTCAGCATGGCTTCTATTAAAGACCCCATTAAATTAAAATTTTGTGTCTTTTATTCCATGTCTGTAATAACTTTTAGAAACATGTATTTAAAATTTACAGTCTTTCACTTCTGGGAAGACAGACCAAAAATTTTGACTCATCATGCACTGTTCAGATTATTTTTCAGTCAAATGCTCTATAGAATGAGTATGTCCCTCTCCCCATTACCACCTGCAACTGACTAACAAATCATCAAATACGTCAATGTAAGACAGAAAACCGCACTTGCCAAGTGATTTCATGGGGTTTTTAATGATCTGTACCTGAACTAAGATACAAGATGACTATAATAATCAATACTAAGAACCTTTGTATTCCATGTTTAAGGATTATTCTACTATTCTATTCTATTTTCTTACCCCGGCCCCATAGTGGCTGGTGTGGTAGGCACAAAAATGCCACGATACTGCTTATTTGGAGATACTGTGAACACAGCATCTCGTATGAGTCAACCAGTGAAGGTATTGTTTGGTCGAGTTCTTTACCTAGTGTCAATTAGTAACTTGATCCTGGCTGACAATTCTGGGAATTGAATCTTGTAAATATTTGTCTTTGAGCACTGTTTTATTTGAAATGATCACAAGGAAATTTGACATGTTGCTACCAAGTGTTCCGGTACTCAAACATCGGCCCCAAGTTACTGACAAGTGCTATTTTTGCATCATTTAAAATGTGTTGGTCTGTTCCTGTGGCACTATTATTGAACATTATTGCTTGTGAACATGCGTGTTTGCACAAGCAGCCTCAGCGAAGCAATAATGTTCAAATAATCAATGAGGAGTGCAATTTAAAGGTTGGATTTTCCCTCTCAGATTACATTACAGATTACATTACTCCACTGATGGCTAGGTTAACAGTTGGAGTTTGTGTTAGGGCATATGGTCAAAAGAAATATGCATTCCAGTATAACATAATTTACAAATAAAAACAGTTTCCTTTACAACTCTCTTTTCTGTGGCCATTTCACCTGGGAACTGGAGCTCACTCATACCCATAGGTTCATCATCACTTTCAGCTTCAGGCACTGGGGGCAGTGCTTTGAATTTTGGTGCCGATTTTAGCTGTCGACCTACTGAACTTTCTGAATTCAAAGTGAGATCAGTCTGGTTTTGATGGAATATAAAATAATATTTGTTTTTGCTGTATTTCTTGCCTGTGTACTAGATGCTATTTAGCAGAGAAGGGCCACTTCTATTAAAATGAATGGGAGAAATTGCAATGGCTAACGAATGTAGGAAGGAAGTCCCGCCTTACAGGTAAAGAGCCAATCACCATTTAGATACAGACATCGCCTGTCAATCGACTCAAGAATGCGCATGGGCATTAGCTATACAAACAAAATTCTTTTTTTGCGAAATCTGAGGGAAAGAAGCTAAATCTATAATACCAGTGTTGTCAGATTTGACTGCTGATTTGAAATATGTTCTTTGATCGTAATCTTGACCAACCATTTTTGAGATTTTGGTCTTTCCCCAATCAAGTAGATAGGAGCTCCTATGAGTGGAAATGGCTTCCCAGGAGCATTCTAAAGATGGCCGCCAGTGGACTGACTTGCTAGAAAGCCTTTGTTTATACTTATGACTTATATTTTGCAGACAATAAAACGGGTATCCCAAATCCCATTAAAATTAAATGGGAGTGTCCCGGGCAAAATCTAAGAACCAGAATATCATAGACTTCGAGGTGGGCTATTTTGACTTGAACCAGAATGTAACCTCACAGAAAACTGGAGCAACCACCTAACAACACTCCAAGCAAGCAACCATAAAACACTAGAAACCTCATAATAACATGCTAACATCCACTCCGAATACTTTAGCAACTCAAAGCAACCTTTATCCATTATTTTTTCAATCAACTCAGCAGGCTTGTCACTTCTATCCCTTGTGCCCTATGCATCTTATTGACATTTACATTATTTACTTATTGGTTCAGTTCCAGCTTTAAAGATCCAGTGCAGTGGATCTACAGCAGACCTGCTTCTTACACTTGGAGGATATGTCCTGACATGCCGTGGGTCTCTCAATGTGAAGGCAAGACATTAAGTGTTGATACAGCACATATGTATTGACAGGAATCACTAAGTGGCCACCCACTGAGCTATTTTTTGCTATTGTTGGACTGTTGTAAATTTGACAAAGCAAAATATTTTAGTTCACCAACCATAGTTGCATGGATAACTGACCTATTCTAACAAACTATGCATTCCGGCTTGACAAAATTATTAATGTGACCAGTGTTATTAATGTTAATTCAGTCAGGACCACTCTGTTTAAAATTATTTACATTTATTTGAAAGAACTCTTACAATAGTTTGTTGTTGGCGGCAGGCTTCAGCTCTCATACTAGACAAGAGGCATGAACCCCACAAGCCTAAGACAAATAACCAGATCATTTTTTTAGCTAGTCTCATAGACAATAAAGATACAGAATGATTATGATTCAGGACAAGATTGAAGCAATGATATTGTTATCATAGGTTAAAATGATAGTTATATCACCTTAGGCAAGTCATATGAAATGCTCAGGTGGGCATAGCGCAAGGAGGAGTTGGGGGAGGTGGGTTAGCAGATGTCTGTGCGACAGGCTGGTGAGAATGTGTATGGATGAGCTAATATGTCATGAGTAATTGGTAGGGGGTGGAGTTGACAGATCAGCTGAGTGTCAGCTGATGCTGGTTAGCAAACAGTGGTCTGCCAGAATTATGCTTGGGCTCAATTTCAGTCAGGACCACTCTGTTTAAAATTATTTGAATTTATTAAAAAAAAAAAAAGTCTTACAATAGTTTGTTGTTGGTGGCAGGCTTCAGCTCAGTTCATAAACAGATTTGCTATATTTTAGACCCTTGTACCAAATTGATCAATAAGTAATCTTTTTCTTCTGGAGATGATGGTATACATAAGAGAATAGAGGCCTGAGGATTAAAGGTCCCAAGAGACTGAACCTAAGACCTTTGCTCAGCTGTGCCATATCTAGGGTTTGGCCTCAGCTGGCTTTTGTGTTTCCCAACAAGCAATGTCTGTTCATTATGCACAAGCATATATGCACCTCTCTATTGCTCCCTCTCTCACACTCTCTTTTGTAGGATACTGTCCTTCAGGCATTGTGTTAACCCTGAAATGTAAGTAATCATGCTAAATTGCTAAATTGGTACTTGAAAATCACTTGCCATCATATCAAGTGATATGAAAGCTAATTCACAGTTAAAAACTATTGTGTTCGTTAAATGAAGCTTAACATTGTCTTTGTGTTTGCTTTTAGTTGCCACAGTATGCAATAGACTGGCATGTTTTAAGGCCAATATTAGGTCAAATATGGCAAAAAAGAAAAGCTTTCTCTTGAAACTTGTCAGTCAATCATTGTTTTGAGAAATGAAGGCTATACAATACTTGAAATTAAAAAAAACCCTGAAGATTTCATACAAAGATGAACAACTGGATCTAACAAGGACAGAAAGAGATGTGGAAGACCAGATGTGCAACTAAACAAGAGGATAATTACATCAGAGTCTCTAGTTTGAGAAATAGACACCTCACATGTCCTCAGCTGACGGCTTCATTGAATTCTACCCGCTCAACACCAGTTTCATGTACAACAGTAAAGAGAAGACTCAGGGGTGCAGGACTTATGGGAATAATTGCAAAGAAAAAGACAAAAAGAAAAGGTTAGATTGGGCAAAGAAACAAAGACATTTGACAACAGATAATTGGAAAAGAGTGTTATGGATCTTAACCCCATTGAGCTTTTGTGGGATCAGCTAGACTGTAATGTGCGTGAGAAGTGCCGACAAGACAGTCACGTCTATGGCAAGTGCTACAGGAAGAGTGGGGAGAAATGCCACATGAGTATCTGGACAAACTGACAACTAGAATGTCAAGGATCTGTAAAGCTGTCATTGCTGCAAGTGGAGGAATTTTTTGATGAGAACTCTTTGAAGTAGATTAAGATTAAGACATTTTTTTCAAATTGTAATAGTAATTTTTCCCATTATTAATGTCTTGACTATTACATTGTTGAATGCCACTTCGGTGAATAAAAGTACCAATGTCTTTCCATAAGAGGAAATCTGTACATTATTCCAAAGTTTTGGCCACCAGTGTAAATCTAACAGCAATTACAGTGCATGGACAAAGTTTATAATTTAAAACACTGAGACATCAAGTTAATTTTAAGTGCATAAAACAATAGAGACATTATGAACATTGATTGGTCATAAAATAATTATAAAAAATAAAATAAAATAAAACATTAATATCCATAAAATCAACAGCAATGATGTTGCTAGGTATATATCAGCAGTATGCTGATTTAGATTGAAAAATGCAAAAGATAAAAAAAATGAATGGTTAGTGTGATCAAAAAATTATTAACAATTTTCAGCCATTGCCTTCTTAATATGCAATCATGTAATCCATAAAAGTAACTGTAGTCTGAATAATAATTTTTTTAAATCTAATTTAATACAGTTATAAGTACTTGGTTTTTGTAATCTTTTTGTAATCCATATTACATGTAATTGCTACCCAGCACAGTGTGTAACAAAACTGAGAAAAGTTTAGCTTTAAGGTTGGATGTATGATATACGAGAGTGTAATAAATGTGTATTTGTAATATTGTAGTTTAACCCCTTTTCTTCCCTTTATCTGGCAACATATCTCAGGGGATATGCACACCTCAAAATGTGCTTAGTAAAAGAATGAACATCGTATGACTTAATTTTCTGCTTCTGGATCTTAAGACAACATTCACAATTAATATTAGCAGTTTTATTTATTTATATTTTACTGAAGAAACATAAGATTAATATATAATTAATTATCACAAAGTCGGCATGTCCTGCACAATGGGCGGCCATGTTGGTTTTAGGTCAGGCTGAGTTAATGATCACAGAAAATTTTAACCAAGTCATGCGACCCAGATACTCAAAACAGACCAAACTATGATAAATAATAACATGATCAGAAACTCTTTCTCGTACCCCCTATAGGAAACTAAAAATGATGTATCTATTGGTGCATGTTGCCTGATTTAGGGTTAAGATACACAGGAGAAGATTTACTCTGATTTAGATTGTGACTCTTTGTTTAACAGGGTAAAGGTGAAATGACAACAAGGTGGCTGGAGGCGAAAACAAGTCCCACGGGCTCCTCTGTTTCAGGAAGATAAGCTTCTGGATTGTCCTATTCCTGTTAGCAATTAACATCTGACTTCAAACTGCTACTGTTATAAATTAGTTACATTAGTTATAGAAAATTGTATATACTTTTTAATATTAATATTATTGGTAACTGGCTTTATTGAAGTGTATTGGCCTACTTAATGTTGGTATATGTTTTAGATATTTCATTTGAATACTGTTGCTCTCATTGTTTCAGCTGTTTTGTGTATTAGGTTTACAAAGATGTAGTTAAAATTTGTTGTATGTATTCTTTCATGTCTAGAAGATTTTAAAAAAGATCTAATGGACTGTCATATATATGTTCAAAGGAAAAAGGACAACTTTATGTATTTGTGGTATGCGTTTCATAGAAAACACTTAAAGGCGCACACAGTAATTTTTTCCTCATCAATAAGTTTAACTCCTAAAGACATGAACTGTAATTTTGCCATTTATGTAGGAAATCATGACCACTCACATTAAAATGAAGACTCCAGTCATATCAGTAACCTTATAAAAGCTGTTTTATTCTACATGGAGAGGGTCCACACATGGGGTCGGCATGTTAGAATCACATGACCAGCCAAATATACTTGCTTAATCTCAGTAACCGTCCTGTTATTTGACACTTTCGCTAATTGATTAAATTAATCATGGCTGACTGTGAATACTACATTTCTACAATACCATATGAAACTTAAAACTACTGATTTTAAATGATGCTGTATCCAAGACGCTGGTGTCAGTGCAAGTCCAAGATGACACAAAGTTACTGAGTGCACGTTTAAAAGTAGAAATTAGATTCAATATTTTCTTTTCGGATCTTTTTG
Organism: Moxostoma hubbsi; assembly: GCA_032164185.1. NCBI lineage: Eukaryota > Metazoa > Chordata > Actinopteri > Cypriniformes > Catostomidae > Moxostoma > Moxostoma hubbsi. The sequence continues at coordinate 3,103,250 of JAVLUX010000163.1, read as the reverse complement.
AAGTATTAATTAAGAAACGAATGTCCTTTATAAATGCAGCTTTCATAAGTTTCATAATAATGAAATGTGTCTTAAGCAAACATCAAACGTTCTTGTTTGATATAAAAGTGTAATAGGCTATATATTTAGTCACTATTACAAATGTTGTTGCGCTTGCATTGTTTGCGACAAAACCAATTGGTGGATATTCTGCAGGGATACATAAACAAACCAATGACACGCCAGAGATCTTCTACTCATCTATAACAACCTCTGTACTCCACACAGCGTAACCGTCAACTAGCGTGTTACGACAGTAAGTCACCGTTTGCTGACACCATAGGAACGAATGGGGAGAGCCGTAAACCGTCATCTATGTGTCGCAAAATTGTCCGCGTATTTATTATAAAACTAGCAATTTTATCTTAGTAAACTCCTCACATAGTTCATTCCATTCTATTGTACAACATGTAGAAGATTATTGGGCAGGTTTCAATTCATTAAATGATGAGCTATTTCCTCACAAAAGCAGTTTATTTAAAGAAATGAAGCATCTCCACCATCCGTTAAAACACAGCCTCTAGTCTCCTCACCAGTGTGTTATGGGAACGCCGCGTTATGCCAATTTAAACCAAATTCATTGTAGAATGGCTCTGGACACGCCCTCGAATTCGTTGCGTGGCAACGTGTTTGCTTGCGCCTGTATTCGTTCAAGGTTGAGCTGTGCAGGAGCTCTGCGTCAATGTAACAGTTTGCCACGATAATACGCTTTATTTCGCATATTTCCCGGGAAGATTTGTTCAATTTGTGCCGAATGTTGGGAAATGAGAGCGCCAAACCTCGCAAATAATCTTTAATGCCAGAACGTACACAGTGAGTAAAATGCTGCTGGTTTTAAAGTTACAGTCCTGTCGTGTTTACCAGGAGACTATTATACTATTACAAATATTACTATTAATATTAAATATGTAAATATGGATTTAATGTCTCGTTATTATAGTGTAAAGTCACGGTCATTGGGCAGAAATCCTTCTATTCACATTAAACTAGTTTTGGTTTAAGCATCTTGCTGTGCACAAAATTGCAAGTAATTTAGAGCTAATCTTGGATTAATCGAATGTTTAATAATATCAATAATTATTTTTACATTGTGACGCAAATATATTTAAAAATGAATGGATGCAATGCTAGCCCAGAAATATTCTGAACATTATCCTCTTTGCAGGCTAAAATCTGTGTGTACTGTGTAAAATTAGATTTTTTTTTTTTTCCTTTACTATATCCTTTTCCTAATTTTAATTTAATTATATATTATTGTTGATTTGGTGCATTATTTAGTCTGCTTTGCATTCAAAACTTGATAGATGGATAGAGTCATTGTTTGGTAGCTTAATGCCATTTTGCAAATTGCGCAATGAACAGAGCAAAACACTGACAGTATATGGACACTGAGCTTTATTTGTATGTTTTTGATAAATCAGTTCAGGGGTGTTTCATTTACATGCAGAATAAGTCAAGCAGACATAGGGGATATAAGATTTCACTCTTGTGCTCCACATAACCAGAGTCTCATGGGAAAAGGGAAGATTGTGAGACTCAAAATAACAGTGGAAAGTTATTTTAAGGAAAGGTAACCTCATTTAGATAAGAAATCTGGTCACTTTAAACCATAACCTCATGCAGAAAGTAATCGTGAAACATTTTTACTCTAAACTGTACATTTTTCATCATTGTGCAAAATTGCAGGCATTGCATCATATATTTTTATTAACTGACATTGTGTATGTTTCCAGTTCTTTTTCCAGAAAATATTGGCAATATTGTTTCAAATGTCTCCTTCAAGGCTGTACACTCCATCTGTGGCAAGTCCTTTGCCCTTAAGTTCTTTCAATGTCTCAAGCAACTTCTGCACAGAAAAAAATATCTCTGAGTGCATTCTGTACATCAATCAGGTAAGTGTTTATCTGCAGCTTGTCTTGGGTGCACGGTCACTTGTGTAGGTTTGACTGTGAACATAGTCTGATCATTGATCACCAAGTTTAGGGTTCTGTCATTTTCTTAAAACATATTTAAAGGAATAGTTCACCCAAAAATGAAAATTCTCTCATTTACTCACCCTCATGGCATCACAGGTGTGTATGACTTTCTTCAGCAGAACACAAAGATTTTTAGAAGAATATTTCAGCTCTGTCCATACAATGCAAGTGAATGGTGACCAGAATTTTAAAGCTCCAAAAAAAGCATATAAAGACAGCATAAAAAAGATCCAAGATGGCACTGCAATCTCCGATCAGCCTTTATCCCTCTCAGAGGATTGAATAGTCGGATTAGAGGCCAGGTGTGCAGAATCACAACCCGGCCCCGCCTCACACATGAAGGTGGATGAATCTCCCATGACAGGCCCATCTCTCTCCTCTTCACTCCTGCGACTGACTGAGCACCAGTGGGCGGGGCCAAGTGTGCAATAATGGGAAAATAGGCGTTGCATATGCAGATGTTTTGGTCCTTGTGACGTCACAAGTTCCACGAATTCCAAACAAGCGGTTAAAAAGAGCATTTATTTAAAGTAGGAAGCTTTCAGTTCTGAAATATACAGTATGTTTTATAGTATAAATACCTCTTATATGTCAAAAGATCAAGGAAAATCTTACTTTGTGTTCAGCAGAAGAAAATCAGTCATACACATCTGGGATTCCATGAGGGTAAAGGAGAGAATTTTCATTTTTAGGGTGAACTATCCCTAAAATCTGTACTTCCACTAAAAATTAAGTCACTGGGAATAGATTCTTTCTGAAGAATCTTGCAACAGTTAAAAATGCACTCCTAAAAATTTGTAATTTTAGGCTCTTTACCTGCAGGTAGCCCAACAGGTAGCCCCTGCTGGTATATGCCATAATTACACTTCAAATAAATGCAACATTGTTATTTATATTGCATTCACAGGAGCTATCATCCCTGGGCTTTCCACCAATCTTCCGTAATTCAGATGGCACCCATGATCTGGACACTGTGATTGCACTGAACAACATCTATGACCTGGTGCAGCTGCACCGCCAATCTGTTGGAAGGATGGAGGCGCTGGAGGTGGAGCAGCTCAAGTCCAGCAGTGACCTCCATTACCAGCACCTCACTAACTCTAGACTGAAGGTTTGGCTTTTTATTGTTGATATAACATTTGTAACGTTGCTGGCATGGACAATGATGAAGATGTGAAGATGAACCCAAGTGCAGTTTATTTACAAAAGTGATATCCAAGAATCCTAACTTTAAACGTGTACAAAACATAAACTTGACTACTCTTGACTTGACATGGCTTGACTATGAAACAACATTACACCAACAATACTCCACAATGGACAAAGGCAACATGAGGGCTTAAGTACATGACATGGGGGAACCTAAACCAATGAACAAACAGAACTCTAAACAAGATAATTAAACAATAAACCAATGAAAACAAGACACATGAACATGGAGGGAAAACTACATCACATGACTAGGAAAACACTTGACATGAACAGGAACTAAACTTTTTAAAACAAAAGACTTGAAAACAAAAACTAAAATACATCTAGACACGACAACATTGTTATTATGAATTGTGTTATAAAAAATATGGGTAGTTAATGCACATTATGCATAATGAATATGAACGTATAAGGGAAAGTGTAAATGTTGTAAAGTGTAATATAAGTGCGAGGATCCTGCCATCTCTATTTGGTCTTTTCTTACTCTTTAGTGGCAGGATCCTTACATCCTTTTTCTTTGTTGTTATTGGTACTTTCTGTTTGTATTTTTTCCTTTCCATGTGTTTCTCTGCCCTGCCTGTTTCTGTTCTCCTTCTCCCCTCATTTCCCTGATTATCTTTTCTACTGGCTACACCTGCCCTCCTCATTTGCCTCCTGATTTGTTCCATCTTTATATTCTCCTTGTGTCTCTTGTCTTGTGCTGGATTCTTCCTCATGATTTCCTGTTGTATTTTTTCCCTGTTGGTCTGGTTTCCTGATTCCTATTTAGATTGTTTATTTGTATTTTGGTCAGGTTAAGTTTTTGTTACTTTATTTTGGGTTCGCCCTCTTATGGGTTTATTTGATTTCATGCATTTTTGGTTTACTCTGGGTATTTTTGTTTTATTTTTTGCCTAGTGCTTGTGTATACTTTTTGTTTTTCCTAATAAAGGATTGTATTTATTTATTTTAAATAGTTTACTCTGCACTTGGTTTCTTCCCACAAACCCTGACAATGCGGTCATATAAACAGCATGCATTATAATTATTAAAGCATTTTAATAACTAATAATAAAAAAATAGCATGTTACACTGCAGGACTGATCAACTGTCCTAAAGGATTTCATATACACTATTGTGCAATCCCCAAAATTAACGTTTACATTCTCAATTAAATCAGTTCAGGAATCTTGGTGTCATTTTGGAGTCAGACCTTAGTTTCAGTTGTCAAGTGAAAGCAATAAATAAATCAGCCTATTGTCATCTCAAAAATATATAGAGAATTAGTTGTTTCATATCCAGAAAAGACTTCAAAAAACTTGTTCATGCATTCATTACCAGTAAGGTGGACTATTGCTATCGACTCCCCACCAGTCTTCCTAATAAGACCATTAGACACCTGCAGCACTTTCAGAATGCTGCTGCAAGGATTCTGACCAGAACCAAAAATCACAATCACAGATCACATAAAAACACATTTCAATTAATAAAAAACAATTCATTATTTTTTTTTTTTTACACTAAATACCTATAAATGTTGACCGTTTTGATTTGACAACCAAATTTTGTATTGTTTTTAGAGAAACCACCATGACTTGTTTGATCTTTTAATTCTATTGGAAGTCTATTCCAGTCCTGGGTTCCTCTAAAAGCATAGGATTGTTGACCAAACATACTTCCCCTTCTATCACTCACTCGAAGTTGTGTCAATGTAGTGACAATAGGGGTCACTCTTGGGAGCCCCAAACACATCCAATCTTTGAGAAAAGGCCAGTGAGAATTGACAAGAGGAATTTGCATGCCACTCCCCGGACATAAGGGTATAAAAGGAGCTGAAATGCGGGCACTCGTTCAGATTACTTTTTTCCAGAGCTGAGCGGTTGTGTATGTCAGTGAGCTGAATCCCCGTGCCAGTCCATTCACCTCTAAACGAATAATCGTATGCCATTGGATATACGGCGTATTCCAGCGGCTTTCTCTCCTTCTGCACGATCAGTGCAGAGTATGCCCCTGGGCGCTTTGACAGTGCTAAGAGAGTATATAACCCTGACAAGAGTATACTTTCTCTATTAGAGAGAAACACATTGCCGTGAACGTCTTTTTAAAGATGCCTCTCTGTCTTTGTGTAGTTTCTGGATGCAGTCGTTATCTTTCCACCTCCGACGGCCACAGGCGCTGCTTCACGTGACTGGGCAGCGATCACATTAAGGCAGCGGTTGTGGATGGTCTGTGTTCTTATTGCAAGAACACGACCATGGCAATATTGCAGTCGTGGCTTTCCTTCTTCTGTGGGAAAGCCGCTCCAGCCACCCACCGCGCCTTCTACCTATGGATACGAGGCCGGCTTGGCTGGCACTAGAGGCGATTTGGGGATATCAATGGACACAGTCTCGCCGGGTAAACCCCCATGGCCTTCCCGCTCCCCAGCACGCTTGTTTGCCCCCATTGAGCTCTGAGATAAGACCAGCTCACCTCAAGGCCAGCTTAACGTGTCTTTCGGAGCCCGAGAGCAGGATGAGTCCTCGATCGCTGCATCGGAAAGCGCGCTGGCGATGTTGCACGCCGAGGACTCGACTGGGCTGCCACCATCAAGTATGCTCGCCCAGTCTGAGGACAACGCAGAGCTGACCGCCATGCTTGCCTGGGCCGCTGCGAGTGTTGGGTTGGACTGGAACCCTCCACTCTCCCCTGAGTCCTCACGGCTAGATGATTGGCTCCTGAGTTCGGGGCACTGCTCACAGATCTTTTTAGAAAGATCGAGTCTATTCCGTATCTCTGGTCTTAATAGAGCTAATAATCTTGCCTCAGACAGGTGAGAGCATTGTGAGAGCATTTATTGGATCCACAAAATAATTATCAAAAATATCTGCGATCACACTATGATCATGAATAAATTTTCCTTCCAGCTCAAGTTCTATATTTCTCACTTGCATTTTCTCAGATTTTCCCATAACAATTTTATAATTTTGTCTCTGTATTTTTTTCTTTCCTTTTTATTCATTTGAATACATTTTAAATCAAATTAATTTCAAATTCTTAATTTGTAATCTTATTTGTATTACTTGACCTTAAGTGATTTTAAAATGGACTTTTACCATTTATTTACTGTAACATTTATATGTAATGTCACTTTGAATTACCACGGTGTATGAAATGTGCTATATAAATACATTAACTGGCCACTTTATTAGGGAAAGCTGTACATCTACATATTCATGAAATTATCTAACCAGCCAATTGTGTGGCAGCAGCGTATCAAATCATGCAGATCAACCATCAGAATGGGAAAAAAAATGTGATCTCAGTGATTTAGACCGTGGCATGGTTGTCCAAATTTGATGTTTTTCCAGTCATCTACTGTACAGTTTTGGTGAGCCTGTGCCCACTGCAGCCGCAGTTTCCTGTCCCCACTGCAGCCTCAGTTTCCTGTTCTAAGCTGACAGTAGTAGTACCCAGAGGGGTCTTCGGCTGCTAAAGCCCATCCGCCACAACGTTCAAAGTGTTGTTCTTTCATAAATGCTTTTTTGCGTAGCACTGTTGTAACGCATGCTTATTTGGGTTACGTCACCTTCCTATCAGATTGGACCAGTCTGACCATTCTCCTCTGACCTCTGTCATTAACGAGCCATTTTGGCCCACAGAACTGCCACTTGATGAATGTTTTGTTTTTCGCACCCTTCTGTTTACACTCTAGAGAATGTTGGAGATCAGCAGTTACAGAAATACTCAAACCAGCCCATCTGGCACCAGCAATCATGACACAGTTGAAATCACTGAGATCACATTTTTTCCCCATTCTGATGGTTGATGTGAACACACAACCATCAGAATGACGCTCCTGAACCACATCCACCTAATTTTATAAATTACAGTACTGCCACACAATTGGCTGATAAGATAATCACTTGAAGAAGTAGACGTAGGTGTGTACCTAATAAAGTAGCTGGTGAGTGTAAACCTACCTTGCCTATTATAAAACTCAAGTATGATTTGGAGATAATACTTTTTCAATGTTTTGTAGGACCAGCTTGAAATTTCGAAAAAGGAAAACATGTGCTTGCACGAGAAAGAGCGTCAGCTGGAAACAAATATAAAGACTTTACAAATCTGCCTAAAAGATGCAAAAGAAGAGGTATGAAAAATTGCTATTTAGAGCATCATGTATAGTTTTTCAATTCTACAATTCTGAACTTTTAATCTCAAATTTTTGACAAATCAAATATGCTTTGTTCTTTAATAGGCACAAAGGCTGCAGGGTATCATTATACGTCGCGATACACAATACAACCACGCTATTAAGAGAAGAGAAAGGGAGCACAACAAAGTGAAGGAACGCCTCAATCAACTACTCATTGCTAAAAAGGATAATAAACAAGGTAATGTGTGTGTCACTTAACCCACCTATGGTCCGATTCAATAAAATTGGTTTCCTTTATCTGAGCAGGACAAGAACGGTTGACTTTTCTTCCACTTACCATCTGAACATACAAAACAATGTGGGAATAATTCTATAAGTCTAAGTTGTTGTAAAAAAAAAAAAAAAAAAAGTGGCACTATGTATTTTTGGTCAAAATTGACCGACCATGGAAAATGAATGGGAAAGAACATAACACAGAGCATTTTTTTTTCTCTGTCAAAAACAATCAATACATCAGCCACAATGCAGAAAACACACACAGAAATTAAAAGGGTGAGACTATAAAGCATCCAGAGTGCAAAACATACACACACACACTCACACACATAAAACAAAAAAATAAAAATGTACTGGTGAGAATATATCAGAGCATTTTTTTTTTTTTTATTTGACAAACAAATCAGCCACAATCCTAAACACACAAACTCAGATATGAGTGGGTGAGACAATAACACCCACAATGCAGAACATGCATGCACCTGCGCGCGCACACACACACGCACACAAATAAATGGGTGAGTCTAAAACTGCCAGGAGGCAGAACACACAATATAACACACACACCAATGTATGGAAGTATACCTTGTCCACTCTGGGCATGTTTATGTTTATGCAGGTGCCTCACCTTCCAGACAAAACACTGCATCTTTCTGTTATGGAAACAAATACATTTTCCCAAAGCTCTAAGTTATAAATGTGACCTCAGCAAGCCTTGCTCAAAGTTCACTCTTTAGCAGCACCATGGCAAAACGCTTTACTGTTCAGGAGAGCCTGCACCCATCTACTCGCTATTATTGTCACAACATATCAAGTCATGTTATTTATATTTTGTTCACAAGATTCTAGCAACTGGCATCCAATGTGTCACATTCTCAATATCAAGTTTCAACTTATAGAAGTGTAAGTTTTTACTGTACTAAAGCTTCATAAATTTGCTAAATAAGATAAAAATGGCCACAAAAAAAATCCCAAAAGAAGTGTATAATTTTATTGTTATTAATTCAGGGAAGGAGATTAAGCGATTAACATCACTAAACAGAATTGTAAACATGATGGCTGCTTTCGTATAGGTCTTTCAAATGCTTCCCTCTCAACCATTTTTCAAATGATTGTCCACCCCATTTCCATGACATTGGTTGTGCCAATGTTGGGCTAGTTGGGATGCTCAAACAAATAAATCAATGTTTTTATAGAGCCATAGTGTTTACACTTTTCAGGGGATGTATAGTTGCAATACATTAAGCTGAGAAAGGAGAAAGTATTTTTATATAAAAAAAAATACACACTTCAAGTTCACTTTATTGTTTAATTTAGTGCTGCCTGGAAGGTTATTTCAGAATTTCACTAATTAATTTGCCAAATGCGCTCATGTGCATGTCTCTGTCAGGAATGGATGTTTTGAATTATGTTGGAAGGCCGGATGGGAGGAGATGTCTTTGGAAAACTGGAAAAACTGAAGCCAGGTACAAAACATCTGCACTATTGGAGTTCTTCTTCTTAATATCAAATAATTATTGCAGAAGACAAACCTTTGGATTGGTCATTCTTTATTTCAGACATGAAGAAGAAATGTACAAAACTCTTCTGAATCAATTTGATAATCGTCAGAGGGAGCTAATGCTGGAAAACATCGAGCTGAAGAAAGTGCTTCAGCAGATGAAACGAGAGATGGTGGGAGTTTTAAATTCAAAGAGGAATTGCCAAAAGGATGAGAAAAAGAGCAATAATGCAGATAATGTTAGTTTCCTAAGATGGTAGTTTTGTTTGGCTGCATAGTTTCATAAATAAATCAAAGCATGATAGATTTTTGTCTTTTTTACCCAGCAGACAAATTCAGATGATGAGGAGAATTCTTTGAAAGGACCTTCTGGGATGTCCTGTGATCATGCTCGGGAGAAACTTACCAACAGCATTCGTCAGCAGTGGAGGAAACTGAAACACCACGTTGAGAAACTGGACAGCCAAGGTACAGAGAGCCATATAAAAAACCCAATGCTGCAATTTATGCCAGATTTAAAATGTACAAGAAAGTATTTTATGTTTATATTGAAGCACACATTAAATTCAGAGACAAAGGTACATAGACACTGGGCAAGGCTGTCTTCTGATAAAATGTAATATTGTATTGCAGCATCCAATACAGCATTGGTGCAAGCTGGAGACAGTGAGAAGCTAATCTTCAAACAACTACATGAGGAGGAGATGGAGAGGCTCAAAGTAGAAATTCAGCAGTGCAAAGAATTCATTCAGACTCAGCAGCAGCTTCTGCAAGTAAGAAGAGACAATATCTCTCTGATCACTCTTGCTGTATATGTATCTTTAGCTGTTTTTCCACTATCTGGCCAGTGCATGCCAGGGCTATCAACTGGCCAGCTGGGGCCAATAGCCTCGGATCTCGAGCCGCAAGAACAAAATCAATCTGCGTTCAGACCATCAGGCCTTAATATGCTGCTGCTGTGCCAGCATGCCAGCATCACACACACTGCCCATTTCACAAGCAAGAGGGAAGCTCAAACTGTGGAATCATGTTATATAGTTATCTACAATATCGAGTTTATATCCAATTTAAACAGCAAGTTAGCATTGACAACTCAGACTGTAACTGCCATGGTGTCCCAGCACACGATCTATGAAAGTTCACCGAACCATGGAAAGTATTTTCTTTGGACACCACTTTGTCCATTGGGTGTTTTATTGCCCATTCCTAATCACCACTCACAGTTCAAGTGATCACATTGATGTGGGTGTTATATTTTCATTTGCATGAAAATCGTCCTTCATATTTAGATACCATGTGAAAGATTTACCCTATTCTGAAATATCTACAGAGCTACCCCAACCAATTTAGAACTATCCTAAAAAAAATCTGTATGCTGCTTGAAAGCCCTGTAAGGTTTTACAAAAACTGGGTGTCAAAGGAAGACACTCAAAAAAAACTTTAAACTACACCACTTTGTGAATATTAACATGGAATTGCTTGTTGCAAAATCTCAGTCATGATGTCAAATTTGAGACACTGGCAAGAGCAAAAAACTGTTCAAGAGAACATGATATTGAAAATATATATACAGTATATATGTATATATTTTTTTTTTTTACAGCAACAGCTCAACACACCCTGTGATGAGGAGACTGCAGCTGTTCTCAATGACTGCTACATGCTGGAAGAGAAGGAACGCTTAAAAGAGGAGTTGAGAGTTTTTGACGAACAGAGGAAAAACTTTGAAATGGAAAGAAGAAATTTCACAGAGGCTGCCATCAGATTGGGCCATGAGGTTCTAATTTTGACTCATTCTTTAATTAGACTTCTTAATTATTTTAGCTGCAGCAGTCGAAGTTAAAAAAAAAAATTGTCTTTCAGAGAAAATCATTTGAGGATGATCGTGCAATATGGCTCAAACATCAATTTCTAAACACAACATTTGCAGACCAGATGAAACCACAAAGTCGAATGACTGATGAATTATTCAACTGTGAGTGTATTGCCTGTTTTTTTTTCCTAGTTTACCAAATGATCTTCTTTAAAAAAAATTTAAATAGCACTTTTTTTTTTAAAATTTGCTTTCTGATTTTGCAGACACTGGTCATGAAGAGAAACACATACCAATTTCGGCTAAAGTGAGCAAATCTCATCTTTAGTTTTGCCAATCCATAGAACCACATGCAGATGATTCTGGACTGTTTTTAATCGAACACCAGATGAGGGATTCCTTAAACCAATGTGAATGAGAAGCTTCCAAGCCCATCATTATCTTTATGAAGAACATTCAAAATATGGACCTGAATATTAAACCATGTTTTGTGTCACATTGTATTTGTGATGCTATACATTAGGATCATCATAGAACATCACTAAATCATTGAAACTCTACAGGTTTTAAAATGATATACAGTATACTGGCAATGAGCTATGTTTAAAAAATTACCATGACATTTATGACTTTTTGAAACATTAGAAATTCCTTGTATATATTTATTAATTTGGATGGATGGTTAGATGGATGGATAATTTTAATTTGAGCATTTGTTTGTGATTTAGACTATATTTGTGGTTGTTCTAGTTTAACTGTATCTTTTTATGGATTAATTCTAGTTTGTAATCATGTTCAGCAGCAACTTTTGGTTAATTTTTATTTATTTTTTTTACTAAATGTGAAATACAGTCTCATCCAATGATATTTAAGCAGTGCTCCATTTTATTTCTTATTGTGCATTGGCCTTGGAGCTTAAATTTTATCTTTTATCATTTTAGCAGTTAAAAAACATACCACTATAATTCCAAAACCACAATGTTTTGATTTCTTTGTTGCATGTGGATAATACTGTATATCATACTAACATATGGTAAGAAATTATTTTATATTTATAATAACATACTAAATAAGGTATATGCTTCAATTATTTAGAATGCCAAACTTAACTGGAACCTTACACAGTATTTCAGGATGTTTTAAGATTGATCCAAAGATAGAAAGTAGCTCCTACTTACAGTGGTGTAGTACACGAGACTGGACTCAAATTGGTCTCGATACGTTATATTTATGATCTTGGTCTTGTCATGGACTTGGGAGCATTTGGACAGACTCGAACAAGTGTCAAATCAGACTTTCCCGCGTCCAGTCGAGTCCCGCCACTTCTTAATTGGCGCCCACAACTGAACATACTTACCTGAGCAACATTTCCTTATGACCTAGCAAGTATATCGTGTGTCCCATATTTCTGTCAGCTGTGTAGAATCAGAATGGCTGATTCACGAATGAATCATTCTTTTGTGTTGATTATTTTTAATGAATTGGCCAAACGGGCTAACAAAATGTTCTGAATTGATTCTCAGTGAAACTGTATCGGGATACATAAGAACACGGAGAACAAACAGCGTGTTAGATGAAGTGGATATTTTCCTTAAATCATTCGAAAATGTTGCTTGTTTGCAGTGGGATGACCAGCCGAATCGGGAAGGCAAAGTGTAATTTGAAGGGTACCGTCCTGTGTAAAACGTGCAGTGCCTGTCTTTGCTGTCTTAAATGTGAACTGCAATGTTTGATTTGCCTCCATGTGCATGGGAAAATTAACATTACAGAGAGAAAAACAAATTGCTCACATTTTTTGTATCACACGAAGAAATGGACCATCTTCTTCCAACTCCTTGTTGAAAAAGCGTTGCCATTTGCGCATTTCTCCTCTTGCGCTGGTTGATTGGATGATAGAGAACAGCACCGAGCGGCATGCGCGTGACGTCATTGCCATGGTAAACAGATACATTTAAGCCAAAAGGACATTTGAGGATATATAAAAAAATCAGTGCATAACAGTTGAAACTGGAACAAAATAAACGTTTTGGGCAAATTCTTTGGACACCGGGACACGCTGTAACCATATGTCTACTGGAAAGCGAAGCAGACATTTCCAATGAATTCCAATGAAAATCCACCTCACAAACATGGCGCTCGGCTTCAATTGGAATGAATTGAAAATGCCCGTTTCACTTACCACTTCCATGTGACTGCACCTTTGCGTGATCTCATAAAATTATTAGTACATTAGTTCTTTTGATTTCTATTAGTGCTTCCAAAACGGACAATTTAGCTATGGTTTATCCATAGGCCTATCTTGTACAAAACACCAGTTAGGAAGCTTGGATTGTCACAAAATTGAGTTAAATAGTGTGTTAAGTAGTTTTATTTTATTAATGTAATCTTTGGTAACACGACCATCAAGCAGGCATTTTTTATAATAGTTGTGTCGGTTCTGATAAAAGTCTGGAAGCAGATCTAATTTAGCAATTTTCTATAATCTGTAAACAGTCATGAAAGTGCAAAACATGACTGGTTAGTATTAATCTCAAACTGAACAAATTGGTAAATTAGATGCTAGCCATGCGATTGGCAAATATAAGTTAGTTTGACGAGATAGTTTTACTTTACATTCTAATTGTCATCATCCTCTATGCTTTAACCCTTGTGCGACCTTCGGGACATTTTTGTCTTTTTAATATTTGTTGAGTAATTTTGGCTAAGGTGTATATTTTTGGGGGAATTTTAATATTTCAACCTCACTTCCTATAATTCATCTATAATACACTGTGTACACAAAATAGACCTTCAAGACACAAATGTCCATATTGAAACCCATTAAAATGGCAATCTTTGATCCCAGTGCCATTAAAGCATGAAATCATGAATTCCATGATGTTATGCTTTCATTCCGGATTTCTATCTATCTATCTATCTATCTATCTATCTATCTATCTATCTATCTATCTATCTATCTATCTATCTATCTATCTATCTATCTATCTATCTATCTATCTATCTATCATTACACCAGATGGCGCCATTTTTCCTCATGTTTAGCCTATAGAGTACAGTGTATAGAGTAATAAACTTAAGGGGAGCATCATCAAATACGTGCTTTCCCCTATTTTCTCTTTGCTGTATTATAGAGCACTGCAGGCCAATTGCATGAGTGATGTGGCTAAAATTATGTGGGTGTGTTGGTATGGATGTCAGAGTGTGTTTTGTATGTGTGTATTGAAAAATGTCTGTGTGTGTATTTATCACTTTGTGGGGACCAAATGTCCCCATAAAGGTAGTAAAACCCGAAATGTTTGACCTTGTGGGACATTTTGTCGGTCCCCATGAGGAAAACAGCTTATAAATCATACTAAATTATGTTTTTTGAAAATGTAAAAATGCAGAAAGTTTTCTGTGAGGGTTAGGTTTAGGCGTAGGGTTAGGGAATAGAATATATAGTTTATACAGGATAAAAACCATTATGTCTATGGAAAGGCCCCATAAAACATGGAAACATGGCATGTGTGTGCGTGTGTAAATAAAAAAACAACAACAGTGGCATTATGTACACAAAGTGGCATTTAAAAGGTTAAAATCCTTAAAATGAATGAAGATTTGGTAGTTATGATCAGGACTTATGTTGGTTAAAAATGTACTAATTGAGAGTAGAAAAAATATTAATATATAATATTATTAAGGCAGTTTTTTTTATGTGGACATTTTTGTCTTCGAAAGACATCTGAGTAACTTTGTTTTACTGACGCAAAAGGGTTAAAAAGATTTAATCGTTTTTAATGTTTGAAGGCTCTTTATCAACTTTATTTAACAATTAAAAAGTAATTCATAAGTGGAACTTAATCTAAAGTGAAAGCAATTCACACGTTCATATATTTGCAGGAATTTATTAGTATTACATAACAATGGCAACATATTAATTAAACTGTCAAACAACAAACAATACCAAATGAAAACATAGAATATGTATAATCTGATGCTTAATTAGTTATTGTTTCTAGAAGTAGTTCTGGATTCAGAAGCGTGTCCATATCAACGTGAATAGAAAAAGTTCCGTCTGGATTGATGGGAACAGCAATGGGGAGAGGAACATCCATCCTTGACATTGTCATCTAGAACAACAGGTACAAAAATAATGAATTATTTTTTCTTATTACGTCTATTAAGAACAATTTAAAGAAAAACTATTGGCCCCTGACCTCTGGAATCCTAGCAATGACATTTAGGGTCATCTGGGTTGGCAAGGCCACGGTCACATCAACCTCTTTCTCACTGTTCGTTGCTCTTTCAAGCTTGAATCCAGCCCAGAGAGCTGCCATAGGGATGTGCTTGGACAGCCTATGTGATGCCCCCATAGAAGAGAAAATAATTTACACCATTTTGATTTTAACATATCCCAAACACATTTCATGTTAAATGTTGATGAACTCACCTTTTTGCGTAGGTGTTGACAGATATTGGAAGACTATCCCATTCCAGCTCTAGACGGACAGCAGGGTATTCTCCAAGAACACCTGCCTCAGCTTTAGCAGTGACTTCATATTGTTGACACTCCGGACCCCAAGCAAGCTTGGCCTGAAAAAGGAAAATGGCATTCAAAGACCAGTATGTAATTAATGTAATATTAGCATGATAAATAAATATTGACAATTGGATTTTTTGTGTGTTTTAGGGCATTTTTACACCTGGCTTGTTTGGACCATTTGTTTCGCAACCTAGTGGGATTTCTTCCTTAATTCAATTTGATTTGCCATACATAAACACGCTTGGATCCACAGCAAAACAATTCAACTCAACGAGTTAGTCTTGGTCCATTTCCAAATGAACCCTAGTGGTTAACTTGTGGTAAGAATGTAATCTGACCCAACGGACCAACGGATATTCCTATGATAACAATGTGTTACCTGATAGCTCTTTGGAGAAGAATTCTTCTATTACACAGTTTCCCATTTTTAAATGTTGCCTTGTGTTTTGTAATGTTGCCTTGTAAATGTGATCCAAACCAAGGAGAAAATGCAACATTGTAACAATTTTGCCCCTATTTTGGAACAGCTCAAACAAGCTATAGGTCTGAAAAATCCCTTAGAATCACATGAGTTCCAGTCTTACAGTGACTTTGTGCTTGCTTAGCAGGATACCATCAGCACAAATCTTCATGTTGTCATTTTCAGCAATTGAGGAAATGATGAGCTGTACTCTTGCAGTTGGCTTGTCAAAGTATGCACCAAGTTGGTAGCCCAGCAGCTTTTGATCAACTCTTACGGCACGGGCAATTATAACAAAAAGAGGTGGAAGAGCATTTCCAAGGAACTTAGCCTAAACACATCACACAGGAAATGTTAACTGTTAGTTCAAAGTTGGCTTTGTACTATAATGAATAAAAAACAAATGACACAAAATTATTCACCTGTCTCCTGATAGTCTCAAAGCTAGATCCTGTGCTTCCACTGCTAACATCCTTTGAGGCTCCATGGGCTGCCATGAACTGCAAGTAATTGTAACGTTTTGTATCAAGTGAAATAATAGAAAACATACAAATGTAATAAAGTAAAAATAATATTTACAATAGTATTTATAAATAATTACCCTATCTTTGTGAAATTTTCTGAAAGGCTCAATCTTGTTGGCAATCTGAAAATCCATACAGAATGCTTCAAAAATATAGTTATGAAACAGATACTGGCTACCTCACCAATAAGCAACATTCCATGTCCTCACCCTAGATATGCGAGAGCTGGAAATGGAGGAGCTTGAACTGCTGGAACCGATGATGCGGCTGCTACTGCTGCTGCGGCTACTACTGCTTTCAGAAGAGACAGGAACATTTTTTGCTTCAGTTTCCAGGATTTCCCTCAGTTTCAACAAAATGGTCTTTCCCTCTGGTGTGTCCTCATCAACAAGGTTGATTTGCTTAAGGAGCCTCTCAGCAGCTCTAGGGCCAACTTGGACCTCAAGCTCTAGTCTTTCAACGGCAGGACCTTCACCTGCAGCCAAAACAAGAAACATTTATTGATTTATCTGAAAATGTATTTTGTACAAATGTAATTTTGTCTTTAAGAATACCTCTTGCTAATGTAGCATGGGCTGAGTGCTGTCCAATTATGTAGAACAGAGTAGCATTCTTGATAAAAGCAGCATTGTGAGAATGCACCTCAATGCATCCCTTCATTTCAATGTATGGGACAGCAAGACAGAGAGTCTTGTGAAATGGAGTAGCAGTTCTCACAGCTGGCATATCAGGATCAGCATTCTGAGATGACTGAAATAAAAATTGAAATGTTATTAGAAAGTAATGCCAAAAGAAGCCACATTAAGATGTAAAGCAAATGAACCATGAAACATGTTTTCATTTCCATGTCTGTTCTTATAGCTTACCAAATCATCATCATAAGGTCTCAATTGCACGGACTCAGGTACCAATGAAACAATCCTCTCAGCAGTGGGATCTTCAATGTCTCTGACCACAGCAATAGTCTCAAAGCTTTAGGAACAAGGATGGGATACAATACCAATGACAGGAATGATCACTTCTTAACTTACTTAAACTTGCAGAAACATTTGGCACCTTTCAGAAATTCGTTCAAAATGTTTGGAACAATATAATTCAGATTGCATTACCTCACATCAGCAATATGTTCAGGAACCTCAACAGGCAGAACCTCCACCTTGTAATTGCCATTGAGAATATCTGCTCTTGCTGACACTTTTCCAGGGACAATTGTGCGGATCTTTCCTTTAGCCATAACAGCAGCTTGGATCAAGGCAGTGTTAACTCCCATGACAGCAAAGGTCTGCAGAGCAACACTGAAAGAAGAATAAGAGAGTTTATGTTTTTAAAACTTTTATTGTGTAAAGATTTAGCAGGACTTTTCAGATGTGGCTATAAAAGTAAACCTTGGTTTAGCTTCAGCTTGGAATTTAACATCAGTACTCTTCAGCTGCTCAAGAGTGATGGTCTCAGGCTGCTCAGGGAGAGGAGGAGTAATGGTAGCCTGAACTAAAAGGATGAACAGAAAAACATAAATGTATAAAGTAAACCATTCATAACGGCAGCAACACTATTGCAAAAAGAAAAATATTTTTAAAAAAATCACCATTGACAGTTGCAGCAGCAACAGCCGCTGTGTAGAAACTGAACTCCACAGGCATACCAACTGCTGTTGGGAAGATATGACGCACCTCAGCTGCTAGCAGGGGTTTGGCATACGTCAGTGCAATCCCTTCCTGCAAAGCTTTAATGGCCTCCTTCAGCAATTCACGTGGTTTGGGTCCAGTGGCAAGCTGTGAAAGTATATTAACAATTTAAAATATAATTAAGT